>VZRS01008986.1:1276260-1311035 GCA_013398055.1 Ifrita kowaldi | reverse complement strand
CCGCCATGTTCTGCTGAGATTTACTTGTTAAAAATCAGGCATCATGTGTTGGCAAAGTAGGCAAGTAGTTTAAATTGTTCATTCTTTGGTTTTTTCTCAGTAGATTTGTGTCATGGTTTGTTTGTGCAAATATTTGCTCAACTCTCGTGTGTTTCATAGGTCACCAGTTTGTCTTGCTATTGATGGCAGTGAGGCTGTACATTTTGGTGAGTTAGGTACAGAACTTATGGCTTAATAAACAGAAGCACTTAATGAAAAAGGAGAAAAATCCAGACTTGCACATGCCTACTGTACAGTGCTTTTCTTCAGGAATCCTGGAATAGCCATTTTGTTAAACAAGTAATTTTGTGGCAGCAGAACTAATGAAGCCTGGTTTCCTATAGTTTTTTGTCTCATGGGTGATTGACTTTCACTATCTAAGAGGATGTGAGCCCCAGGCAAAGCTTTTCCCATCAGTGGGGTGTTTATATAAGGGCTTTGTCCCATGAGGCTTCTCTCATATCTTGAACTCACAACTGCAAGTTTTCTCAGAGCCAGGACTCTGATAGCATCTCTACCCATCTGTCTATTTTCAGGAAGAAAAAGGAGGAATTTGGCTATCTTTCACAAGTCTACCAGTGTTAGAAGCTGGTTGGAAATATCATTAAGAAATTAGTGGAATGAATACACAGGTGAACGCAAAATGAATGATCACATAGGCTCCAATTTTGTAGGAAATTCTACTGAAAATAACTTGGGCATAAGAGGATGCAGTACTGCAGTGACTATCAGAGATATTTTGTGTGCTTGAAAACCCTGGTTCAAAGGTTTTCCCATAAGAAAAAGCAGATTTGATGATTTATTTCCAGGTTTTCAGTGTTGTGTGCACAACAGCAGATGTGTAGTGTGCTTCCAAAATTGTGCTTTTGTCTTCTTCTTTTTGTGAGTCCATGCAGCTACCACCATCAGCTGTTGATTAACTATGCTCTTTAATCCAAATTTCATAGTTTTTCACTTCAGAACAGAAGATTTTCATTTCATCCCTACTACAAAAGCCTGTGCTGGCAAATGTTATGTCTAATCTTTTAGTTTTCACGATTGCACACTCATTCATAATTGTGTAGGTAATTATCTAGTCAAATGCAAAGTATGCACTATTATTTTTTTAAGAACTGTGTTCTTCAGTGCAGTCCACTGAAACAACTTCTGGCACTTCATGTATATATTTGGATGGTAAAGGCAAAGTCATAAAGAGATAGTCCTAGTGCAGCCAGGATATAGCAATGCCTATATTAAAGTCAGTGAAGTAAAATTCTAATGTGTATCCTTTGATGCTCTGCCTCAGTGATGCAATACAAATGCACACTTTAATGGTGCTTTTACAGTACTTGAACTCTTGGCTATATTGAAATGCAGTTTTTCAATCTTGATGTTTTTGGAACGTGTTGAGATGTAATATGCATGGTTTTTATAGATCCCAGAGAGACCTCCCTCAAACTTTTCTTTTACCCACTCACAGATAATCCTCCCTTGTTTGGGTGCTAGGGAACCCTTGTGAATTAGTCACAGGCAGTGAGGTAAGAAGTGGAGTTTGAGCTAGCTGTCTATATTTTAATTAAATGAGAAACTCGGGATTCTCACTAGACAGATTCTTAGGTTTGGAATTTATTTCTTCTGCTTAGAGTCTAAACTGCCGGGAATTTCCTGACTTTTTTAAAATCACTTGTATTTTTGTGAGAGGGTCCCATGCAATTTTAAGAACTGCTGGGGAAATAAACTGCTTACAGTATCTAGAACTTTTTGGTCATCCATTTCCAGAGACTTTAGAGAGGCATTACTAGCATCATTTCACATATGGGGAACCTGAGGCACAGAGGATTGAAGTGACTTGCCCCAGACCATGGAGCAAGTAAGAAACAGAACTGGAGTTAGAGGCTTGTGCTTCTACGTTGTGCCAGTTACTGCAGCCATCAGGAGAGGAGAAGACATGTCACATGCTAGCAGTGAATAGCAGGGATTTTGGCCTTCAGAAATGGCAAGCACTTCACCTGTGTGGTTCATAAAACAGAGTGTCTGAAGAGTAGAATGAGCTGGAGATTGGCACTGTATGAAATTCAGACAGCTTGCACCAGTGTGCTGGCAAAGAAAAGCTGGTGTGTCTGCCTGTACTAGGAGGAGGCACACATGGCTGAGTCAATCTTCATGTGATTTCTTCTCTCACTCAATGAAAAAATACTTTTGAGGGTACAGAATGTGGGTGTACTGTTTTCTTCAGTGCTCAGCTGTGATGGTGGCTCTCATGAGGGAATGAATTACCCTTCCTTTCCTTCGGTGCAGACACCTCATATTTTGTTAGATACTGTCTGGTCTCATATTTTACTAGATGAGCCATCTCGTCATCTTAATCATAACCTAAACAAGCTCATTTTGTTCATGTGTACCACAGTAGGAGCCTGGGCAGGACAGGACAGACGAAATTTTGACCTTCTGCACTGGATTGTGCTGTCTTACCTGTGCAACCAGAGGTGGAGAAGTATTTGTGCTATTCTTCCCACCTCCAGTGCCTCAAATCACAGCTTTTCAGCAGCCAGAGGGTGAACATATCTGATAGTTTTCCTGCTTCTCTCACAGGCTTCCTCAGACAGAGAGGGAGGCAAGCAGCAGAATAACAGCTTTACATATTCTTCTGCAAAAGGGGAGGCACAGCAAGAAACTATAGTGGGGAATGATGAGAAACTCCAGATAGAGAAACTCAGTTCTGGTATATTTTTAAATGATTCCTTTTTGCTTAGGGCATTCAGAATGCTGCTGGCACCCATTATATAACACAGTCACAGCATAGGAACTGAAATGTGAACTCCAAACAAACAGTAGAGAAGGAGGAGATCTGTTTACATCTGTTTTAGAGGAGAGCACTGTAAACATAACACTGAAATCTTTCTGTGGAATTTTCTTAACAGCAGTGAGGGGTAAGTCTGTATAAGGAGCATTGCCCAACAACAGCTCCTACTTTAACATGTCCCCAAGTCCTAAAGCTGTGTGCCATTGTTTTGTGTGGGTAAACCGTCTTGTCTGTGTACTCTATTCTTTTTTTCCACTACCAACCCGAACTGTGGGCCATGGGAGATCAAGATGAGGTTTTCATTTCATTCAGAACTCTGGAATCCAGCCCACTGGAACTTGTATCTTTTGAAGCTCTAATAATCACCATGCCTGCATTCCTTAAACTGCAGCACTCACTAAAATGTGCTTCCTGCAGAGTCAAATGAGGGCAAGGACATTGTCTGACCAGCAGGCAGAAAAACATGGCAACCCTTCCTGGAAGGATTCCTGCTGGTTTGGGTTTGATTGAAGAAGAGGATTCACCTGAGCTGGGAATGGCCAGAAGGCTCCTGGCCCCTTTACAAATAAAGGAGGTATGTGTGATGTGGCTCTCTTTAGTCCTCTTTTTTAAAGTTATCTAAGAAACTGGCGGTTTCTCACCCCAGGGCTGTGCTTACGGTAGAGATGCTCCATGTCCCTGTAAATCCAAATTTGGAAGCAGATTTAAGAGATTTCTCTTGGTCCCCCAAAAAAGCTGTGATTTCTACCAACTGTTGTGAGGATACGACTTGTTTTCCCAGACCCCTTCCTCCATCATGGGAAAGGAGGCCAAGTGAGGCCCCAACAGTGACCTAACAAAGACCATCTTCTGAATCAGCTCCCGGATAAGCAGAAATCACTTGGAAATTACGAAGGAAAGTGAGTGTCAATAGGTGATGTTTCACACACAATATGTGGCCAAAAGAAGTACCCGCAATCCTCCGCTGAAGTGCCAAGGAATCCATTTGGCCTTTCAGTATGGCACAGTCCTTGCTGACCGTCATCCACGTGTGATGTCTTGGGGTCTGTAGTGTGACCATGACACACAGTTTACCTCATTTAGACTTTTCTCAAGCTATGATCTCAGAAAAGTTTCAAAGTCCACTCCCTGTCCCAAGGAAGGATCAGTTAAACCAACATCACTTTGTCATAGAGATCTGTCTGGTCTGTTCTTAAATACCACCCATAATGAGATCTCCAGACAAACTCGCCAGTGTTTTATTTCCTTTTTTGTTAGAGGACTCCTTTCCCCAGATTTCTCGTACTGCAAATGAAGCTTATTGCTTCTTATCCTGTCTACACTGGACCTGGAAAATAGTTTGTTCCACTCCTTTTCTTTTTGCAGCCTTACACACCAAAGATTTTTCTCAAGGCTCTTCTCAGCCCTTTTCTCGAAACAACTTGTTTATTCTGTCTTTCCCTGTATGTCAGGTTTTCTGAACCTCAGATTAGTTTCCTTTGCTCCCCTCAGGGCTATCTCCATTTGGCTCCATCTGTGAAGTGCGGAGTCCAAATGGGGCAGAGTACTTCAGCTGAGCTCTTTCCCATGCTGAGAAGGGAAAGCATCTAACCTTTCTATGTGTTTCGCAGTCCTACCAGCATTTGCCATTCCATCACTTAGGCCAACAAATATTCCCCAATTTGAGAGTGAAGCAGAAATCTCTAACCCATAAGCAAAGCAGGTACTCAAACATCATATTTCTGATACTGCTGGCTCCAGGTGGACTGGTGGCTGAATCCACAGAGGGATCTTACTTGGCTCCCCTTCTTTCTTTTCTGTCTGCTCAGAAAGGGTGACAAGGTGTGGCTTGCCAGGGCAGGCTGCCAACAGCTGAAATTTCCTGTACAGCTGTAGAAATAAATAACTATTGAGCATGCCTGGTTCCCTTCACACCCTTTCCCTGGCTCTGCTTTGCCCTTTCTAGCTGAAGTATCCTGCTCTGCCATCTGCTTGTGCAGGGAGGCACCTAGGATCGCAGAGTACACTCCCAGTCTCTTCCATCTCTCTTCTCATGCCCACGGTTTTTTTTTGGAAGGACACAGATCACATCTGTGGGATGTTTGGTGCTGTATGGCTAGTGCCCCCCTCTCTTGATATGCTGGGCTTTTTCTGGTATGACCTGCTCAGAATCACAAAAGCTCCGGCTTGGCTACATATATGGGGCTTCACAATGCCAGAGATGGGCTTTCCCATGTCATCTTAACTGATTAAACCATAAGGAAAGTGATGGAACCATTGACTGTCCATGCTGTAGATGGTATCAGAGACCTTAATTCCATAGCAACTGATTGCAAATATCCAGTGACTGATGATGCAAATATGCCATGATTTACTCTCACCATGGGCTTTATTTAGGTACCTAATGTCAGTCTGTGGTACCATACACAGTCTTTGAAAAGCAGCTTTTATAACTATTCTTTGCTGTAATGAAAACCAGAATTCTTTCAGGAACTGAACAATAAAGTTGTTAGGAATTTGTTTTTCTAGCTAAACTTCCAGTGAGAAAATATTTAAGGCATATAGTGCAATTGGTTTTCATCTGAGAGATGGGATGGATGATGTCAGGGTATAAAGTGTACGTTATTCTTTCTATATACCATTTTGTATTATATAAGTAAATATCTTTTTTAAAATATATTGGGAAGTCTTTCAGTCAAAACAAATATTCCGTTCTATGTGTTTACAGAATCTAAGGATCTGCTCTTCCTGCCTTTTTATTTTAAATCTCTGTGGCTTGAACTTGATTTTCTAAGTTTCCATAAGATTGTCCAAATTGGTTTGCTCTTAGAGCCATATTTTAAAGTTTATTTTCAATTTCTCTTGAAGTCTATCTAGTATTTATCAGTTCCAGGAAAAATCTTGACAGAGAGACTGGATCATTTTTCAATTCAGTGTGTTTTTAGTGGATTTTTAGTCCTTATAGATACAGCATAATTCTATATTGTTTAGCTTGCAGATGAGAACTTCACTTACAAGAAAAGAACAGAGTTCCAACTTACAAGAACAGAATTCCAACAGCAAACCAAAGCCATAACAATGGAATGAAATAATGCGAATATAATTGTAATGAAGTTACTGCATGAGATTTTATGGCGTGTGTGATTAACTGTCCAGATCTTTTTAGGAGGCAGAGCTGGAGACCCATTGTGGGACCTGCTCACAGGACATGACATAGAGGTAATGGCTTCTGGGTTGAAGTGCCTGGCAGTACTAGAACTCCAGGTCCTCTCCTTAATTAGTGCGGGAGAGGGAATGGCAGCAGTGGTTCTCAGGAGGCAGAGGCAATATTTTCTGTGGAATTAGCAGGCAGCTTGGATGGCACATGCAGGCAGCCATTTGGTGTGCAGCAGATTGGGGCTACACAAACACTTCCATCTTAAAAAAATTTTTAAATATATATCAGTCACTCTACAGAAAATAGTTTTGTGGGCAGCAACGTTACTGAGGTCCAATACACAGCTTTCTGTCTTGTGGGTAGATCTTGTCCAATCTACAGTGCAAAGGCCAACCAAACCTGTCTCAGACCTAGGATTCCCACAAAGTTTTGCATTCACTGATGTCTAAAACTGTTGTCATTTTCCAGTGGAGCTTCTCCTCATTTCAGTTTAACAGCCTTGTGGAATTGAATACATTTGATGTCCCTGTTCCTCTTAAATGGTGATTGAAGTTGGCTGTGTCCATAGAAGTTACTAGGGGAAGACACATATCATGATTACACCTTTTCAATATTTTAGGAAACTAGGCCAAGAATAATAATGGTTTGAGTTTGCTGAATAAAATACTGAATCACATCAGGATGGTTTTGGATATGAACTCTCCAGGTTTGGCAGGATCTTGTTTGGAAAATGAATTATGCATTTTAGGGGTTCTCTGTAAAGTCAGTTGTCTGCAGATTCCTTTGTTGGACAGATCTTTACCTTCTGCTCTTCCCCATATGAAGGACAGGTGATGAAAAAAGATGTGCATTAACTTGTTTAGATTGTAGGAAGTCGAAGGGGAAATGGGTTAGATGGTTTATCTGCTTTGAACATTATATAACAGAATGTTATATGTCCCATGCCAGAGGGAACTGATTCACTATTTGTAAAATTAACTACAGGATTTTACATTTTCAAATATTGAGTAAATCCTTAACACAGTAAGCAATGCCTGCAGACATGTTTAGCACATGCTCCCCTTGAAGTATCTGTTAATTGCTGAAATAAGTCACCTGAATATCTTTGGAAAAAGATGCTTAATTGCCTTTCAGAATAAAATCAAAGTTAAGCAATTAAAAAATTCTTTGTACTGTCTTATAATGAATGCATAAAAACCAGGGTTGCATCTGAAGTAGGCAAAAATATGTAGTAGTTTAAGCAGCTCTTTTGGGGAAAGCTGTTTTTTTTGTGTCCTTCCCTCTCTTCCCTCTCTCTGCCCCCTCCCTCCCCAAAAAAAAACCCTCATAAAGTCAGGAAAATAGAAAGTGGAGCAAACACTAAAAAACAGGAGCATGTTTTCAAAATTACAAAATTTTAATAGTCTGAAAACAATAGGTTGGAGAACTCTTCCAAATAGCTTTCTGGCACTCTGATCACAGGTCAAAGAACTGGTAGATTTTAAAGCCAGGAGAGGCTTTATAAATATTATAAATATTCATCTCTTTCAGCTTTCATTATTGGACAAACCATAGAATTTCATCCTGCAGTACTTGGTTTGCACCTAGAACATTTGAGCCAGGTGTGAAAAAATACAGTATTGACACAAACTTGAAGTAAATGCTGCCTTTCCTCGCAGTAGAAATTTGTGTGCTTTACCACTTGAACTTATCTAAATTTGTTTTGTAGCCATGGGATCTTGTTATGTCATTATGTCCAGCATTAAAGCATCTGTGTTTATAATGTGAACACCAGTGCCTGCACTGAGGTGAGGAGATCAGCTCAGCAAAATGAGATTAGCACCAAAATGTGTGTCACAAGCTCAGAGTGCATGAACATTTTTCCAAAAGCTAAAGTATCTCATGAAGATACTTTATGTATCCCCCACCAAAGTGGGGGATCTGTTGAGTTACCAGCAACAGAGGTGAAAGATCAAGTTTTGGTACCAATGACTGATTTCCCGTGTGCCTCTCCTTAATGATAATATCCTATGAGAGACTGATTTAACATAGCCACCACACTGACACATAAGAGTATATCTAAGGAGAGAGAAAACAGGGGTTCAACTGTTTGTCTCCTGTTTCCAGAGCTGAGAGAGCTGACAGAGACCAAGGTTGTCTGGTCACTTCTGTCACCAGAAACATGATCTGCCATTTTTGCTGGGGTTACGAAGGTAACTAATGTGATTCTGTATCTTCCATGGTTGAAAATATGTTTTGAAAAATATGCTTGATATTTCTTGTCTGCTTTCTAGCATACAGAGTCAGCATAAATACGAAGTCTCAGATAAGCAGACTTTTTTTGGTGAAAATTCTCCATCTAGAAAGAGGGAAAAGGCAGAAGAATATTGAAGAAATAGTTATAGTTATATTTGATGGACTTTGGACTTGATGAATCCTTGTGGATCTCTTCCAACTCAGAACATTCTGTGATTCTGTAATTTGTACTGTTTGTATTATAAACAGGAATGTAAGGTACTTTTCAGATAAAAAAGTAGAATCTGTACCCTAAAGGCATGATTTCACAGATTTTCACCAAACATTCACAGAGTTGTTGCTAAGTTTCTCTGAAGGTGAATATTTGCTAGCAAACAGTGTTTGCTGAATACCGCTGTCTTCCGTGTTCAGGTGAGTTCATTCCATGAACTGAACCCCATTATAAATAGTAGAAAAATAATTAATAGTAGAAATGGCAGTCTTCAAAAGACAGAATATTTAAATTATATGCATCCTTTACCTTCCTCTCATCCTTCCATCAAGCTCCAAGTACACACATTCCTTTTCTTTTGTCTTAAATACTCTCATGAAAAGCAGTTAGTTTTTACAGAATAATTGCTGTGTTTGTTTGGGTTTTTTTCATAGATGTAATGCAGTGGCAGTCGGGTCAGTAAAATGGAAAGCATCAAAATTTCCTACTGCAGGCAGAGACCCACACACAATGACTATACTGGATTGGTCCAAACTTCTGCCTTTTCATTCTTTCTCAGATGCTTTGTGGGGAAGTTGTTTGTGCTCTGACAAGCAAACTATTGTGTTTGTTTGTTTGTTTGCTTTTGAAGCGTTAGGTATTTTAAAATGTTCATTTTTTATGCTCCAATGACTACCCAAATTGCTACTATCCTTTAGTATTTGCCTGGAGGATTAGGACAAACATTTAGAATAAAGTGCCCAGGATGTCTCTTTGATTATTACAGAACTACCACATGAAGTATTATTTGCTGGCAATTTTATGATGTGCCTAAGTGGAATAAAATGTCAATTTTATTTTAAAAAGAATGCACCCAAGGACAGTGCAATGGGACCCTGATACAAATGTTTTGCAATAGGACACATTCTCATGAAGTGATTTAGTGTCTCAGCTGGGACTTAACTCCCAAGGAGAATTCCAGAATTGTCACTTACTGACACTGGTTTATTTTCAGTGGAGAATGCTGACTTCTCAGAAAAGGAGGAGGGGCAAGAACCGTCTCATTTGTTTTATCCCTGTGTTTGGTGGGTCAGGGCAAAGTTATTTGGGGGCAATTGTGCTGCATTCCTTGTCAGATACTCATTCCTCAAGTGCTGAGCAGGGCATTTTAGTGCTTTCACTTGGGCTAGTTAAAAATAATAAATTGTATCAGAGGCTAGGAGATGCATTTTATATGCCTCTTGTAAACCTTGCAGTCAAAAATCTCCATGAGCTGTGCAAATGTGCTGCAATCCTGTTGACATCTGGCAAGCAGCAAACAGGGAAAAAAACAGTTAAAAAAAAATCTTTAGCGTAATACTGCAAGGCAAGTTTTTAATTAGTTAGGGCTGTTTTTTCCCCCTTATTTTGTATAGGCCTGAAGTGACCAGGAATTTCTTAGTAAATATGCTGCTTCCACTGACAGTTCTGGTTAGAGTGTAACTCCAACTACTGGACTGTCTTGTTTGAAATGAATTGTCATTGCCACACTTGGGAAAAGAGTTCTTGAGACTGACGGGAGAGGTGTGAGCCTGCAGGACTGTGTGGGTACATGTCTGCAGGCAGCACCTGACAGTAGAAGATGTAAAGATGAACGACTCCTTGAATTTCAAGCGACATGGAATGTAACTCAGGGAAGTCACAGGCAGAAACACTCATTTCTTGAGAGCCATGTCAAAACTGGAAACCACTTGAGTTCTAATTAATGAAATGAGAAAAGCCACTTTTGGCATTATTTTCCCAGAGGAAGATGTTTTAAATGATAAAACATGTGTTATGGCTGCTGTTCCTATATGAAGGTGTGTCCATGTATACACATACATAGGCACAGAGGAAACTGATCCATTTCTTCTAAGTCATGCCTAAGAAAAAGACAAATTCTAATTTAGAAACCAGACAAGTTTCTTTATGATAAATCCAACTTAGAGTTAAAATGTACTTTGAAATTTTTCAATATTTGTATCTTTTTGAGAGAAGATGTCCATGCTTCATGCTCAGAAAATTCAGATATCATTGAAGTGCACTTTCTCATATGATAGAAAAGACTTCCCAGGTGGATGATCCGTTGCATCTCAGGAGCTCTGAAGATTGCCAGTACCTATTTTACTTACGTGTGTTTTCCTCCCTAGTACCCAGAACTACCCATTTCTTTCTTTTCAGTTAATTAATATTTGACTTTAAGCTCAGCAGGAGCATGGCAGGGCTCAGGCTGGACACTCCTTGAGGCCTGTGCACACCCCCATGTGAGGTAACACACTGACTCTAACAGGAGTCACTGGCTGGGACGTGCAGGTGGGTATTGCTGGCAATCCTAACTCGCCTATCAGTGTGTACAGTCTATGACAATTTCTCTTTATATAGCAGTACTTTCTCATAATTTTGAAAGAATTTACTGACAACATGGAGATCAATTAACAGCTTTTTAAAAGTAATGAAATTGCTAAAAGCAATGGGCAAGATGTTTCTTGCATCATTACTTGAAGGGGGTCCATGGAAGGGGAGGAGGATTTTGGTTTCTCCATCTGCATTGTCTTCCCTTTTCAGCCCTGCAGACAGACTCTCCTGCTGCACAGGGATGCCAGAACTCGTGATTGTGGGGGGGAGTGCAGAAAAGTTTGGGCAGAAGGGCAAAAGAAGCAGGAGTGGAGACTGAAAGAGAGTGAGCATTATTTCCGCTGCCTACAATCCTCCGTGAGACAGGAGGTGTTTTGAGAGGATCCCAGATCCTTGAAGGTGTTTGACTTCTCTAAAGGCTGCTGAGAAAGAAAGGCAGAAACAGAGAAGATCTGCACATCCCTACCTAATGGAATGTCTGACACTGATGTTGGGGGAATGTCTCAATTTTGAGTCTCCCTCAGATGGCTTTAAAATGCTGGAAACTCCAGCTGAGGGGCATTGGGGTTTGTGGCTTTTGGGTTTTGGAGCAGGTAAACTCCAAACTAAACTCCAACTAAGTAAGCCACTTGGGTATGTAAATGAGATCCTTCTTCCTTGAAGGTGAACAGATAACTAAACACTGATGAATCAGGAGCTAAATTATCACAAAATTAGTCAGTGATGCTCTTGTTTCACTGGAATGGAATGTGGTATGACCAGTTGGATGTGTATTGTGATACACTGAGTGACCGAGGGACCGGAACTGTTTGGAGTCAAGTCCTTACAGTCAACTGCAGAGCTTAAAGTAGCAAAATGCAACAAAAGTATTTGGGAGCTGCAGTTCTTGGAAGAAAGCACTCTCCAGTGTTTCTGTGCTTAGGCAGTTTCTTCTTTCTTTTTCCTCACCATCCACGAGGTTCTGCTGTGATAACTGTGAGGCATCACTGTCCTTCATTGTCTGCTGCCTCTGCAGAGCCTTCTGAGCATTGAGATCAGGCAGGTATATCTGTGTTAAGTCACAAAATATGGGGGAGTTAAATCAGGACATTCTAAAGGTCTTAACAGATGCCAAGCAGCCATACTCAGAATTGCCAACACCTTTATTTTTATCTTACTCAGTTTGTTTTCAAGCTTCAACATTTGTGTACACTAAGATTAGAACTATTTGCATGCCAGGTTCCAGAGTTCAGTTATTTTTGAGTTAACTCCATAAAAATATTTTTTTAAAAGTGTGTGGCATTTGATCAGGAGAAGAAAGGGAGATGATTTTATTTAAAGCAGAAATAAAAGACACTTTTTCTTTCAAATTGGTCAATTAAACAAAGAAAAGGCAAAGCTATGCATGGACATCAAGCACAAAAAAGAAGGTGGTATTCTCTGTTGACCTCCTCCCTTCTCCAAAGGTAAAAATTAATCTAATTTCTAGATCCATGACAGCTGGTCCTTATAGCCATTATGGGATGTCTGCTATACAAAGAATCTACAGCGCTTCAAGGGAAGTTATGGCCTAATGCACTAGTGCCCCATGCTTCTATATCACCATTTATCTATTTTATTTTTTCTGATTTTCCAGTTCCCAGATAGATTGAAGTACATTTGAATCAAATATCCAACCAAACTCTTCTGATATGTAAGATATTTCAGGGGTAGATTCCATATGTCTTGCAGTTAATATCTGCTTGCAGATGTAGGTTATGTGTTTGTGCATGTAAAAACAGGGCTTTTCACTCAACTAATAGATTGTTTAATAAGACTACTGACGGTGTAATCTATCTTTATAAAGTCCAATGGCTACAAATTCTTCTTAAGGCTAATCCTGAATTTACAGTGTTTTTATATATGAAAGTCAGAAATGGGAAGAAATGTTCTGCAGTTTCAGGGAAGCAGCACAGCCACTCACTGTGGCTGCTACTGTGTTAGGCTGGCTGCAGTTACAGCCAAGCTGCTGTAGGAAAGGGTCTCTATTTCTATTTGATTATTAAAAACAGTGGTCCAGATGCAACATCTGGCTCAGGAAATCCCTAAACTCCTGATTGTCGGAAACACAGAGGATATTAAGGGAGGGGGATGCGTGGAGAGGGAATCGCTCTGCATGCACCCTGTTCTTATATTCTTTTCCTAAGCATCTGCCTTTGTCTGCTGTCAAAGGCAGGATATTGGGCTGAATGGACCTTTCATCTGCCCCGGGATGGCAGTTTTCCATGTTTGGGGGGTGGAGTGGGCTGTGGCTGTGGAAAACCATCATCCAGGATCTGACGATCCCAAACGTGACTTTCCTCTCCTGCCTAAACCTTTATGGCTGTAGTACTTCATCTGCTTTCCCCAAATCCTGCTCACAGCAGTAGTGCAGCATAGAGGGCGGGAAAGAGTTGGCCCCCTCCTCAAGGGCTGTGTATTATTATGCATTTATTTTGGCTTGGATGGAGATTTTTTTTTCTTTTCCCCTCTGAATAGGGAATTCAGAAAAGTGACATCATTTTTAATCCCTGACAGTTTATGGGCTTTGAAAAAGATTCTGGATAATACTGAGCAATTAAGATGCCATTTTAATAGTTCTTTCAAGTGAAATCAAGTGAGTAATTAAATAAAAGTGAATGAGGACCATGTCAGGCCACCCACAAGCTCTCATATCCGCTACAAATAGATGAATAAGTTAGAGTGTGGGACAAATGCTGTGTCTAAGTGGTCCTATTTATGTGTTATTGGATGACTCTAGGAATGAGGCTTTCAGCTGGAAGATTTGTTTCCTTTGAACAATGTTTCCAAGCAAGAACATGCAAGATTGTCAATTGCTATTCAAACAGCAGTAACTTTCCCGTATTTTTAATTTTTTTTGTGGTAGTGTTAATGCCATTGTTTTGCATCGATGGTCTGCTATAAAAGTCACAGAACATAAACAGGATTTTTTGCATTAAATGCTGGATTAGAATTTCTGCTGCCTAGTTATTAGTATGATGATATATGAATGCTTTTTGAAAGTTGCTTTAGACTGCAAGCATGGGGTATGGCATTACACATGGTTTGCATTCATTCTACACAGATAAAAAAAGCAAAGTGCAGACAAAGGGAAAACAAGTACTTTTGAGATATGCAGTACAATAACTAAGTAGGTACTGAAAAATGGTATCTCACAGTTCTAGATCAGCTCATTTTTTTAGGGTGAAAATACCTTCTTTTAGGCTTTTCCAATCTTACATGTTAAATTTAGTGTTAGGATTTCTGACTATAATTAGAAGTATTAACTGTAAGCTGTATTTCTGAAGTCTACTCTTTGTACTGTGGCTGGGATACCTAACCCTGTCTTAGATCCACACAAAATATTGAAATTTGAAATTCAGACAGATATTAATATCATGACATATGAGAAGAGCCTTGAAAACTTATCTTGCATCTACCGCATTATTTTTACTGAAATGCATATGGGGTTAAAAACAACAGCCAAAATAATCCCATTGGATTTCACATATATTTTCACAGAAAAACTCATATCTTTCCTCGAGAATTTCCTCTGTAGGATACCTTCCGAGCACAGCTGATGGAGTGGGTACCAGATAGCACTCCCTGCTCATCCCACACAAATTTGTTTTCCCTTCATCTCAGGGAATGGATCATTACTCCATGCCTGTAGGTGCTACCCTGGTACAAATACATAGTTGCTGTTTTCTTTCTCTCCTAAAACGTGCTTTTCTGGTTTTACTTTAAATTTGGGACAATACAGGCCCCCTCTGGTGGTCAAAATATCTTCTGTACGTTTCTCCAGTATTTCACTCTAAAGATGTTTTGCTGAGGGGCCAAAATGTCTGCTTTACATTTTAAAGTAATACGACCATAGTTAGTTCATTTTTTCTAAGAAAACCACCGCAATGAGCCAAAACTGGAGGAGAAAAATGCGTAGGAGAGGTGTTCCAGTGTGTGTCAGGTCCCAGGAATGTGGTCAGTGACACTGACGGGTGCACACAGAGAGTAGCTGCAAAATTCATTGCACCAACTCTCCCTGCCCAGCTGGCGCGCGGGAGCAGGGATGATGCTGGAATGCCAGGGCTGGGTCTGCTGCTGGAGGCAGGACAGTGCCTTAGGGGGAAATGGGAAACAAAATGTTGCTGCTGAGGAAAAATGCTCAATGCTTAAGTTCACAGGCTGCCCTTTGTGTGATCACTGGAAACCACAGGCATATTGGATGTGGTGTGTTGAGGTACAGAAAGCCACATAAATAGGTTGATTTACTGGTTGCAATGGCTCCCCTTAATTTGGTAGAGTTGCACTAAAAACATTTGGACTTACAAGAGGGTTATGATATGCAACATTTAAATTTAGAGGAAGACTCTTCTAATCACTTTTCCTCTAATATGTTTGCATGTGAAAAAGTGGTATTTCCTTTTGCTGTTGTGTTGGTGTTGTCCTCTGTGGCAAGGTATTTCAGCAGCATCTGATTTCCTGGAGGCTGAGACAGTTTCTGAAACTGCTGGGGAAATCAAACCATGTTTGAAATCACGATGGCATCTTTAAAAGCAACTATCATCTGTGTCGTCAGGAAGATAATCCCAATGGCTATCCCAAATCAGTCTCAACAGACACTAGACAGGGCTTCTCCTTCCCTTCGGAATCTGGCTGATTGTCACACATTGCACAAGCTTCCACTGGCATTTCTTAGCCTGTTCCCTAAGCCCTGGACTTGACTTTCTGTCTGCTGCCTCCCAGCAGCCACACATACCATCCGCCACTCAAAGGATAAAAGAGTCCTGTCAACACAACAGCTGACCAAGAGAAGGAGTGATTCACCAATGTGTTTATTCGCTGAAGAGCACTCGATCAATTCTATCAATGGTGACAAAGAGGATTTAATAGGAACATACAATAATTCTGTTGTTGTTTTAAAACCCCACTAGCCACAATAATGGCTGCTGAAGCACTTATCATTGTTGTGTGATTCCTATTAGCCTATTCTCAAGGAAGCCAAGGAAGAGGGATTGTGCTGTTTCATAAAAATACATTTAATGCAAGTGTTAGTTCCCAGAATCCCCTGCTTTTCTTCATCTCCTAGTAGCTCTTCTGCATACCACTGGACTGCAAAAAAATCACTCTGTGCCTTAATCCACTGTGATGTTTTAAAACTGCTAGCAGGGGTCATCCTGGCCAAAGGCTTCTGTATGGGGAGGTGGGGTAGGTTCTATACTAAGTCTGAAGGCCCTGCACAATTTGCTACTAGGTTTGTACTGTCAGTAGCTGTGTGCTGCCATCAGAAAAGAGATGAGCTGCCAGAGCAGCTGGACAGCTTAGAGTTTTGGATATGGGGTTTTTATTCAAGTTTATTAATTCCGATGTCATAAATAGATATTTCCAAAGTAGAAAGTTAGAAATGGGTATGAAATTTTTTATTTGTTCTTTTCAATGTAGGATTAAGAAAATAATATTTTTAATGAGATTTCTCTTAGCTATACAGCTACAGTCATTTACCATGTGAATAAGCATTACTTGATCACAGGGTTGTGAAGAGGATAATGGCTTTAAGAAACAAAATGAAAATGAGTTTATGGCTGCTTTGAACTTTCTTTTTCAAAATTTCAAATGCTGGATTGCATTCAAAAATAGTTTTTTCACTTTAAGAAATGAAGACACTATTCATATTCAACCTTCAGAGTCCTTCTCCTTTATTGAATTGAAACAGTTGTTATCAAAGTCTTATCCATGTATCAGACTCTAAACTCAGTCCTTGACCTTCTTTTTGATGAGCAAAATAGTCAGAATTCATGGGCTTTTTCATAGCTGATGTTTATTTTCCAGGGACCTAATTAGCAGTGCTTGAGCTACATGAGGTGGAAGTGTTAAGGTGCAACTCATGCCAGGACTGTGCATGGTTATGGAAAAGGTGAGTGACCAACCCATCTTCTGTCATGGTCTTGTTTCTTCTTCCATGTGGTGAGCAGTGGGACTCCTGGGGCACCAGTTTTGTGTTCTACTGACTGTTCCTGGAATTCCCCTTTGCTGGCTTTTGTTCAAACAGTGATTTTGGTACAGGGCTTATAGGATAAAGAAGATTGGTCATGTCCATGTTAAACGCTCTTGTGGCTTTTCTCTGAAGTTACTACAGTTTATCAGCATCCCTTTTGAACCGCAGGCACTAGGCCAGGACAGTGTTCCAGCAGTGTTTGCTCCGGTCGGCGCGCAGACACTCGATAGCCGTCCCACTGCATCCACCCCTGCCTGTCCGCTCATGTAGCCAAGAGCAGCATTGGCTCTTTTAGCAGTGTGTCACACTGGGAGCTCCTGTTCAGCTGACAAAGCAGCATGACTCCAATATGTTTCCAGCGACCTACGGCTCATGAAAGAGATCCCTTTTTTTCCTAACTTCAGTTAATCATGAAGGGAAACAAGATTACACTGAGGTCTTTTTAACCATTTTTTTTTTTCCTAGGGACTAGCTTCATTCCTGTGCCCCAGAAACAAAGACCTTAGGTATGAATGGCTAGATGGCTGAAAAGATCCATTCTCTTTCTTTGTTCAGGCAACATACAACAGATGCCAGCAAAGGTATTGAAAGAACTTTTGGTATGGGCATATGCATTCCTTTGACTGGGTGCTTGCATGCAAGAAAGTTTATATAATTATGATAGTAAGAGCTGATATTTGAATACAATCCTTGCTGCAAACTACTAATTAAAGCTGAACAGGACTACCCTATTTATCCTACTGCTGCTCCAAAATACTGTTCAAAAGGTCAGTGAAAAAAATGCTAAGAAAAATACAGTATGCAAGTGAGTAACGGGCAGGCATAAAGGGCGTGTATGTCCAAGCTGCTGTGAGGTTCCTAATTACTGTAAGACGGTGTGTTCATGTGACAGAATCTGGCTGGGATTCTCCATTCATCTTCCTCAGTACTACTGTTGGCAGCTCCCCAGGCTCCTGCCAGGGAAATCCAGCCCCAAGGTGCTGTGTGCAACCTGAACATCGGAGGCTGATAAACACAGCAGGTCACACTCAAGGGACAGAAAGAATTAAGTAAGGAATTTCACAGTCACACATGAGGGTGGTGCTGAGGAAGAGGGGATAGAGACAAAAAGGATTCTTCAACAGAAGTGCCCAGTTTACTGGCAAGATCAGCTGAGGACAGAAAAGGAAGTTGAGTTGAGCTGGTAGATATAAACAAAACAAGGCAGGAGCTGGGCTGTGACATAGGCACGATCCTCCATAGCAGCAAGCAAACGAAGGCAGAAGCATCCACAGGCTTCATTTCTTCATTACAAACTCCCTCGTAGTGCTCTGTACTTGGCAGGCTCCTGACTCACCCTCTGTGCCAGAGCATTTTCCTGGCTAAAGCAGTCTGCTGGCAGATGCTCCCCCACCTCAGACCCAAAGATACCATCTCCCAAACAGCCTTGTGACTAAGAGGAGGCTGACTATATTATCGTTAGGGTATCCTGAAAAATATAGATAGGAACGCTGGTTGCAGGACAAGCTTTGAAAATTGCCATGGTCGCAGGAGCAGAGTGCTTTAGGGTGTGTGGTTACTCACAGTGAGATTTTCCCTTAAAGATGGGGCTTACTTCAAACCATCAATCTGTAATACTAAGGTAGGAAAAAGTAAAACAAAACTCCCTATTAAAGCTACATTTGGAAAGCATCCTCTTCAAGGTCTTCATGGGCTCATGACACTGCAGGCTGCAGTACCCCAGCTGTGGTGTGCACTGGTGGGCACTCAGAGACATTGTATGTGGCTTTCCAGCCCAGGCAGAACCCCTGCCTTGGAAGAGACAGCTTTTCCCAGCCAGAATGGCAGGACTGCTCTCTTTCTGCCTGCCTGTCCTGTTTTTCAGGGCACTGGAATATCACATGGTACTAAGGGGATTATGTCATGTCTTCCCCCTTCCTCCTGCCTGCTTCCTACCCTTCAGTTCACTTGATTGATATTTCTATTGTGTATTTTAATTAGTACAATCCTGGCTGCAGGCTACCTTCCCCTGTTCCTGGCCTCTTTAAATCACAGCAGTTTATATAATATACATTATTTTTAAAATGTTAATTGTGCAAGGACCTTTTAGGATTAGTAATGTTTAGCTTGCTGTGCCATTTGCACAGGATCTGCCTGTGACATACATTCAGCATTCACCAGTTAGTGGTGGCAGGCTGCCAAAACTACCCTGCCTCTTATCACCTTTTCCCCTTACAGTTTGTTAGATTTCTGGGAAACGTTGCCACAGGTGTTAATGCAGTGAGACCCTACCTGTATCTGTTCCTTAACACCTATCCTGTGCTGTGCCAAACTAAAAGGTTGCCTGTGATTGGCTTTTGAGGAGGTCTGCATTTATGGCACAGCAGAGTCTGAGAATACTGACTAACCCAGTGAACTGGAGTAGAGGTTTCCATCTCTCAGGAGGGGTGCAAAGAGAGGCTCACGTACCCAGAGGGGTTTGCCCCCTCCTCGAGGCGAGAAGTGCCTCCAATGACCCTCTGCTGCTATAAACTCTGAACTCCTCGAGCAGCCTGAGCCACACTGGCGGGTGCAGGCATCAGCAACCCCTGACCAAGTTCACTCTGCTCTTCACTATCTGTAATGCGAGTACCTATGGAGAGGTACCAGTGGTAAAGCAATCATGACAATTATGTCATTTCACAGTGTCAACCTAAGCATGCAGTGACAGAGGCAGATCTCAAAAGAGAGTGACCTCTGGCACTGAAAAAAAGAAAAAGCAACAGTGAGCAGCTGGGAGGGTGCCCAGGAGCTTCAGTCTCTGACCCAGTTCAGCTGCAGATACAGCAACACACCCAGGCAAAACCTCATTAACATCTTTATAAATTTCTGCCATATCTGGGTGTTGTCTGAAGGTTTGCCTTGAGCATGCCCACGCAACCTGAGCCTCAGCTGAGCCGGGCTGTAGAATATACAGGGAAAAGCAACAATGCTTCTTTTTAAGAAACAGATATCAGCATCTGAAATAAGTCACTGTGCTTGACTTAGCCAAACCAAATTCCTGGTGTCTGGAGTTTTGTCTCTCTGGTTGATAGCAGGATTAGATACAATATGCATGAATATATTGCGCAACCATGCAAAACCAAATAGTGCCGCAAAGTTAATTGTGGTTTAATTAATACAGTCTGCTGCTTCATGCTCTACCAAGTTTTTGATTATTTGTCCATCTTTAGATTTTCAACAAAGCATTCCTGCACTGTTGGATGCCTTCAGAAAAAGAAGAAAAAATGTATCTTCCTTTCTATTTTGGAAGTTTGGCTTGTTTTCAAGCCATTTTATTCAATAAAATAAATTTTTTTGGTTTATTAACAACACATATGGCATGTCCATTTTTCAGGACTTTTTTAAGATTCTAAATTTTTGTGAATTTCAAAGTGAAGAACATGAAATATTTTTTACACATGGCATAAAAAACTAAAGCCGTTTGAAAACATGTTTTAGTTAAGGACATAAACATGTTCCTGAAATATTAAATTTACTTGTAAACTTTGTTGAACAATTTCAATTTCATGTCTCAAACTCCAGCTTTTAAAAACATATCTATCTTAACTACAAGATGGTACTTTTGCCCACTCGCAACATTTGACACTGGGTATTTTTTTCTTCATGGTTATTTGGTGTAAAAGGCTAAAAATAAAAGCATATTGTTCTGAGCATTGTGGACAACTTTTCCAGACAGGGAAAACTGAGGGTTTTATGACTTAGGAAAGCAGCGTTCCCAGAGGGCTGGTCTGCTTTTTTTTCCACTCTTCCCTTTAGGATTTTCTGAAAACATTTCACTTACTGTTGACTCTGCAGTACATCTATAGTCTCGTATTTTTAGGGTTTTGTGGGTACCTCCCATGCGTGTGTCCCACGCACAGAGAGGTATCACAGCACACTCCTGTATGATCACTCACTCAGATGTGATCAAAGATTCAAACTGGTGGAGGGGCCTGGTTTTGGTTTTCCCCTTCCCAACCACCAGGCAGAAATTTGCTCTCTGCTCAGGATGGGTTAAGGTGAGTGTTCAGTCTCGTGAGGGGGCAGCAGCCCTGGCAAGGAAGGGAGCCCTTGGAGCTGCCTGCTCCAACCTGGGCTGTCCCCTTGTCCAGCTCCCAGGGCTATGCCCCAGCCAAAAGCCCGTGCCCTCCCATCATTTCCCAAAGCAAAAGCTAAGCAGGAGCAGTGCAGCAAGGTCTGAAAGGGTGAAACACGCCTTTGTCTGCTCCCTTGTTATCCTGAACAGCTGGGTTAGAGCCCACGCAGCCCACGGCCATGAAT
This sequence comes from Ifrita kowaldi, assembly GCA_013398055.1. Lineage (NCBI taxonomy): Eukaryota > Metazoa > Chordata > Aves > Passeriformes > Cinclosomatidae > Ifrita > Ifrita kowaldi. The sequence goes on along the minus strand of VZRS01008986.1, from coordinate 1,290,010 downwards.
GGCAATATTAACTTTAAAAAGAAAATCCTCGTTTTGATTGGCTGAGCCAGCTGTCTGATGGCACAGCTTTCCAGCAACTTAGAATTTCTTTGTAATTAGGGAATTGTTGCAAAATAGGGAACAATAACATTATCTGAAGACTGATACTTAAACTGGGATAGCCAAATTTACCTTCTAGTTGTATCTAAATGAATAATCTAATTTTGAAAGGAAATCAGAACCTAACAGCTGTTGGTGACTTTTCTTAAGCTGTTTTAGAAAGAATCAGATTATGATTTTTTTGAGTATTTGGACACTTGATAGCCTATTCTTAGAGTATACTTCTGCTCATTGTTAATTTTAATATTTTTTACCTAGCAGTTTAACTAGTAAATGTACAAATGCCTTAAACCACATAAAAAGTATTTTGTTTTCAACAGAGGAGTCCATTGTGAATTTCATGTTCAACACATGAGCCAGGATGTGACTAATTGTCAAGTAACTGTATGTCAATATTTCGTGGGTTTTTTAACTGATAAACTTCACAGTCAGACTAAACATTCTAGTATTTGGTGTTTTCTAAAATGTTATTGAAGTGTTTTCTCTAATATACCTAGTTATTAAAGTCTTAATTCCACATTATTTAAGTATTTTGTTAAGGCTATGTTATTTAAGTGGTTTTTTAAGGCTAAAGCTTATTTATTTAACTGATAAATCTATTAGTTTAGTTAATAATTCTTAAACATCACACCTTTTTTAGTTGTTTAGGCATTGTCTACACCTCTGTAAAAGAAATTTATATTAACAATTACAAGGTATTAGGAAGTACACTGGATATAAAGTCCTGTATAAACACAGAAGTTGTTATTAATCCATAAGTGATGTGCTAATAGACTTGCAGATAGCTTGACATATGTGTTATCCACTCAGGACAAGCCTGAACTTTGCTAAGGTGGAAGGAAAATTCTCACACAGAAAGCACAGAGTTGGTACAACGTAGTGGTGCATAAATGGAGGTTGGAAATTAAAAGAGAGTGTCAGCTTTACAAAGAAGCGGTGGAGCAATGAAAATGAGGCTATGAAAATGCCATTGGTACGTCTGTGCCCCATGGCTGATTGGGCTGCTCCTAACAATAAGGACTGCACTGCTGGCAGTCTCACCCTGGGATCTTACTTCATGGTCCATCATGTTCTTGTGCAGTGAAAGGGGCTGGCTTCCTGTGCTGTTAAGCTTCCATTTACCTGGGCATGGTACTCAGGAGAACTGGACTATAATTCTATGAATGTTTCCAGCACAGGGCAGGAAAATAGACAGATGTAAGAGTGGACAAGTGTTAAGACTGCAAAGCTCAGGCATCTTTGTATTCCAGCTCCTTGAATTTAAAAGGATGCCTAAGCAATGCTTATGTTCTTTGCTGGATCAACACTTCCATGTACGAGGTGCAGCGTGTCCCTCTTCTTCTTCCCTGAATGTATTTTCACTGTCCTGGAAGTTTCTGCTGCTTCCCCTTCTCCTTTCACAGTCTCCCCTTCACGTTCCCTCTGATCTCATGCCACCAACATTTCCAAGGCTGTGTGTCTCTCCCCTCTGTGTTTCTGCTGGTCCCTGTAAGGTGGGAGCAGCAGATGTGCTGTGCCTGGGGCTGTGGCGGGGGGGCTCCCACACTTCAGGCTGAGCCCCCGCCCCCAACCACAACCAGCCGTGCCTGGGAGACACGGGAACCCTGTGGGGCCTTCAGCCCTGTAAGTGGCTGCACACTCCAAGTCCGCTGTGCCTAATTAAACCCTTTTCCAGCACACCAGAGGAAAAAAACAGGTAATACCCATCATCCTTTTGCCACCCAAACTGCTGTGTGCGTTAGAAAGTCCAGTGTTGGCCTTGCTTTCCTTGACTTTTCCCCTGTGTAAAACAGGGGTACAGCTGTGCCAGTGTTTTGAAGTCTGTAAATGAAAAGTGTTGCGTAGGTGTGAGTATTATTAGCTGCTTAATAGAATTAGACAGTGTTACAAATGAACCTGGCACAATGAGCCACGGCAGTGTCAGCTTAAACCCAGATAAGCTGACATTTTTGCTGAGGGCTACTGAAGTACAAGAAAAAGAAAATTGCTGCAGCATTCCTGTAACTCCATCAAAATTTCTATCTACCTGAGTCAGATGCAGCAGAGACCAAGGCTGAAAAGATAGCTTTTTGTCTCACATTTTTTCAGTGTCTCTTTCAAAAAAAGAGCTTTATAATTTTGAGCAGCTAAGCACCTTTTCTTTCTCTTTGAGCCTCACAGAGATTTCCTGTGATTAGTACATCCTGGCATACTACTGGCAGCTGTGTGCTCAGTGCCTTTGTCCCACACAGATGCTTTCCTTGAGTCAAGATGACAAAATCAGTTTTGGACACCAGGAAAGCAGAAGTATGATTTGCCATCAAGAAATAAGCTTGGAATGAACATGTCACCAAAATCTTTCTGTCTCACAACTGCTCACTGCGAGTGGCCATATGCAAAAGTGGCTGGACTGTGATCCATGCAGAGTTATGGAGGGGAAACCTGTGAGGCAAAGCTGGGAAAACATGTGGGGTTTTCCAGAGGAACTTCTCTGGGTTCAGGAGCACCAAGCTGTGTGTGTTTATACAGTGTACATCACAGCTGCAACCAGCACAGGGAATTGTCTTCTAACAGGGACAAATGTTGGGGTTTTTCTTCACTACCTTGCACTGTTACTTTTTGGTACAGTCCCCCAACCTCTTTTCCTCTGATTCTCTAACACCTCATAAAACAAGGTGGTTGGTTGACTTGCTGGTTTATGACAATGAAACTGGCATATGTAACTTAGAGATTTTTCTTAGCCTTTTTTATTTGTTTGTTTGTGTTCTACCTGCCACTTCTGAATCCACAGGCTGCTACAGCATTTCCACTGAATTTCAAAGATTTTTCCCCACGTGCCAGTTAGTTGTGCCTAAGATTTAATTTGAAGACTATTTTAGAGTATAATAAGTAACAGCTAATTCAGAAATAATACACTGAATACTTTTCTGTAGTATCTAGAGAGGTAATATGGTATATAAAAAAAATTGTACTGATTTTTCCTAAAGAACTTGGAAACAAAACAGTGTAGCCATTGTATTTCAAACATTAGAGCAATTGTTCAGTGCGTGTGGTGCAACCCTAAATTTCTATGTCAGAACACGGTGCCAACTCTGAGTTTCTGTAAATTGTGGTACTGTGGGCATGCACATGTTTAAACAAGTGCTTTCCTATCTCCAGGTTATACAGTCATATTTCTGTATATGGTTTGGAAAAGCCAGACAACAGTCTAAAGTGATAAAAGGGAACCTAAACCATGTGCTTGGCTTTCACACCATTGTACTTTTAAAACAAAACAAAACCTGTTATGGGGCTTGGATTTTTCCTCTAAGTACATTAGCGTGTCTTATATATAAATCCTAATGAAGTTTATGCAGGTAGAAAAGAAGAGACCTAGTAAAACAAGGAGATAAACAGAGAATAATTAATTGCCTGCAGTTGAAAGTGTTTTGTGCCATAGTTTCTGTTACTTCAGTATGCTCATAATCCTGTGACTTTAAACATCTTTAAATTACAGGCTTCTGCAGCCAAAATATTAGTGTAACTCCTTTTGGACTCAACAGGCTACCTTGTGGCTTAACCTACTACTGAAGGTCAGGAGAATATCATTCATCTTCCACAATGCCTAGACATCACCAGCTACACTTCTGGAGATACTCTGGAAAATGAAACTGTGAAAACATTCCAAGCAGTTCAGTGGGATTATTACCTTTGACAAGATTCTCTTGACAATACACAAACCTTTGTGCACATATCACCATAATACCTATAAAACTCAAAGGTTCCCCTTGGGGCTGCTTTGCTTGCTGTGAACGGTATTTCGGATGGGCTGGCAATATGGGATTCAGCACTACAAACAAAACTAATTCATGGGTTTTCACCCACATTTTCAGTTTAAGCATTCTTCGTTATTTTGAATGTTATTTTCTCACTTTTGAAGAAAGGTTTCTCATGTACCCTCCTAACATAACACCTAGCCCTGGAAGATGCTAATTACTGTACTGTACATTCCTGTTTGGATAAAACAGGTTATTCTCTGAGTCAGTGCTCCTGGTTTAGTAAGTCACAAAAGTAAATGCATTTTCTTATTTATAGTTCTTGCTGGAATTACGCTGTGGAAACAATGGTTGTATATAATAGTTAAGATGCTGTGCAAGACTAGTTGATTACAGGATCAGTACTGTCAGAGCATTAGGTTTTCCCCAATATAAGAACCTTTAGTCAAATCAGAAGTGAACTTTAACAGGCAGTGCTAGCCCTTGAAACCAGGTTCTGTGTCCTCCACCACACTGCTGCTGGTTTGTGTTTAAGCCTTGTACCCTGGAGTGCTGCGAGGAATGACCACATGCCACTGGCATAATTTCCTGACCGAGACACAATCAGAAAGTATAAGAAAAGAAGAGCGTCTCACTGACTGAAAAGCATCAGGATGATTAGGGGCTGCTTTAGAAATCATCAGTGTGAGAAGGTAAGCATGATGTTTTGATTAGAGAGCCAGACCTAGGAAAAACAGCAAGAAGAATAAGAGAGTGAAGAAAACTGCAGAAGGAAAGGAGAAGAAAAGTTTGGTTAGTTACTGCATGGGGCTTTTATTCTCATTAGTATTAGGGGTTAGTACTGTTTTCAGCTATGAAGGATAATTTAGATTATGCTGATCTTGTATCACTGAGACAAGGAGCTGGACAGATTCTGCAGAAGACGTGTGTGACTCATGGAAAGAGTCACTAGTGAGGAACTTGCTCAACTTGAACTCTTGCTTATAGGGATTTTATTTACCCCTGGGGGAGGGTGAAGTTTTCCAGTTTGGCATAGAGCTAAACTACTTTACCAGTGAGAGAGAACTTGAAGCCTCCTTTGCTGAGAAGATAAGCTTTCATGATACAGCCTAACATGTACTGAAGATTATTGCACAGCCAGAGAGGAGAAAGATGCCTTAAAGCATGGGGTTTTCAGCTGTGAAAACTAGTTAATGGAGTATTCAACACATGTACCTAACTAGATGGTCACATTAACTCTTTTTCATTCAATACACAAGACAAATCATCAGACATTTATTTACAGCAGGCACACTTAACAAAAAAGAAGGAAAAATGCTCCCTGCTTTAAGGATCCCTAGTAGCTCTTTCAATAACATGATACCCGTATTCCCCTTCACAAAATGCTCCTTAGAGAATTCACTCAAAACTTTTTTTTGATTTTTATTTGTAATGTGAATAATAATCTACCCGCCTGGTGGTATCATTATGGGCACTTAAAAAAAATTAGCTGTGGAAACATGTGGAAAGGGTTATATTCAAGAAAATTACTTGCTAAAGAGGTTTGTTTAGTTTAAATGCAAATTCAGCCTTAGTTCATCTGTACAAGCAAGTTTTAAAAGAAAGGAGAAAAAACCCCCATTTCTCTGATGTGCAGATCAGAGCTCTTAATAGCAACCTTAAACACACATAAGTTAAGAAAACTCTCCAGTTTCTCCAGAAATGGCAGAACGTAATCCTCAGGCACAGCCTGCCTGAAAACTTGGAGACCACAGAGATGAGATGAGATTTGGATGCGGATTCCAAACAAACACTTTTAATAGGTGAGTAATAAATATGGATCCTCTTTTTTTTTTCCTTTACAAACCCTACATCAAATTATGAGGAAATACTTAAACTGTTTTTGTGAATATTTTGTTCAGCATAACTATTTGTAAAAAGACTTTGTTCTACCTCATCGTGTTGTCAAGTCACTGAGATCCTCTCTGCAATAAAAACAAATCTTAAATTCTTTCAGAAGGAAAAAGCCCACCTCACTTTTAGACTAAGAAAGCCTAAGAAAAGGCAGCAGGTGTGAAAGTTCAATTTATCAGCCCTATCTTTGAGAAGAGCTAAATCAATTAGTATAAATCTATTTTAGTCTTTGAAAGATTCATGATAACAGATGACAAGAGAAGACTGAAGGACTGTGTGATTTTGGCTTGGAAAAGCTGCTTTAAATACTGAAACACTGAAGATGAAAATGTCAGTACTTGATGAGCTGAACTGTAAAGAATCACAAGAGATTCCTGCAAACCTGAAAATGTTATGTATTGTATCTTTCATGAAACTGGCAAACTCTCAAAAAAACCACTGGTGTTTTTGCCAGTCAGTGCTAAGGACTTACATATGGTCTTCGTTCAGGTTTTCTTGACTGGAGAGGCTTTCTCTCAATTTAAATTGTTGGCAGTCATAATTTCTGATTTTCATAATTGCAGTTGCCTTTAAATCAACTCTGGAAATCATCAAACTTTCAGTCCTGGAGCAGAATCCTGATCCTTGTCAGCCATGGCTACAACCCCACAGAAAATGAGGGGCAACACAGGCTAGTTCAACTTTGAAGGAGTATAGGTACCACTTGATTTTAGGTCAGAGATGAACATCAATGTGTTTTGAAAAGGAGCCGACAAGAAGCTTGTGTGCAGAGGTAGATCATTCCCTTTGTCTTCAGATTACATCTTTTCAGTTCAAAATTGTACGTACACTGATAGGTCAAAATTGCGGTCCTTGAAAATGCTACACTTGTTTTGGAAGAAAAGGATAGGAATCTGCTTATTTTTCTTTTTTATTTTTTTTTCCCAGAAAATTTAAAACTTTAATATGAACAAAGCTAGCAAATTCATCTATGCTAGGATACTGACTCTAGAGAATTTGAATTTTTTGTGTGCTGCTGGCTAAAAGTTGACAGAAGAAAAATGAGAAAACGAGGCTACACGACCTGAAACTTCATGCTACAAATGCCTGCTTTCCTGGATGACCCTGTTCTGGATAGATAATGGTTCTACTCTTTCCAGCCCAACTACATGTGACTCAAACAAGAATCTCACTCACAGACAGGCCATTTAGCACTGAGGCACATCCTCCAGACTTTTTTTTTCTGCTAGGAATGCTGAGCTGAAAGACCCTCTGCTCGCTGCTCGTATGTGCTGCCTGTGACACCGTATAGCCCTGCAGATCTGTGTGTTCTAACAAACCAGCCTGCAGATGTGCAGCTTTGGGGCCCGCCTGCTTTTGGGCGCTAAAGGCTTGCGAAGAAGAGCCATGAGGCGAGCCAGGGAGCCTGGAGGAGGGAGCGGAGGCTGCCCCTCAGGTGGGATCAGGCGGTGCCAGCAGAGAGGAGCCGCGGTCCGTGACTCACCGGCAGGCCCGCACGGGAATGTCTGCGAGCAGCTCGGTGCTGAGCCCGTGCTGGGGACGCACCACAAGCCCTCTACTGTTTAGATTCATCTGCTACTGCTTTAGGGAAGCGTGGTAAATTACGATGGCAGGTTTGAAACAATCTGGCAGTTATAGAGGCTTATTTTAAATACAGCTGTTAAGGGAGGATAAAAAGTTATGATTTTCATAATCATGCTTTTTTTTTTTCTTTCGGCTCAGGTGAACACTGCAAAACTGACTATAATCTGAGAAAGATTTTAGTCAAGTAGTCACTCACATCACTCTGATTTGGCTAATTAGAGACCACGTTTTGAATATCTGGTGCAGTCTGCCCCTACCAGGACCTCCTCGGCTACGCCTCTTTGCTATAAGGCCACACTGAATTTGTGTTTTCTAAATCCAGGTGCTGGGCTGATGTGTCCCTCTACAGTACTATCGTGTTACAACCTACCTGGTGGCAAGATCAGTTCAGACTGTGCCTGGCATCATCTGTGAGCCCAGGTGTTTAGCCTTTCCCTGGGGTCTGCTTCATCCCTTCTAGCATGTCCTAGCTCTTCCAGTCCTCAATCTCCTTCCCACCTGTAGCCTACACCAGAAAGTCTTCTATATTACTACCCTCCAGGCTTGCTTTCTTGAAACAGGTTTCTGACCCACCCAAAATGCGCAGCAGCTGTGCCTGTTTCCACCTGAGGCTGCTTTTTAGGCATGATGCCACACCTCATCACAGATGCATATGGTAACTGAGGGCAGAGGGGACCCTCAGAGGTCCTCCTGCTCAGACCAGGGTCAGTGTGCAAGCATCCTGATGAAAAACACAGACACACTGCAGACTGACATTAAACATCTCTGCAGACGCATTTTGCTATTGGAGGAAAAGTGATGGAAATGAAAGCCCAGCATTTTATTCCCTACCTACTTTAAAAACTAAAAAAAAAAAAAAAAAAAAAAAAAAGCTTGTAATTTTCATTCCATCACCTTCCACCACAAACCTTGAAAGAGCAGCGGACAGAGAACCTATACACACACTCCCAACTTATAACATTGGTGTGCTGGGAGCTGCTCCAAGTGCATCATTAAAAGTAGTATTCTGCCCTTTTTTAAATTCAGAGAGCCAGGACCTGCTGCTCATGTGCCCAGCTGGTCTTTAAACAATTGTTTACCCTGACAGTCAAGCTCAAGTACTAAGCAGGACTTAGTACTGTGTGACAAAGCAAGATTAAACTGGACAGTAGATACCCAAGCTGTCCACTCAACATATCCCAGGATGTCAGAGGGGGAGACCAAACACAGACAAGGCTGTGAAAACATTACCTTTCAGGTTATTCAGCAGCTGCTGCAGGGGTAATCATGGCTGGTGTTCCCATAAGCCAGGGCTCCTCTTTTCACAGTTACCACTTCTGCCTGCTTCACTTCCACTTAAGCTGATTTGCTGGTCTGCCTAGATTATGTACAATTATGAAAACTTTAAGACATTCAGAAGCAGCTTTATTTTGCACAGACTCTTTTTCCTTCAGCTTTCATAAGTCTGAGCAGCACACAGTGCAACAGGGAAAAATCAGGGTCCACTGCTGAAGTTTATTTTTGTAGAGGTTAGTATTCTTGGCATACGACATAGTCACGCTGTGAGAGTTTTCAAATATCAGTTATAATTTTTACATTGCTTTTGTGAAGAATATGTTAGTTTAAACATGTCTTCTCCTAAGGTAAAGTGAAATAATTGTACGTATTTTCTTATTTTTGTGGTCCTTTCCACCTAATTTCCTCTGCAGTTTATTTATTTTCATTGTACACGGGATTGTAAAAAGAAACAAACAATTGCAAGGAATAGTGTAATAAAAAAGTTCCAAAGATATTTTAATTGTTTTGCAGACAAGATATATTTGTTTCCTTGAGGGGAAGAATAATTGCAACAGCACAGTGTGGAGATTTTCATATCTTGAAAAAAATCTTGTATTTCTTAAAGTTATTTTCTGTATGTGAGGATGTCTGTGAAACTGCCAAATATTCTAGAAGGGATTTCTGCTAGTTTGTGAAAATGGAATCCAAGACTATACAAATCCACACAACTTCTTTTACTACAGCTACTGTCAGCAACTTATAAAGAAGCCTCCTCCTACTTGCCTTAAGTGTGTATTTTGCTGGATATGGTGGTGGTCAGTAGTGACAGACTGGCACCAGACTTTTGCCAAATGGACCCAACTTTCAGTGTGACTTAATGCAAGAAAAAAGTCCTTATCACAATCTCTTTTGGTAGTAGTACGAGTGGGAATGATGACCCCTACCCCCACTATCGTTACTTTTTCTTTTCCCATCCAGACTTGTGGCTCTGGAATATCTGCATGCTAATCTGTCTGCTTCAGAAGCTGAGTGCCACACAGGATCTGTACTGCTCCAAGATACGAATTCACATCATGGACTAAGCTCATCATAAAAGTTCCTTCACCCCTGAAAAGGTGGTTTGCTTCAGGACCGCATGACTCCAGTCAGAAGAGCCGGCAGGATTTATCACCCTGCCTGTGTGTACAGTGCCTAAAGCAGCAGAGCAGTGGGAGAGTGCCTTTGGGAGACCTTACAGGGAAGGTGCTGGGGAAGGCACATTCATGCATCTTGGATTTAGCAAATCCAAGGTGGGGGGCAGAAGGCTGGTTACCCAAGGTAATGTAGTGTGAGTCTGGAATTACTGGGACGTGCCAAGCACGGTCATTAGAGATCTCCAAATCACAAGGAAGGTCACCAGTAGCAAATGGGTACAGCTGCTTCCTTCCAAAGCCTCACACATCCATCCAGACCTAGTCTGACTACCTGAGTTCCTTGGAAGTGAATGTAAGTGCCTACATGAATAGAGCGAGCAGGACTTGTCCTTTTGTGAAACATTATTAATTATATTTATACTGTGGTAATGCTCAGGAACAGCTGAGGCCTCAGGATATTAGTGCAAACTGTAGAGTAAGTACAGTTTCTGCCTGAAGGAAGAAACAACAATCAGGGTTCTGTTCTGAAAAATAGCATGCAGAAATGATACTGATATCTACATGGTCTTACTCTGCAAATCAGGTATGTATTCAGAGTCACGTGTGCCATATGCTTTAGTGACATAATAAACACCAATTACTTCTTTTTCCTACTCTGATGACAGTGAGACTAAGCTGTTTTCTTTTGTTCAAAAGAAATATTCTCCAAATTAGAGTCATGTTACCTGTACAGAGCTGTGGCTAAAGGTATAATTTAGCCTGCAAAATACAGGACTTTTTTGCAGATAATTGTATAGTACAGAAAAGGAAAAGAGCAAATACAGCTCTCCAGCTGATTCTCAGCTTACAAGAAATTATAGACTGCTTTTCCTCCTTTAGCTCAAAAGAAGTTTGGAGTAATATTACTGAAGCTAATGGAGCTACAGTACCGTAGAAGTTCTCTTCTGTAGCCAAAATTGAGGTTAAACACAGCATTCAGCCTTGTCAAACTTGAATGTTAAATGGGAGCTCCCAACCCAGCTTTCCTTACAGGCCAAGGCTTGCTGCCTGGTGGATCTACAAGATTACCAGGGCCATTTACTGACCCTGTAGTTGGACACATCAGGCACTGCTGATCATCAGCTTCCTGCCCGGCTGATGAGGACATCGAGTCACAGGGAGATACGGTGGCACTGTGATGCATAAGGCTGGCTCGGCCATCACCGTGCTGGGATGACTTCACCCTCAGCATAACTGTACATCCTCACTGAAGGTCCTGCAAAGGTCCCTGTGTCGCCCTGTGAGCCTATGCCCCAAACACATCCTCCATGAGACACGGGGCAACAGTCATTTGATGAAAAGAATGGCAGAGGTCTGAGTGCTGCCAGCTTTGACAGCTCAAAACAATGGTCCTTCCTCATTCAACTCACAGGACTGACCCCAAAGTCATGAGTCTTGAGCAAAAGCATACACAGCAGTTTAGTTCTTCCTTTTATTTTGGTTTGAAGAATGCTATTTTGGTTCTTCTTGTAGATGCACTCTCAAACTGGCTTCTCCCCTATCCATTAAGCCTTTAAACCTTGAAGCAATCCTGCCATCTCATCAGGCAGCAATTCTGCCTCCTGCATCTGTCCTGCTCCCAGTCTTCCAGTCAGTTCTGCCCTTCTCAGCCTCAGCCTCACCCTTACAGCAGAGCATCCAGAGGTCTGCCCCTCTGGTGGGTGGTGTACAGACTTGGGAACTTTAAGTTTCCTTATGTCCACCCTTTAGTCACAAACCACAGGGTACAAGAACAGAAAAAGTGCAAACTGCTTACCCAACTCTTCTTCAAAAGAGGGGTGTGCCTGAAAGGGGGTGTGAGATACTAATTCCTGTTTGTCACTGCTAGCTCAAGTCAGTCTTTTCCACAGGAGGTGGGGAGGTAGCCAGAGCAGGTTTCCCACAAGCAGTGACACCATTTACTAAAGAATCCTCAGAACTTTAGTAGCCACCTGACTTGATTTTAAAAGGCTAGCATCTGGCTGTTTGGTGCTGGATGCACTTTTTGTCCTTTGGAGGCAGAAACTTCTACATGTGAAGAAATTTTGAACTGAGCTTTAGTCTGCAGTGGTGGTTTGCTGAAGTTCTCTTTTAGCTGTTAAAAATTCTGTGGCCAACCTGATGTGTTACTGCAGCCAAACCTGGTCCCTAACATCTGAGACTGTCCAGACTTGTGGAGGAGGAGGGGGAGGGAGGGAGGAAGCAAAACCAGGTAGCAGACAAATGGAAAAGTGTGGATTTCCTTGCTGGAGGGAAAATATAAAAAAGAGAACACTGAAAATCAGATCTGCCATGTAAATTTGTGAGGAGTGCTTGACCTCTAGCAATTAATTTCAGATAACACTAAATATTTTTTCAAGAATGTTTTTATACCTCGATGATTCTATGCAAGGCATCCACCTTTGTGGATATATTTCCCTTGAGGTTCCTTACCCTTTGCTGTACAGTAGCCAGTAATACACCACATTTGCCCCCTGCTTGACATGACTTAAACCTCACATTTCTTAAAAGCAACTGGCTTCTGCTGTGGAATGATGCAGTTTTTGCCCTCTGTTCAACAAACCCAGCCACACACGGAGTTGTGATCTCATTCTGGAAAACTTCTGAAGGACAGCGGCCTTGTGCAGAGCAACAATCCTGGGTAGCACATCAGTTTCTCTCTACTTACTCAGTCCTCACCTCCCCACACTGGTTTCAAGGTATTTTTCTGTTCCCTTAATACTGTAAAAACATTTAGCATAGTCGGGATTCACAATGATTAACCCTTGGAAGGCTGAACAGTTCACTTGCTGGGAATGTCTTCCAAGTTAAAAAGACAATAGATGTATATGTTTGCTACGAGAAGAGGCAGTGGTCTCCCAGTTAACTTCCCAGTTAACTTCAAACTGGGGCTCTGAAACTTTCAGGCTTTATCTCAGTTTTTCTCTGAAGCACCGAAGAGTTTCATTCTCATTTAACCCACTGTGGATTTAGAATACCCAACTACTTGTAGCATTTTCTTTTCAAACACTAGGTTTCAATTCAGACCCCTGGAGGCACAAAAGCAGAAGCCTTTAACATTGATGTGGATCCCTTACAATGTGACTATAGCAAGCTCCAATCTCTCATCTATTTAAAACATCTATTTATTTTTGAGCAGTTTTAAATAGATGAGAACTAAGGAGGAAGGGACCGTTGTGCTCCTAACACTGGCTCTTGCCTAGAATCGAGTCAATGTAAAACCCTCCTGCTCCCCTTGCCGGCTCTGTAGTTATGCCAGAGCATTTAAGAGCAAAATCTCGTCAGTTTGGAGCCGGGGTCAGTGTCCTTAAAGCTTTGGAAAAGAGCAGAGGAGAACCCTGGGAGGAGGACCTGAATTCCAAGCTATTGGATTTGCAAACTGATTGTCCACGAAGTTTCTTGGAAAGAACTCCGACGCATCAGCTTCTGAGTGTTTTAAAAGATGTAACCTTCGGGTTATTTTGTGAACTTTGGTTTTTTGTTTACAGTGCTGAAGGGTGAGATTGGTTAAGACACACTGGAGAAAAATGTGGGCAGTTTTGCTTATATGTTAATTACCAGTGTACAATTGTGGTTTGTATTTCAGTCTTTACTAATACATACTGCTTTACGAACATAAAGAAAAACAAGGAATATGGTCCCTCCTAAACCTGCTTTCCGCTAAGAGCAACCTCTGGCTCTCACCAGGCTGCGACGGAGGAACGTGCTTGCCTTTAACATGTGTAAGCGCTTTCCTCGAGTTCCCACCTACAGAGTGAGGCACGTATACTGCGCTTTTGGGGCTTTAAAGCCTCACCTCTACTAAAGTAGAACAGAAGGGTCAGCTATTGCCGAAGTACAGGTACGCTGCCCGAACCGCTCGGGCAGCTGCGCGGGCTGGGTCCCCGGCAGACGGCAAGCCGGCGCCCCTAGGTTCAAGCAGGTATTTCGGAGGCTGGCTGAGCGGCGCAGGCTCCGGGGCCGGGACGCGGCGGCCGCCCCGCTCCCCGCCCGCGGTCACCTGGCCCCGGCCGGGCCCCCTCCCCGCGCCCC
>VZRS01008986.1:1254888-1273685 GCA_013398055.1 Ifrita kowaldi | reverse complement strand
CCACGGCAACAGCAGCCCCGCCCTGCCCCTCCGCCAGAAGCACCAGCTGCCGCCGCTGCCGGGGTAAGGCGCCTCCCGTCCCGCACGCCCCCGCTGCACCACCGCAGCTCCCCACCGCCTCCAGCATCTCCGTCGCGGCCTCTGTTGCCCCCTCGGGAGGGGGAGGGGGGCCGGGCTCCGCGGGCAGCGCGGCNTGAACATCCCCTCCCCATCAGTGCTTGGTTTTTAGGAATTTTTAGAATGGGGGGCTTAACAGGGTAAAGAATCTACCAGAGGAGCACAGGTGGGGAGCAAGGAATTGCCATCTACTCACACTGTCCCTTCACCACGTAGCCCATGTGAGTGATGCCATGCTTAGGGCATGGAATTTTTGAAGCACTGAACAATGTGAAAGAAGTGGGTTTGGTGACGGTCCTGTAGAGTGATGTACCTTTACCTTTACAAAGTATGTGCATAAAATAACATTAATCGAGTCAATCCTGCTATACACTGGTTGTCCTTTGTAATGGGAAGGTGGAAGAATTTCTGCTACTTTAGGCAAGGTTCGGTATGATTGCAAATGGCTAAACTGAAGTGATGTCATGAGGTCAGGAAAGACTGGAGTGGCATAGCTCTTCAGGAAACCCCTGTGAATATTAGTGAGATTGGGCAGATCTTGGAATATTGCTGTAGTACAGCAGGACAGATTACTGTCCCTAGGAGAGTTGGAGTAAACAATGCTTTCAAGATTTTTTTTTTTTTCCAAGTGGCTTTTGTCTCCGTGTGGGATTTTTCACAATACGGAGAGCAATCACTTTTGTAATCGTGACTAAGGTCAAGTACCTTTGACCTACACGAACCTGTTGCTAAGAAGCAAAGACTTTACGACAGTAGTTAGAGACAAAACTTCACAATTTCCCTACCAACTTAGATTGTGTATTTAAGGTGCTCTCCTAAATTAACATTTTCAAATACATGCTGCTGTATTAGGATAGTCACTTTTTATGCTTAACACCTTTCAAGTACTAGAATGATTTCCTTCAGCTTACAGTGGTATTTTGAGGCTAATTGCAGAGTTTAATAAACACTTAGCTTAGCTTAAAGGCTAATCAAAATGAAAAAACCTCGTAGTAATTTCAGGAGATTAAGTGAAAAATGTATTTTAACTGTGCTATTTTCAACCAATTTTATTTTCACTATTTTGAACAAATCCCAAACAATGTTCTTTTTTTATGGCTTTTTCTCTGTCTTCTAGTAACTTTCATTTCCAGGTTACTTTTCTGTTTGTAAATTAAGTAGTTTTCTTTGCTTTTTGTCCTTTAAGTTTTGTCTTTTTCTCTTTTCTGATTATCATTCATCTGTTTTTTGATTCCTTTGTATTTTTAGAGCCTTCAATAAGGACTAAGACAACTGGAGTTTTGTGGGGTAGCTTTGTAGAATTTAATTTAAATCCATAAATTACTTGATTAGCTCATACAGTTACTGGAAGAATGGAGTAGCAGAGACAGAGTTAAAGAAAAGTGGGGGAATTTTCTCCCTGACCTTTCTCATTTTGTGCCTCTGATATTAGGCTCTCCTTAGCATTAAATATTTTTACTCCCTGCTCTGATGCTACTCTGATTCCTCCTAGCAGTGGTATAACACACTTGGCTTGGATTTTCTCAGTTTCACCCCTCTCTTGGCAGGGAAGCACTCAACGTACTGAAGTTGTCTGTTTTGTAACTTAGGCAAACCATGAGATAGCATTGACTTGATTCAGCTATGGAAGATTAGTCTCACAGTCATAAAAACCAGATATCACCTTTTCTGGAAGTTCCTGATGTTCCTTTCAGAAGAGAGGAAACCCTATAACTGAACAACAGTTAACCCCTTTGTTTCCTGCAAAATTAAGTGATTTTTAAAATTCAGATAGGGGACTCCGCTGGTTTTGAGTGGCTGTTGCAGCAGAGGATTAACTGTGTCACAGATGCTGGCACACCTGAGCTGACTTGATACAAAATCAGTTTGATTCTGTCAGGCTTTATTAGTTCAGGCTCAGTATCACTTTAATAAGCTATTTAGTCTCTAGGGCCAGATTCCATTCTTCTGCATGGTGCAAAGCCTGAGCTAATAAACCCCAGACCCATATTGGCTCTTTCCAGAGCCAGCTTCCATTTGTCTGCATCGTGCTTCCAGAACCAGAGTGCTGAGAGCCAGCTCTGATCAGCGAGGTTTATTAGCTCAGGTGTAATCCCAGGCTGGAACAGGCAGCATGTGTTTCTGCTCTGCTGCACCTGTGTGAATAAGCCTGCTTGGAACCCACAGAAAGAGGGGTGAAGGGCAGAGGTATGGCCTTGCAGCCAGGCTGCCTTCCCTTCCCTTTGCCCTGCATGGTGGTGGTGGCTAGCCCTGCTTTCTCACGCCTGAGGCTGCTGTTCCCTCAGGTGACTCCCAGTCCGGCTGGGAGCAGTGGCAGCCACATCGCCTTTCTCTCAGTAGCAGCATCAGGGGGTGTTTGAAGTATTTCTGTGTGGGTCAGAGGGCAGCATTTGTACAGAGGAGGCAAAGGAAGTTTTTCAAGTGTTTTTTAAAAACTTTAGTCTGAAGCTGAACTGGCTGTTGTGTTTACATTTTTCCATATTCTCTTGGAAGCCTGATAGTCCTCAGAAGGTGAGTTTCTGTCTTTCTGTAAACTGTATGAGGGTGTGAACCATATCCAATTTAGGCATGTAGGGTTTTCCCCACTCTGTCCCTAATATTTCAGTTCTACATGGTAAAGTTTTAAGAACTATTTCAAACTCGGCGTGACTTAAATTATGAAGAGCTGCATCGTTCTAATTAAAAAGATGAAATTTTAACACTCAGTGTAAAAGTATTCAGAATTTCTTTATGCTGGACATATGATGCCTAACAATCAAAACCAACCTTTTTGAAGTTTTCAGAACATCCACCTTTGGGTAAAGACAAAGGTGGGAAAAATTGAACCATAGCAGTAAACATCTTGGAAAGTTAGAAGCACGTGAAAGGGTTTAGGACAAGGATTGTCTCCCAGTCATAGTTATCATAGGTTATAATCTGTGCAAGTGCAGTAATAAGGTACCACCATGACTGGAGACACCATGTTTTGTTAGTACTTGTTGCACAACAGAGCTTTATAGAAACATTAATTAGCGCTGTAATGTGTCTGTAAGGCAAGTAAAGCTTAGAGTGTGGGGTTTTTATTATTTCGTTTATGGAAATTAAGCCATAGGTTAAATGTGGTCTTGGACAAGTTATAACAGCTGTCAGGAAGGCCTGTGCTGGAAATCAGGAGTTCCCACCACCCAACTGCATGTTCATCCCGTTGAAATCTGCTGTCTCCTACTTCATTACTTACTACTAAATTTCTGTTAGTTAATACTACTTCTGCAAAATATGCTTCTCTGTTTGTTTTGGTTTTGTTTGCCTGATAGTACAAGAAGCTGTTTTTCATGTTGGGAATGTAAGAGAAAATTACCTATTGTATGTAGAATCTGATATCTTAAAAAGATAAATGAGAAGAACCACCTTGTTGTAATATAAAGCCCGTGTAAAATGTGTAATATGTTTTGTCTGGAGTTATTAATAGCAGTTGTTTGTGAGTGTTCTCAATGTAAACTGGACAGTTAAAAAATGGGAAGGAGAGAGCTGGCAGCTTTTAGTGGCATGAGCTCCTTACTACAAAGATGTAAGAATGGCTCACCGGGCAAAGAGGTGAGGAAGTGGACTTGTGAATGTGTGGAGGAACACATTTAGAGTAAATTTCCTATAGGGAGAGAAATTGCTATCTGGGTAGAACCCACGTATGCCATCATTGTCAATTAAGATAAAAAGGGTCTCAAGTCTTTCTTAGCTGAAGGTGTTGTGTGTGTGCATGCATGTATTCCATGCATAGGCGTAGGGGTAGTATTTTGGTGTTGGAACTGAACTGAATTCTAGGCGTTTGGTCATGAACTGTCTGTCATGTGCTTGGGCACCTTGGGAAGGTCATCAGAAATGAGAAAACAGTCTGTTGTCTTTTTTCTTTGTGTTAAAAGATTATCTTGCTAATTCTCTTTTAAAAAAGACTGCCTGACTCAATATTAAATAAAGATGCTATTGTGGTTTGATTTATTTTTCAGAATAAGAAAATACACAACAGTGGGTACTTGCTGCTGTAGAGGCAGGAGACTAGAACGTAGTGTAAATACTTGCCCTGAGGAAAGGTCCTCTTAGTTCATTTTCTGGATCTGCTTGGCCTCTGCTTGTGTACTGCTGTTCAGTTTGAGCCACCTCCTCCCTAAACTTCCAGAGCTCTGCTTGCTGTGTCTGAGTTAGCATGCTACAGTCTCCTTCAGGACATGGGCACTTGGCAGTGTGACCAGTGATTCTAGATCTCCTGGATGGAGTGTGCCCCAGGTTACTTCCAGCTTGTGCTTCTGAATTTCTTGGGGAAGGTGAGGGAAAGGTTGCATGCTTAGGTCGTGTTCTGAAATAGGGTTAGGATCCAGATCTGGAAACTTAGAAGCATACATGAGTCCTCCAGTTTAGACATAAAACTCTGCATCACTCGATATTGTAGTATTGGTTGCTCAGAATCCACTCTTTTTCTGTCTTCAGTTCAGCTCTTAGAAATGGTGGTATCCAGGAAAGCTGTACTTTTGATCATTGGAACTGAGTACTTCAAATGTTTGCAGCTGTGCTTCTTGGAGGTTTTCCGGTCACAACCAGTTCCTGAGGCTTGTGCTTAAACAGTTTTGTGGCTTTGAGTTTTACCAAGTTCTATTTATTTACATTGTGTATACAAAGCCTAACTATAACATACTGTCCCCAAATGTTGTTTCTTTTCATTCTAAGACCATCATCTCAGTAAAAGCAGCATCAATCTCCTTCAAATTATGTCTAAATCAAAATTTAATGTCTGAGTTTTAAAGGGACAAACTGCTTTGACCCCATGTGACTGACCTATACATTAGTCCTTTTTAATCTGTCCTTTGATGTGGTTTTTAAACAATTCAGAATTGAAAAACTGAAAGCTTGAGAGGCTTGGTTTTGCCTTTGCTGTGCTTGCTACTGTAATATGTAAATAAAACTTTTGAATTTCATGTACAGGAAATAGATGGGCTTTTGTAGTGGGAAAGGGCTCTTGTTAGCCCTTGGTGGTAATTCTTCCCTGCTTTATTTTTCACTTACTGCCCTTGGGAAGGGGGTAGAGTGACAGGGTCCAAATTCTTGTAGTCTTTGTCTGCATTAGCAAGCAGCATGGAGCTGATCTGTAGACAAAACCCTTTGGGTCTGATGACCTGAGGCCCAGGGTATGTGTGTTTCAGGGCTTAGTATTTTATTTTGGGCAAGGTGTAGTCTGGTCTTGTGGAATGAATGCCAATATGAGGCTGAGTGCTTCTTGGAATGCTCATGAGTTTAGCTTTTTATTATTTAGACATATTTTTTTCTTTACATCTTAGAAGAAATACAGTGCACATACCTAAAGATGGTCCCACAACACAAAGCAAACCTCTGTAAGTGCAACTGGTGTGACAGCTTCAAGAGAGGCTGACCTGAATCAGCAATAATGCAGACTTTGAGTGCAATGTGTGTCTCCTGGCCGTGGTTGGCAGCCAACCTCCCTCCTGTGAGCCGAGGCTGTAAAAGAGCTGTGAGAAGATGGGGGAGCTGTTAGCTGCTGCCTGCTGTACACATGTGACCGTGCCATGTGCCATTCCCTCATTTTGGTGAGGAAACTTAAGTCCACAATTAATATGAAGTGAAACCTACCCAGCCTTTTCTTTGTGAGACACTTGGGACTTCACTGGAAACAAGCTTAAAATGGTACATAGTCTGTTTCATACAAATACTACAAGTGTGTATAGAATTAAGACAGAACAAAAAAAAAGAGAGAACCTTAAAAGAAACTTGTCAAGATGTTGTGCTCCCACACTGGAGCAGATGACAGATTGATAGTGAGCTTGTTCAGTTCACTGCAGCAGTTAGTGTTAACAAAAGAAGCAGGGCATGTGGTAAAGTTGTTGTAAATCTGCAGTGGACGAAAAATCCTGAACACTTCCCTTCTTAATAGAGAATCAGAAGGAACACAGAAAACTGAGGTGTTTGGGGTTTTTTTTCCTCCTCCCTTTCAGTTTGTTGGCTGTTTTTTTTCAGTGTGTAATGTGGAACTGGAGTAGAAAGCTGTGTAGGTGCCAGGGAAAGCTGTGGTTCATCCATCAATTGTGCACTGCCTGGTTCTGCACACGTGCAGGAGCAAAATGATGTACTGACAGTGAAGTGATACTTTGATACTTACAGTTCTAGTCTTGAACCTCTCTTCTTACGGCCACTCTTCCTGAGCACGGAGAGGGGAATAGCTGGAAGGGTGCATGCTCCCCTCTCCTTCCTCTCCTGTGAAGTGAGAGAGCAGGGCAAAGTGGCTGTGTGTAAGGGATCAGTGGGCTTCCCAACCTTTGGAAAAGCAGGGCTGTAATGAGGGGTGGGGTTCTGCTCCGTGAGGCCTTGAGAAGAAGAGTGCAGCCTTCACCATGAAGGGCTGCTTGTGCCAGCTGATCCTGCCTTAAAGCAAGCTTGGATTGCCTGGGAGCTGTAGGATTTGTGGAGGATGGTTGAAGAGGGGCACACATCTCCCTCAGCTGCCTCCTTGTTAAAATTCTGCAGTACTGGGTATTAGCAGATTATGGATGGTTCAGGTTGTCCATCAGTCCCTGTTCTGTAACTGATGTGTTAGTTGTTAGACTGATACTGGGTTGGGTTGGGTTTGAGGTTTCTTTTTTAGTTGATTATTTGTTTTGCCTTTAAAAGCAGCAGTACTTGTGTAGCCTAATTTATTCCTAGAAAGTAAATCCTGTGCATTGACTATAGAAAGAAAGCAAATCTTTAGCATTTCTCCACATCTGTGACTGCACACAGAGGGGGAGCAAGCATTTTACACGTTAGTAAGGCAAGATGTTCATTTAAATACAGAGCTAAAAATAGGTCTGCTTGGGCGTGTTCTTTTTTTTTTTTGTGAAGTGCAGATAGTAATCCCTGCATATGGGGAATTGTTTTGTGTCCTATGGCAAGATTTGCTTTTTTTTATAATTTAGATCAGGTTTTTGTTATCTCCAGATGGCAGTTTAAGCCTGTATTTTCAGAGAAGCTCAACTGAATTGTGAACTATTATTGAGAGTTGGTTGGATTTAGAAAAACTTTATTGTACTTAGTGTTTTGCTTACTCTATTGTGATTAAGTTTTTTCTCCAGTCTTTCTCTTTTTTTGTAATGCTTCAGTTGTCTGAATCCTGCATCCAGTTAAATATTTCCAGTTGCCTTTTTACTGAGCTTGTCTTAGTTTGTTCCATGTCCTGCATATTTATTATGAAGTATTTTGTAACAAAATGAGTAAGCACTGTACTGAGAAATGTTAAAGAGAATTAAAAGGATTGCATACTGGAGTGTTAACCACTCCAGCAGCGAAAACGGTGTGTAACATGTGAATCTGGTGGTTTCCTTGGCTTAGTCCATTCTGTAGTGAACAATTTTCATTTGTTGGCACTGGAATGATAAAGGGATTTGTAGCATGTGAAATGTTTGTATTGTCAGAATATGCATAGCTATGGTCTTCTATAATTAAATACTTTAAAATGTCTCTGAGATTATACAGTCTTAACTATTTATATCATATAAACTCCAGTAAACACAACATGAATGAAAATGCCAAGTATCGCACAGTGTGTTATATTCTTGTTACTGATACATCCTTTTGCTGAAGTTAAGCTTTTGAAGTATTTGAGTACAGCTGCTATTCAATTCTGATAAGTTTTGGCATTTAGAGATTATACTATGAAGATACATTGAAAATAATATTAATAAAGTACTTTATGTTGCCATTAGGTTAGGAGAGAAACTGGGGTTTTTGTGTGTTTGTTTTAAAAGAAGTATGTATGCTAAAAGCATTGTTTTTTGTTTCCCTCCCTTCCTGGAGGTCATGTTTACATGCCAGTGTGGGAACGAATCTGATGGTTTGAAGTGGACAGCAAAGAATTCCAACACATGCTTTCATTTGAAGCATATTGAGGGAAAGAATTCCTTAAGACCATATACTTATGATAAAAACAAGTTCCTGTGTAGAAAGACACAGATGGTTGTAATACTACCTCCATTAGTAGTGTAGGGGTCACACAGGTTTTCTGCAGTTAATGTAATTTCTTAGGATTATGTAAGGTAATTTCAACTTTTTTTTTAATAGAATGGTCTTACAACAAGATTGTGTTACCCTTGGCTGCAAATTCCTCTCTTTCCCTTCTCAATGAATATTTACAATTATTGGATGCATTTCTGTTAAACTTTTCTATTTTTGAAACCTCTTTGGTGTGAGATACTCAGAGAACTAGCTTCCCAGAAAAGCATTGGCTTCAGTTAGCTTTTGCAGTTGCATCCTCAGTCCGGACAATGACTTAGTACTTAAAATGGTATTCAGAATAGAAGCATAAAATTAAGTGGTGAGCTAAGCAGTAGGGTAATTTGGAGAACAGGAAATTCTGAAAAACATTGCTCTTCTTCAGGATGTCAGCACCATATTCAGATTTTTCTGAGGGAAGCTGGAATATGCCTCTTTCCTTTCAGAACCCACAGCTTGTCGCCTTCCAAGGAAAGCATTTAACTGCTTTTCTTCTGGAATCGGTGGGGGATCATCACTCTGTCTTTCAACCCAGCAGGAGTTAAAGGTGCCTTTGTATGACAGCTTTTTGTTTAGGATGTGCACTCAACCAAGATGGGCTTTGGTTTCCTTGTGTGCTTGAGGAATAAAAATCTTGAATTAATGAAATAAGGCAGTATTTGTTGTGCCTTTAGCAGTATTCCTATGTTGCATGTAAAGGAACTTGAACATTGCACTCTCAGCACAGACGTATCTATGTCATAGTGTTGGTTTTTCCCCTTTCTGTGAATTGATGCCTGCATCATTTCTCAACCATTTTATGCTGGAATCTGAAACAGCTCTATACTTAAAATCCTCTTTCCAATGGCTGTATTTTCTATTATTTGCCCTCTGGCATGCATTGTGCCCAACAGGATTTACGCACTCCTGTGGGAGAAGTTGATATATACTGTGCCAGTGTGCGCTGTGATTAAATTCGTTGGAAGCCAGTGCATTCTGTTTAAACTGGTGCTGGACTACTGTGTGTGCTCAAGAGGAGGAAAAAAAAGATAAATTTCATGTGGAAAAAGAAAGAAATCAGATGGATGGGTGCATTAGAAATAGTATAATACAACACTGTTGTAGTGTAATTGTGTCGAAGTATTAGAAATGCAGGAATGACATTGAAAAATGCTGGTATACATTTAAGTACAAACCAGCAGCAGTTGCTTGTTAAAAGAAATCCTTAAAGGTGGAGCTGGGGCTAAAAGGCTAGAAACTTGGGTGCAGGAAACTTTTGGGATATTAAAATTCATTTATTGTGAGTTTCTCACTGAAAAATACATTATTGTGAATTTCTGTTATCCACAGGGAAATAAACTTGCAAATACGGTGTTACTTTTGAAGAAGTTAAAATAAGTGATTAGCATGGGAATGAGATTGTAATGATCTTAATCCAAGAGTTAGCATTAGTTTAATATTGGTTTATTACAAACATTTTTAGGACAAGTGGAGCCAGTTATATTTGGATTTTGATTCATTTGAAGGTACAAATGAGAAATTTTTATCTGAACTCCTTCCATGCATGACAATATTTTATACTTACTGATTCCAGATAATAAATTATGCTTAATTTAGAATGTATTAAACAAATACATTCTGTATATGTAGAAGTCTTAAAATATTTGTGTTTCGAAACTATTGTAAACCTTTTAATTTAGATCTTGCTTCTGCAAATATTTATATACACTTTAACTGTAATGACATGAACACATGGACTGAAAAGTGTGTATGTATAGATCAGTCCCAAACCAACTTAAGATGTTTTGGAAGGGGTGTGTTTAAACCTAATGGTGATGTTATTTTATCCTTGCTTTCTGAAAGAGTATCACAAATACAACCATACCAGGCCTGATACTCATTTGTCAAACCCAGTAGTAGTCTGTCTGAGAGAGTGATGAGCAGTAGTTGATTAGGGAAAGATGCATGAAAAGGATGAGCATTTTGGGGTACAGCTTTGGGCTTTTTGTGATTTAGGTACTTCCAAAGCAAGTGTGTCACTGTGGCTTTATTTTTAGTAGATACAGATTGCATGGTCTTAAAACACAAAACCAATGCAAAAGAACCCTTGTTCCTTCCCCTCTGTATTGGGTGTGGCTGAGCTGGAGCTCCTTTCCCCATTGGAGCCCTCGGAGCGCTGTGCTTTGCGTTGGTACCTAGAAAGGTGTTGGTCACACTCCGGGGTTTTGGCTGTTGCTGAGCAGTGCTGCCACAGCACCAGTGATGTCTCTCAACATTCCCCCCCCCTCCACCAATAGGCTGAGGGTGGGCAAGATCCTGGGAGGGGACACAACTGGGACAGCTGACCCAAAGTGCCCAAAGGGATATTCCATACCATGTGGCATCAGGTCAGATAGAAAAGCTAAGGAAAGGTGAAGAAACAGAGGGCATTTGGTACTTACAGTGTTTGCCTTCTGGTGCACCCCTTACACATGCTGAAACCCCACTTCCTGGCTGAACATGGCTTGCTGATGGGAAGTAAAGAGTAAATCTGGGGTTTTTTTTCTCTTTACTTGTGTGCACACAAACTTTTACTTTAGTAAACTGCCTTATCTCAACCTACGAGTGGTTTTCAATCTTATTTTCTTTCCCCTGTCTGTCTGGGGACTGATGGAGCAGCTTAGTGGGCGCCTGGCATCCAGCCAAGGCCAACCTCACCACAAACCACACTTCTGGAAAGTGAGGGAAGATTGGTTACATTGTCTATGCCTGGCCTTCCAATGTGGCCGACTTCCGTGGCACAGCAAGTTTTGGATGTTGAAACCAAGTGGCTCAAAGAGCAGATCAGTCAACCTCTGACAGAAAAACCTATTGAGACTTATTAAATACAAAACCAGCACTCCTGCTCAGGAAGTTGCTGAGCCTCTAATTCTTAAAAGCTGTAGTGGTATAAATTTTTACTGTGTTGCGCCCTGTCCTTTAACATCCACCTTAGTAATGGAGGGAGAAGACGGTTCTAAGTGGATCTTTAGTCTGACCCACTAAGCTTGGTCTCATTATTTGCATCTTTGCCATGCTCCGTTTTGAATTTCCAGTCATGACCTCCTTGAATTGAATAGGACCAAGGCAATTGCCTTTAACAGCAGTATATTGGCTTGCTTTTCAGTTTTGAACTTAATCCTTCCACGCTTCAGTTTTTGGAAGCTTAGCTTTATGGAAAATACTGGTGTTTTCAGTTTTATGGGCCATTATTGTTGTCTTCAAACAAAATAATTAGGTCATTCATTTGGCACACTACAGCTGTCTTGGACATTTTAGAAACTAAACTGCTGTATTATGTCAATTAAAATGTTCATTTTAATTCTTTCCTAAAAACATGGTCTTTTACCCAGTTTTGTGATCTTCTAGTAGGCAACTTTGAGGAAGGACTTAAGTCAAAGGGTTCCTTGCTGTGAAGATCGAATGGATAGGGCTTTCAGCCTGTTGTCACCGTTGTTTTATAACTTAATCGCTGGATCTCCTGATGTTTGTTTTGTTAAAGGCCAGTTAGAGTAATGCAGTTTGTTTTGCTACAGAGCATTTGCTTCATGTACAGGTAATGTGTGTACAAACTTCCAGGGTTTATGTTGCTGTCAGTGAAGTAAGAATGTTCAAGTCTATGTGGGCAAAAAAGATGAGGTAATTTCAAAACAGGTTCTGTATTTATCTTTGTAGTTTTAAATTCACTGCAACCTTCACTTTAATAAGTAGAAACTCAAGTTTTCGTAGGCTTCTGAAGCACAACTTTGGTTCTTAACTACCGGAAAAGGAGTTGCAGATTTTTCAGGGTTGACTTTTGTGTATGTATACATTGTTACTTCACTTTTGGGAGGAGATGTGCTGTGATCAGTGTCCTAGCAGAGTGGATATTTTGTCATACTGACTTTTGGTGTGGTCTTGTTAGCTTACTTTTGTGTTGAGTCATCGGTTTTTAAATAACTTCTCAAGAAACTTAGTGGTTACTATAAGTGCTTAGTGGTACTGTAGGCCCATAAACCTCCAGAAATATATTTTCAGTATGAATGTTTTTTTAATGTAAAAATGGGACTTCTGAAAGCCTTGCTTTTTTTTAAAGAATTTTTTTGATATGTTTTTCTAAAGGACTCTCAACTGTGCCCAAATTCTTTACTGTGATTTTCACACATTTCTTACAGATGACCCAGGTGATGGCATCACTCTTCTGGTCTGAAGTGTCTCTCCAAAGCCAGTGAAATTTATTTAGAATTTTAGACTCTTGAATTTATTTTCCAAGATATGATTTATTTCAGTCATGTGCATATAAATGAGTTTTCACTGTTTCTAGCAAAATCTAAGTTTTAGAAATAAGGCACAAGGAAGACTTGGCTTGTATATTACAGCACGTGCTTGTTGCAAATCCTTTCTCAAGTTTACAGGGAAAATGGTCTTCAGTCTTCCAGCAGTCAAAGACAAGACCGAGTCTCAAAAATAAACAAATAGAAGTGAGCAAATGATTACTTTTGTGTTGCCAGGGAGATGCATAATATGCAAATAAAGTAGCCTAGCTAAGTATTGAAAGAAGATAAGTTTCACATGGAGGGGAAAGTATATGTGAGAAAAGCCCCATGGAAAACTCAGGTTTAAGTTGTAGGGCAATTCTGGTGTCGTGTGCAGTTGGTGTATATGATACATTTGCCAGCTGACAAACTAGTCCTCCAAACGAACACAGTCCCATCCCAATGAGTTAATTAATATACATTCTTGGACATTTAATTTATTTTTATGTATAGAAGTATGTATTAGAACTTAATTGAAGTATAAAGTACTCTACTTTATTTGGACAAGGGCTGTGGACTGACTTTTTTTTTAATAATATAATTATACAGTTGGATATATCTGAATATGGTGCAGAATCCCATGTTAAAGTTTAAGATATGATCTTACCTATTCTAGTAAAAAAATGATCACCTGGCATATAATTTTGTCAATTTTAAAGGCTCTTTAACAATATCAAAAATATGCTTAGTTTATAGGAACAAAGTAGCTCAGCTGTGATTTTTTTTTAATACATGCTTCGTTGTATGCCGCCTTTAATGTGATTCATGAAGAAATTATTTTGTTGGCTGTCTTAGAATCCTATTTTAATGTTAAACTCTGTCCTTTGGATTAGAGAATTAATTTGTTTTGCCATCTTTATGTGATGTAAATTTAAGCATCCAAAATAAATCATCAAATCAGGCATGCCTTTGCAGTATTATGAATATATATGATCAGCAATTGCTTTTGCTTTTTTCCCTCTCCATTTTTTTGATGGGATATGCTGCTTCTCCAAGTTTCTTGTTCATTCAGAGTGGAATTGATCCTGCATTAACTAGGTCTTCAAGCTGGGTGTTGAGGCTAGGCTGGATATTCAGACTCCCACTGTAGTCACTAGATAGAGCAACACAAAGCAGTGTAATTAATCCTCTCTGAAGGCAAATTGTATTTTGAAGAATCTGATCCCTTTTTACTGATGGTACAAAGAATGTATAGAAGCTGGTCTGGGATAATCACAAGCACCTGTCTGTTTCTTCCTAGGTGTAGCAATGTCTTTGTAGCAGTAGTTCACATCTCCTGTGTTGTTACAGTGGGGGCACTGCAGGGAATGTCATTTGGGTTTTAGAGAGGGAAGGGTTGAATTGCTTCGTGCTTCTCTGCATCATTTTGGTGATCTGTAATGTGGCAGTAGGGATTCATTCTAGGTACCTATGCAGCAGCTGATTTTAAAATAGTAGTAAAAGGAATCCCAGCCTGGATCTGTAAAATTCTACAATCTATGTAATACTGTTTAATTGGATGCAGTTTGGGTGGTTAAAGCATGAGGAGGAGGGGTATTGAGAAGAAAGGAGGAAGATTTGAAATAATGATATATTTCTTGATTTAACTAGTGCATTTCCTATTGTTTAGATCCAGCAATTTACTTTTTGAAGTTGTTCTAATGTTGGGCATGTCTGTTGTGCAAGAAATCAGTAAAAGCTATACCAATTTGTATATTATCTTTTGTGGAGCTTAGCAATATTGCCCTCTCCTACTCCAATTAACATTAACAATTAATACCTTTTTTTATTGTGGGGAGGGTTTGCATTTTCCTTCATGCTTTGTTTCAAAGGTACTTTTTAAAATGTCTTTTCTTAGCTAACTGTGCACCACCGTGCCAAAATGGAGGGATGTGCCTGCGACCTCAGCTTTGTGTGTGTAAACCAGGAACAAAAGGTAATTCCTGTGAGGATACAGTCGTGCAAGACACATCTTCCACTGGAGGCCGGAGCCCCGTTGTTCCCCCATGGCCCATACCCCAGCAGGCTGCCCAGCAGTCCTTCTCTCAGAAGGTGCAGGTCCCACCAAAGGTTGGCCCTATGACTCAGATGGCATTCACAATCAAGCAGAAACCTCCTGTTGGGTTAACTCAGCAAATGCAACCACAGTAAGTGTTTTCTTTGTTTTCAAAGAAGTCCAGTATGTTAGATTTATAAAAAGTTGTTCCTCGCAAGTGTTTTCAAAAAATTGTATCTGGAAACTTTCACAGATTTTTTTAAAACAGCTTCTTGTTTTAACTGTAAGATTTCAGTGGATGTTTAGACTTCTATTACTTATGAGCCAGATTTCCTTACCTGAACAGAATATCCCATAATATCAGTCAACTTCTGTTTTCCTTAGAATATTACTGCTGTACTAATTTTGGAGGAATTATTCTTAATTTACACTAGTCACCTTTTGAGTTTAGCCTAGAGCAGAGTCTGATGTGGAATTCTGACACCTTGAGTAACTGAGGAGAGTAAGAATTGGTGCTTATGTTCTGTTCTTGTATTTGCATTAGGTTTGCTCTTTCAATATAAGTGTGCATGGCTATGCTACTTTTGCTTGTTTGTGTTTGAGGTTCAGGATTGTATCTGACTGCTATAAGCATCAAGGAAACACCCATCTTGTTGGAGAATTTTTTCTCCGGCTCTTTAGTAGCTGGTGACTTAGCCAGTCTTTGATATTCTTTCTCTGAGCTTTAAGTACTTAATGTGGGTCTGAAATTTCTCGAATTGTACTCTTGTTTTTTTTGATGGGTCCAACCTTAATTTGTTTTAAGACCCCATTTGATATGGGGGGAGGGAGGTGCACAGCAGCGTGGCAATCAAGTCGAATGTGAACAGTTTTAGGTGTTTGCAGCTACTGCTGTCCTTCCACTTTCAGGTGAAGTCAGTGACAAGAGGTGTTTCTGTCCTGTAACAGGTGTTGCTTTTGGAGAGCTGTAAGGAGGGTGTAGTCTGTCTTGCTTCTAGTCTCCAGAGCAATATAATCAGGGCTAGGAAATAAATTGTGTTTTCCTGTGTTTGAAACTGTAAAAATTAATGTGAAAGGGTGGTGTGTGATTATAGAGTTCTGCACCTGAGTAGTCATACTCCAGCTACAAAGTTCATCCTGCCACTTCCTTTCCAAATCTGCATCTGAGAACAGAGATCATTGGACATTGCCAGTGTTGCTGTTGGTTGTCTCATAACCTCTTTATCAGGTTTTTTTTCCTACTAAATCCTTCTAATTCTTTGTACTGTTTTCCTAGTTCATCTAACTGTAGATCCACAAGCTAAACTGGGTTCCTACATGTCTTAAGGAGAGAAATTTACCTGAGTTCCCTTGGAGTTCTAAGCCCTAAGCCACTATGTTCTTTGAGAAAGGTAGAAGGTGGAGCAGTGGGGGCTTTAGGTAAAAATACATCCACAGTCTTGAAAGATAGAGAAATTGCTACCCAATTTTAATATTTCATGGTACTCTGAGTTCAGTTTCACTCCTATCAATGAAGCAAAGGTTATTGAAGTGACTAATATGAAGAGAAAATTTCCAGTAAAATCATCAGGCTTTTTTCTTCTTCCTTCCTACTATGGTGGTTGTTGGGCTATCATGCTCAAAGTATTTCTAGAGGATACCTACAGCATTTCATGCTTCACAAAAATCTCTTTACCTGTTTGCATGAGACATCATCACAGACATAGAGGAAGCAACTTCAGACTGACAAAACCAGTCATCTGTTACCTGCTATCCACAGTGCCTCTGCATGCTTCCGTATGCAGTGGGCATTGTTGTTCCTGTGACCCTTCTGAGCCTAAGGATTTTCTCCTAACTGTGTAGAGAGACTTTTTCAGGTAGATAGAACTGTTATTCTTTTAGATCACATGACGATAAATCTATTTCAGTCAGCTTAATATTGGCATGGGAAAATGGAAGACTGAGTCTCTGGATTCATGAGAATGCCGGCCTACAACCTTGGCAGCAGCCAGGTGGAGGAGCTGGAGACGGAGAGAAAATTTGGGCAACCAGACCAGTTGTATGAAGTGCAGCAGAAGGTGGGTGTTTAGATACAGCAGTTGAAATACACGGGAACTATCAGTGGCACTCATGACTATTAGGACAATTTACAGGGCTGAAAGATCCTTCTGAGGTCACGCCTCTAAGTTCCTGTTTCAATTCCTCTTTGAATACCTTGTATCTTGTGTGATGTGAGGCTGCCCAGATGCTTTTGGAATGGCTTTTTCTTTTCCCACTCCCAGAAAGTAGAGTCATCCATTGTTGGTGTGGTTGGTGTGCTGATCTGGACACTGCTGCTGTGTAGTCAAGGGCTGAACTGGTGAGAGCCAGGGCAGAACCCAACCTGGAACACCTAAATTAGCTCCTACAGGGGGCTTGCCTATACAGAGCTCCTGTCTGGCCATCCTCTATCACTTTTTTTCTGTTTTGTATAGGAATGCAAGTTTTCTAACTTCAGTCATCAAGATGTGTTGATGCATGTTTTCTTAGGATCATGGTGGCAATGGTATTTAGGACAGCAGGGAATTCATTTATTTCTTTCCAGGTATCTTTTTTTTTTTTTTTTTAAGAATAAGGTGCTGAACAGAAGGAAAGCTGAAGAGAGATTAATTTCCTGAAATATCCTGAGTTCAGCAAGTCTGTCACAGCTCTGCTCTGAAGATGGATATACCGTCAGGTACAAGGTCTCACCTCAGAAAAATGTTAGCAGAAGGTATAGATGGCTGTAATTGAAAACAAGTGGTGTTTCAGAAACAAAAATCTGCTTCTTATTGGAACCTGTAGGGAATTCTGATCTCAGTAACAGGCATGCTTTGTGGGCCTGAATTCCTGTGATAGCTCTCCAGTAACTCTGGGTGTTCCTTTCACATCTCGTGTTCTTACTTGTTGGCAACAGGATAGCTCCAACAGCTTGATTTTGTGCATTTACCATCTGTGTGAGTAGAACATTTTTGTTTTTTAGAGGGATCTTTCTAGTACAGGTTTGGAAATGGTCACCAGAAGAAGTACAGAATCAACCAGCTGGAGCTCAATAATACACTGAAGTGTCACAGCATTGCTTCTTCAGCCTCTTCTGGAGGCAGCTGGTGATGAATGTGGAAGTCTGCTTTAATGTTGGGCAAAGCAAAGCTCATCAAAGGAGTGGTGAATGCACAGACTTCAGGTGACAGATTTGGACTTACTGGTATGTCTTATGCTCAGAAATCTTTGCTGAGAGGTCCCCTCCAAACCTGGGTCACTGGGACTTGTCCCATGCTCTTACAGGCAGATGTATTGCCTGCTAATTTTAGTAAACCTATCAACTGGTGTCTTAAAGCTGTTTTTAAACTTCTGTTCAAAGATGTAATATTTTTTCCAGTTTAAACTATTTTTTCCCAATTTTAACTAGTTGATGGCATATCAGTGTGAATTAGATTGAAAAAAAAAAAGGTGCCTGAGAGAAGAACTGGGCATGCTGTTGTGACCCTACTGAAATTGACAATATTGGACAGTCATAACTGAAAATAGAATACATTCTTTGTATAATACATAAGTGTAAGTTAAATGTTTACATATATATTTAGAATATGTAGAGATTATTGACTTTCTATTGTACAAACTCCTGTGGGCTGAGGATTACTGTAAAGTATAAGAGACTGCTCTTTTGGCTATTTCCTGTCTTGCATACTAGTTCTTTTTTGTATCTTTGATTGCGTGTAATTTATTTTTTTAGAACCTCTGGTTCTAAGATTGGTTAATGTGATGATGTATCAGGTGATGGTCTAAAAAAGATTATAGACAGGCTTTTTGAAGGTTAGTAGCTAGTGCAAAAGTAAATATTTCTAGAGGACATCTTTTTTCACCACCATTATGATAGTTTTGTACTAAAGATGTACAGAGCAAGTGAAACTCTCTACTTACAAGAGCCCTGCACTTGAGCTTAATTGTGAGGTCTGTTTGAAAATACTTTATGGAAGCTCTTGATAATATTGAACTTTTGTCCAAAAAGGTCTTGTTTTTTTGTTTTTTTTTTAAGCAAACTTTTTTAAGAAAAGGAGGGATGAAACTTAGGTTGAAAGTATAAAGCAATCTGGTCCAACCCTTTGCTTATAGCAGGATCACTTATAAGAGGCTGCCCTGGGCTTTGTGCAGTTGAGCTTAGAATACTTTCAAGATTGCAAGGTTGGAGATCTCCAGTATTTGTGCACTTCTGTTGCAGTGTTTGACCACCCTCAGGAAAAAAAGAGTATTGAAGTTTCCATTGTTGCACATTTATTGTTACCCTGTGTCTTTTTGCTGTAGGCCTCTAAGAAGCCTGGCTCAGTCTCCCCTGCAGGTTCTCAAGAGGGAGTAGATTGTAGAAGTAGTTGTAGATTGCAATATCGTCCCCTTGAGCCGTTCTTTTTTTTTTT
>VZRS01008986.1:1156558-1254877 GCA_013398055.1 Ifrita kowaldi | reverse complement strand
TTTTTTTTTTTGAGCTGAGAAATCTTTCTCCTCATATGCTGTGCGTTCCAGTCCCTGACTGTCTTGGTGGCCCTCTGCTGGCCTTGCTCCATTGTGCTGGTGTCTTTCTTGATTTGGGGAGTCCAAAACTGGTCACCATGTTTGAGATGCAGTCTCACAAGTGCCTGATGAAGGGCGTAACCACTCCCTTGACCTGTGTGGCTATGCTGCTGCTAACACAGCCCGGTATATGACTGGCATTCTTCACATGCAGATATGCTGCTGACATGTGTTCACCTCGTCCACTAGGACCCGTTTTTTGTAGGGCTGCTTTCCAGCCGTTTTGGTGCCAAATCTACACTCTTGCACAGAGTTGCTGTATCACTCTTTGTGTTTGGCTTTGAACTCTGCAAGCCCATTTCTCTGGCCTGTCAGAATTACTCAGGCTTCACTCCTCCATATTGGAAGTGTGTATAATTGCTAAGACTGTATTTTTCTCCTTCTCCAGGTCATCAAGCAAGTCATTGAACAATATTGATCCAGTGTTGATCTGTAAGGCAAAAAAATAGTCACTTAATCTCCTATGAGTTGGATTTTGTATCACTGAATACCACCTATTCAGACAGAGTTTTTGCACCCAGTTATAGTGATCCATATTTAATCAGTTTTTACATAAAGAGACAACTGTGTCAAACACATTGCTAAAATCCAGGTTAAAAAGATTGATCATGCTCCTTCGTGTCCTGAGCTGGTCACGTCATCATAAAAGCCAAACAAAATCCAAGCAAACAAAACAAAAAAACTTTAATTCAATCTAAAAACTAGAAAGCATTTGACTTTCTGGCTTCTGAAAGTTTTAGTTCAGGTGTTTTCCTGTTGTTTCCTGTTCTCTATTGGTGGTGCTCTTTCCCTTTGAAGCCAGGGGCTTGTGTGATGCACTGCGTTCTTTCTTCAGGAGAGGAGATCATGCATTCTCTTGGTCTACACAGACGAGCTGGAAGCAACTGAAGTGTAGTTTCAGTGATGATATCTTGGAAAGTATTATTTTTGATTCTAGGCTAAATATTCCATATTAGTGTTTTTAAATCTGATTTTTCCTGTTCTTAGGCACATGCATGTATTTGTGCTCAGAGCTGATACACCTAAGTGTGTGCTTGGGGGTGTTGAGCCAGCCATGACTATGCTGTTAAGATCCAACCATGGATTGTTACCTGGTGCTTCAGAGCTTTGGTCTGTAAGTCATGGGCTGCTTGTTCTGCCCTCCTAGAGCCCAGTGACGTAGATGTTTGAGCTTGTATTAGCACCATGTGCTTCACAGCACTGGGGTGTTAACTGTTCACAGACTTAAAAATTTAGCTGCAGTGGTCAGAGGTGAGATTTTTCCAGCAGTTCTTGAGCTCACTGCTTTGTGTCAAGGAGATGAAAAACTGGCATTCTGTCTGCAGGTTACACTGATGACTGCATCCCTTTAGTATAGATTTCTAACATGTAATGAGCTCAGGGTGTGCTTGTTTTAGGTTTGCTAGTGGAAGGTGGCTCCAGGGAGAGTCAGGAAAATAACTTTCTCATTGTGAGCTATTTGGGGTGGATTCTGAGATGCCTTTTGCACAGTGCTTTCAATGAGAGACTTGCTGCAAGGAAAGTGTACCCTATTAGCCATCAGGTTATTCATGTTCTTCCTAATAGACTTCTAAAGAGTTTGCGCAGACCAGTTATCTATATTATCCTGAAAGGCACATTCCTCTTGAGAATGTCAACATACACTTCCCTCCCACAATCCCAGGAACTTGAATACACTCCATGAGGTGAAGTTAACTTTTTAATTAACTTGTCATTAAGTTTGGGGTTTTTTTGAGTGCTACTGGAATATGCTTATGCTCCTTTATGCAGCTCAAAGAGACAGTGATTTAGGCATATTCCGTGTGTGTGGAAATAATCATCTTGCTTTCAAGGCACTGCTTTTCAGGAAAGAAAATTGCCTCTAAACTGTACTGGTGCTGTCAGCTTAGTTGAAAAGCAGACAGTAAGCCACTGTATCAAGCTGTAGCATTTTTTAATTTTTTTTTTTAGCCTAAAAACACATGTGCCTGACCATTCAGTGTTCACTGTGTTTGAATGCGCAGGGAGGGCTTTCATGAGGCTTTAACATTCGTTACAGTTTTGCAATATGCTATGTTCTCTTCCAAAGTGGCTTTTTCAGGTTGTGGTTTGGTTTTTTGGTTTGTTTTGCTTTTTTTTTTTCTCTGTAACTATCGGAACTTTTACTATTTATCATCAAACAATTATTTCAGGAGATGTTGGGAAACTATCGAAAGAACTTCTTTCCAGGGGCTTGCTGGGGCTGAAGGAGCATGGCTTTTCTTGGAAAGCATGACAGTGTGTTTTCAGTTTCACAGAGATACATTTGTATTGTTAAAGTTTGGTTTGATATATTGCTGTTGTGTCATTCAGAACCTTGCTATTAAAAAGGTTTCTCTGTTAGCAAATGTTTTTTGATTGTAAAACAATTATGCAACAATTTTATATTTAACTGAGTCTTTTTAGCCAAACAGATAAAAGTAACCGAGTCAGGTTACTCTAAGCAAACTACTGTGCAACAGTAATGTTTATGGGATGTGGCTGAAATCAAAACAACATTGCAAATAGCTGTTTTCCTAGCAGAAAACGGGAATAGTTTTCATGTGATTTTTCATTCCCTTCTTTAGAGCTGTGAACAGATCTCAGTAACTTGATTTGGAAAACTGTCTCCTGTCAGTTTCAGTCCTGTCAAGTCCTGTACCTTTAACTTTCAGAAAAAGAAAAGCAAAGTGAGAATAGGTTTTATTATTGATTTCAGGTATAAAAATGTGGTTTAGTGATACGCCATCTTAAGAAAAATCTGTGTGTCTTGGTTTACTGTTGTAATGATCAAATGATCACTGAACCAGGGACATTTTCCTCTGTTTCAGGTATTTTGAACTTGAAAATGTTTGTAGATGTCTTTGGTCATTGTATCAGAAATCTTGCTGAGTATTTGATCTAAAGCCCTTTAAAATAATATAAGCTGCTCCAATTAGCTGTTTTTTATGTCTTGCATATCAATATAACTTTTGGTATTGTCTTAATTTCCAGTTGCTACTGAGTCTCCATTGTTAATAACCGTATTAAATAGATAACGAAGACACAAAGAACCCCTCTTCAGGGGATTTACTTAGTCTTAGCATTTTGCTAGTGTAGCAGATAACTAGATGGATTAAGAATCTTCATTAAGATGATGTGGGCTGTCTTTAGACAAAAAGCAGATGTATCTTCAGGGTTGGGCCTGTCTGATTAATTACAAATGCCTCACTGATTTCATTGTTATGAATAGCCTGTTCTGCTCATGATTTAGGAACCCTGAGAGACACACATTTCACCTCCAGTGAACTGATTTTCTTCAGTGCTAGAGTCCGAGTACTTCACTGAGAAGCAGTTTCCACTTTGCCTAAGCTCCATAACGGGTGTATGCCATGTATCCTTGTACTTAGACCAATTTCACCCAGGAATCCAAAACTACTGTGTTATACAGTGTGTAACCAGTTGCTAATCTAACCACTTCTAAGGAGATTTATTACTCATGTCATCTTGTGCTAAACTTTAGGGGTTACTGTTCATCAGTATCTGTTGAGACTGGTAGTTCTTTTTGTGTGAGTGTAAGTGGTGAAGAGCACTAGGCAGATGGAGAAGGTGGGCTCTTCTCCTGATGCTATTGTTCAAATATACACTGAGACTTTGTAACCAGCCAGCACTCTAATAGAGGGAGTTTGTTTGTTTCCCTTGTTTGTTTCCCTCTTTATCAAATTTTCCCTAAATTATCCCGTGGCCTTAGAGACAGGGGCTGGAGGACCAGAAGGTGATCTGTTGGCTCACTGCAGCGTGCAGCACAGTGTTGTTTCACAAGATGAGTCTGCAGGTGTGCTCAAAAGTTTTGTAGGCAATTGAATCATGGCTACTTGACTTTGAGTTAAGCAACTTCCTACACTAAGCAAAGGACCTACTGTTGTTCAGAAATGACTTTTTGTATGTGATATATTAGGAAAATAAATATTATTTGGAGTAATACTCAACTAAGCATTATAATTACTGAAGAGGATTTCTCTGTGCTTGAAAACATAACATTTCTGATGCTCAGACATGGAGTTCGTAGAACAAATTAAGTATCTGCAATAAGCCAGTGTCTGCTACAGCCCTGTTTTTTTACTAATGTAATCTATAGCTTTTAAAATATCTCCTTCAGGTGTATACAGGAAAAAATATTTTCTGGTAGGCTTTATCTATTGTAATAATTTTTTTTTTAAATTTGAAAGTACTGTCTTTAAAATTTACTATGCAGCTGGGGGACAGACTTTATTAAAGCCTCCAACCCCACTGGAGGGTGTTAAAAGGAATTCTTTGTTTGTTTGGATACTATTAGAAATGATGTTTCAGGCTTGTCAGGGATTTTATAAGTGATTTTATAGAAAAGACTGCTTTTGGATATTCCATGGGCTGGTTTTGTATTT
Source organism: Ifrita kowaldi (assembly GCA_013398055.1). Lineage (NCBI taxonomy): Eukaryota > Metazoa > Chordata > Aves > Passeriformes > Cinclosomatidae > Ifrita > Ifrita kowaldi. Next base: position 1,250,378 of record VZRS01008986.1, on the reverse strand, counting down.
TTTGTTTCATTAAAAAAACAACTGAAGATGCAATTCTGTATGTTCTGTGTCAAGAAAAGAGATTCTGTTAAAAGGAGATAGACAATATTAGTGCATACTATTATGTCGTTGGGCAGTAGGTGGCAAGCTTTGCTTTTACTTCTACTTAGGGTTTATTTTCATCTTGCAGAATGCCAGAATTTTTAGAGGAGTGGTTTAAATTCACTGGATTATGTCATTTATTGGCAGCGCATTTTTTTAACAATCTCTGTTGTTCATTGTGGATAATTGTCTTACTATTGAATACTGAAGGAAAGCTTCTTTTCTAATGACAGATGGATGCAAATCAAGAAATGTGAGCTAAGTTATATTGTCTCATGACTTCTGTGGGCAGATTACTAATACACATTATACAAATGAGGTGAAGTCACAGTCAATCTGAAATTATTTGGGGTCTTCCTGTTCAACTTCTGTTGTGGACCACAGTACAGCTAAGGGCAAGGGGGTGTCAACACCCTCTTTTAACACAGTATTTTCCCATATTACCTCTATCCCTGTAACTAATAAATCTAATGAAAAAATAATAGACTAGTTATTTGTCTTTCTTATGATGTGTCATATCCCATTCTGGTCTGCGTGCTCACATCCTCCCCTCCATTCCCCCATGAATTGCTGTAGCTGTCCTCACAGACTCAGCCTGCTGTGCTGATGTGTAGCATTCAGCACAGGGACAATAAAACAGCAGCAGCAAATTGTCCAGCTAAAACTAAGGCTGTGTAGAGAGGGCAATGCTTGAGTGCTTGTCTTTAGGAACTTTCTGTTCGGGGTGACTGTTAATACCCCTTCTCTGCTCAGACTTCTTGCCTAGGGCAAATGACCTGGCAGCTGATGAATTAGTGATCAGCTCTGTATCTTTACCAAGGATACCAGGGGTTGTGGAACCTCTACTCCTATGCAGTTCATCTTGGCTGTTTTCCAGCTTAGACATTCTCTGCTGTTCTCTAGAGCAATTTTTACCCATTAGCCAAGTTAATTCTTTGAGTCTCCTCATAATAAAGGAGTTGTAGTTCTTCTTGCTTTGCTATTGAAGTTTTGGTCAAGTTTGTTCTGGATTAAAAAATGTACACACCTCTCATTCTCAGTCACTCCATCCTATTTGCACTTCATAATAATTTCTGTGAGGAAGATCAGCTGTCTTGGATATCCTTGATCCCAAACATCAGCATAGTCATTCAATTATGTCATTCTAGAAATTGTAAAACACTAATTAACATTTTCTTCTTACCACGTCAGGGCACTCTGCATAGGGGGGTCTCCTTATGTACATAAGGCTCCATATGGATTTACATTTTCACTGGTGTAGCTTTCTGTCCTCACACAATTCCTAATGAAGATCAGAAGTGTTTTGGGACTGGTAATGCAGATATCTGAGCTGTCAGTTGAAGGCATGGTTAATTTCTTTGCTGCAAGAGCACTAGGCTGAAAGGATCTTTGGCATCAACTATTGGTAAATTGAGACCAGTGTTTTGAGATTCTGATACTGTGGTTAGCTCTCACTTCTGTAGTCTTTGGCAGTGCTGTGATCTATGTGTGCTAGAACAAAAACTGGTTCAAAGGTAGTTACTCATCTCTTTGTGCTGCCAGGCACTGAGTCAGCCCTCAAGAACACCTCTATTCATCATTCTAGGGAAAGTAGTCATCAGGCTGCAGGAGCTGAAGTCACTGCTGAGTTCAAAGGGCTGGTCTCCCTCAGGAGTGGGATAATTTGTGTTGGCAGCAAAGATGATGATTTTTTGATGACAGTACTGTCAGTCTTGTCTTGGTGTCCTTTTTGAATACTACTAGTGCACACTTCAGTGCTAATCCATTAAACTAACAGATAATTTGTAGTTACCTCTGTTACATTGAGTAGTTGATATTAATTGGGTTGTAGTAGACCTGGGTCTAAAGACCATGGCCTTAAGTGTGGTGTGAAAGGCAAAAACCCTGTGGCTATTAGAAAATGGGCTAATCACTTTATAGATCTTGTTAGCTCACAGTGGTATGAGGAGTGGGCAGATCGTTATGGCAAGCTGCCTTGAGTGAAGCCTTCGGTGTTTTGGTGGACAAAGTCCAGTCTGTTCTAATGACTTGTTTGTAAGACCTTTAGAATGTGAACATTTGTGATTTCTACTACCTCTGTTTGGGTTGAAATCTTTGGGGCTGCGAGTATCCACTTTACTTCTGTTGAGAGTCCCACACAGATTCCTTTTAATGGACTGGACCCAGATGGTATCTGGCCACATCAAGTACTGTGCATGTGCAGCAAACTTGTGTCCACCAGAAAAGCAGAGATATCTTGGAAAGAGTGTTGAAAATATAAAGTATCACCACTGCAGCAGCATGCAAGGCACTCACAGGATGCAGCTGCAGTCCTATACCTCAAATTATTGTTGTTCCTGAGATGATGTAGCATAGCTTTGCATGAACATCTTGTTTTGTCCACACTTCAGCTATCCTCTAGTTAAGTGAAGATCTCAAAAACAGCTATTACAGGATATTCAATGTTTTCATTAGTAACTTTGACAGGAAAAGGATTCTCAGAAATTAAATCTTTTTGATACAGAGACTTAAATTATAGGGAGCCAACAGGGATCTCAAGCCAGCCAGAACTTATTCCAGACAGGAGGAGAAAGCTGTTCTGTGTGATGGCAACAGCCAGTTGGTTTATGGTTTTTTGTGGCTGTGTGACATCACTTGCCTGAGTAAAGCTTTGGTGCAAGAAAAGGGTGGTCAGTGTTGGAGTATTAGCAAGGAAACTATTGCCTGGCCATGTTGCACAATTTCCACTACTAATTTCATCTTGAGCGTGAGGGAAGGATCAACTAAATGCTTGTAGAATTCTCCACCCCTTCCCCTGTCATTCACGACTCATCTGTCAGGAAGCCAAAACAGACAACCTTCATTACAGTAAGAGAGAGAAAACAGCTCTGTCAAGATTCCAGTCTGTCTCTAAGAGCTTACTGTGTTTGATTAACCTCTCCAGGCACTGTGCATGAATTGTAACAAACTATACAAAAAAACCTGTGTTCCACATGAATAGTAAGGAAAGTTAAAGCCCATCTAATTTTGGTGTGGGTTTTTTTGTTCTTGTTGAAAGTTGCTGTATTCTTCTCTATTGGGTTTTGTTGTGCCCAGAGTACTAGAAAATAGAAAGGTAGAATCTTGTTTAACTTCTACAAGTTTTGTATGAGAATTATCTGGTCTAATGACCTATTGGTGTTGCCTGACTGTTTTGCCACCTTCTCTTGTGCTTCAATCTGAAACAGATCCTGAGAATCCCTCATGGAGAAAGGCATAAGGACCTTTCTAAGTTCATTTTTGAGTTTAGATGAGAAGAATTAATTGGGACCATCTTCTTTGGTCTTTTCTTCTGTGTGCATTCCTTTAATACACTTCTTAATTGGGTCTAAAGACTTTTGGACAGTTTTTCAGTTCATTAACTTTTTTAAACTAGCTTCCATTTTATGTTCATTCTTCTGTTTTGGAGTGATGAACTGCTATAGAGAATCTTTGGCTTTTTTCCCTATCAGCAGTGATAACTCTGTTTTGCTCACTCTTGAAGCATCTTTTCAGTGGTAATATCTGAAATGGATCCTATACACAGGTTAGGCCAAACCAACATTTTATTTTCTTCTTCTGCGTTCCTGAATGAGCTGATCCCTGAAGATGATGTTAATTACACTAAAAATTTTGGTTTAGTGTTGTACTGTTGCTTTGGGAGGTAACTGAAATTCATGCTATCACTGTTTCCTGACTTTCTACCTTCAGTGATATGATAGCTGTCACTACTGTAGGCAGCTAATAACATAGTCCTAATGCTGTGTTTTCTCTCCTTTTTATTGAAATTACAGATCACAGAGATGCTCTGTTAGTGACTGAGATGGTTAACTTGCTGATCTAATTTGACAGGCTACTCTTTGAGAAGTAGCATCACTCCTTCACCAGGGGATCTGTTTCATATCCAGGATAGTACATGGATTTTTCCCAGTCCTCCCATTAGTTTTACTTTCCTAAGATAGGAACGGTTCCTTCTGGTAAGTCTGGTCATTCTTTCTTAGTTCTATTTCTTGAACTTATAAAGCTTCATGTGGAAGCACAGATACTTCTGATTCAGTTGCCTCCTCTGTTAAAAAGCACATTGTTCATTCTCGCTGTTACCTGTTTGTTACCAACTCTTTCTTTGTTCTTTACTTGAGTGTACTGACTTGACTAGAAGTTGTGACTGCATCATTCAGAGCTGTATATTTTCTTTCCCAGTTTCTGATTTAAAAATTCTCATGTGGTACTTGTCAGTTCCATCAAGCTTTAAATGGAGTTTTGTCTTTCGTGGAGCATTCTCTGTTCCAGTTACTGACTACTCTGAAGTCCCCTATGTTTATACCATTTTCTGAGCCATGCACTGAAACAGTCAACCTCTCTGGCACCTTGTTTGTGCAGACTTAGCAAAAAGTGTTAAATTTCACTGCATGAGACAAATGTGCTGTCGTTTGGCACGTTCCCAGAATCCCAGAATGGCTTGGTTTGCAAGGGACCTCTAATGACCGTCTTGTTCCAACTTCTCTGTCATAGACAGGGAACCTTTCACTAGAACAGGTTGCTCAAAGCCCCATCTGGCCTTGAACTCTTCCAGGAATGGGGCATCCACAACTTTTCTGGGCAACCAGTTATGCTGCCTTACCACTCTCATCGTAAAAAAGTTGTTCTTTATGTCCCTCTTGCAGTTCAGTTGCCTCCTGCCCTTTCAATAGCTAAGGTTGTGATAACACATAAGAAGTAAATGCCTCTATATAATATACATGATTCCAAAGTATTTTAAAACACAGTATGTTACAAATATCAAGTTCTTAAGAAGTAGTCTAAAGTTGTGGTAGGGGGAACAGCCAACCAAGATCTAAACTTACAGGCTGCAGTCAGTACTTCTGTTTTTACATCAGCTTCCTAGTTAAAAAATTACAGTCTTAATATGTTTACTTTGTTTGAAAAAAATGTCACTGTGATTCTACACACACATTCCCAACAGGGTACTGCTCAACTGCTTTCTGAACCACACTCCCAGATTGCTTTGGAGTAAAGCTAATACGTTGGTAATCTTCAGCAATTGCCTCTGGACAGCAATACCTGAGTCTAGAATCCCTTTAGCTTTAAGCACTTTTTAAAGTACTTTTAGGCTGTGACAGTTTTTGGGAGCTTAAAGTTCTTACCTTTGTATGGGTTTTACATTGGGAGAGCTCTTTGCTTAGACAGTTTTGTATTTTATAACCTTTATGTGCTTCTGGAAAAGGTAGCAAACAGATGTAAACTGTGTTCAACTGATGAATAATCTGATCTTAAATACTACTATTATATAGATTCTGTTCTGGTTTCAGCATGGTGGACAAGGATAGTTATAGAATTGATGGCACTGCCAAATTAATAGTGACATAAATACATATACACATTTATATACTGGAGCGAAAGCTCTGGTGTCTGTCTTGCTTACCAAACTGGAACCTCAAGGCTCTGAAGTAAAGGACAACTGCTGGTCACCATAGTCCCAGCTGTGCCTCCTTACTGCTTCGAACAGCTTCTGTTGTTATTATATAATGCCTGTTTGGGTATTCCAGCTGTTGCACACATGCAGATCCTTAAGAAGAAGCCAACTCCCCGTCACTTCCCCTTTTGCTATTCCAGTGGCTTATAGCGGCTTTTCACTGCAGAGTACTCTTTGCATGCTGAAGAATTTTCCTTCTGTTGCACCCTGGAGGGCTGTATCTATAAACTTTTTTTGTTCTGGTGTTCTATTAAGAAATTCAGCGAATTCCTAAATTGGATTGTCTTTTGATGTGCTTCTGGAAGTGATATTAGAAATAAATATAACCCAGAGCAGTACACTCAGAACATTTCTAATGGGAATTCAGGTGAGGAAGACTGAAGAGCTTGAGACTGTCAAAGGAAAAAGAAGTGTATAAATTCAGCGATGTAATTATTTTTTTCCGTTTCCCTTCTTCCTTTCCTCCCATCCATTGCCAATTTCCACTATAATTGAAAGAGTAGAGGAGAACTGGTAATTCTATGTGCTCCTTGTAAAGGAGATCATTTTGGGGCCATTCCAGGGTAGTCAGTTTGTCAGTCCTTTCTATAACAGTCTCCTTGAAGGGATGGCATCACATCCATTTTTCAGGTTCCCATTGGAGAAGGGAGACACACAGTCTTCCTGTTCAGCCAAGTGAGAGGAAAGCACCAGGCTTACTGTCCCTGAGGTGAATTGAAGTTGATGGAAACCCTGAGTTCTGTTAAGTTGCACACTGTCAGGGTTGCTCTGTACAGGGTAGCAGCAGTTGTCATGTGTTGTCGTGTACCGTGATGCTTTCTCTACATGATACATAGTTTATTCATACCAGGATGAGACTTTATAGCTGCTATCTGCTTAATTGATATTCACTTGTATTGTGTTGGCATTGTTAAAAATGAAGCAAATACTTACAAAAATTACCTGGGGGATCTCTGGTGACCAATTTCCACTTTGAGGTGTTTGTTATGCTCTTGGAGCTCCTCTTCTTTAATTCCTGCTTGTTGTAGTGACCGTGTGGCCTGTATGACCCTTGCACTGTAATTTTTACATTGCTGGGTGTTTTTGAAGTGTTTCCCATGGCAAGATTGGAATCCAGGTTGAGATGTCTAAGGCTTATACTCTATTACAAGTAATATTATGAAAAAAGTAAATGCATTATCTACTGTTCTTTTGTATTTTAACACTACTTGTTTGTCTTTTTTAAAAGTTTAAAGCAGCACCTGCTGCTGATTATTGTATTTTTTTCTAAATGCTTTTAAATAGCTCTTTCTGAGAACAGCCATTTTAAAGCTATTCATAGTAAACGAGGTCATTCTAAGAAATGATAAGAGCTTACAATTGTTTAAAAAGTAGCTATGGAAACTAGATGATTCTCAATTTAATATGAACATTCATTGCTTTCATTGGCTGTGTTCCCTTCTTGAAGCTGACATGCTTCATAGACACTCTACAACATTTCTAATTAATTTAATTTTCTTTAAATGGGCAAAATATTCATCCTGATTAAGATATGTTAGAGTTTTAAAACATAAAACTGCTGTTTGCTTAGCTTTCTGTTTGTTTTTTTAAAGTCATAAATAGAATCTTTTTCCTCTTCCAAGCTGGAAATATCTGGTTAAAGAAACTTTTTTTCTTGAAACAAGACCAAGAGTGCCAAATTACAGCTTTAAGTCATTTAAGACAAAAGACTTGTCTCATGTATGTTACAAAACATGTCCTGAAGGCCACAGGAGTTGTGTACCTAGACTTGAAGATGCAGAGTTTAGTGTGCATAGCTTCCAGTTTCTTAATTACATTATTTACATTGCATCTCCAACACAAATGGTTAAACAGTACAATTTTACTTAGATAATGACATTAAAAAAATACTTGAGTAGTTATTTTCTCACTAAAGAGAAAGGGGAGGGGAGGAGATTCTTCCAATTTAAAAGAATAAAACCAGAGTCAACAAAAACTGCTGATTGCCACACATTTCTCTCTGTTAAGTCTGTGGTGACTGCACTGTTCTAGATAGAAGATACTGTGGGAAGGCTTGTTAAATGTTTCTATGAGTTAGTTTTTGATGCTGAGAGGAGTAGATCATAAGCTCTGTGCATATTTGTTGTCACGTTTCTTGACATGTTGTATTTGGTGTGGCTCTCCTAGGTTTGTGTCTCTTGATTGTATTTGTGGAGTTCTAAAATACCAGTGACTCACAAATAGGAAGTAGTTGCTGTTCTGATTCAACATCCTCCTGGTACATAGAGTTGTAGTCATTCAAAACAGTTTTATTTGCTTTCCTAACTGTATAGCAAACTGTATGCATGTGTTCTTAAAATCTTCTTGGCATGGCAGTGCTTGCTAGAAAAGGCTTATTTGTCAACTTTTAACATGCTTGACACAGGCTTCCAGAACTATTTCTGCTGTACTCTTAAACACATGCTATGAGGAGCCATAGCTGGTTTTGGCTGGGGCTATAAAACTCACATAAATAGTTTGATTGTTAAACTACGAATTACAGTGATTGTCTTCTGAAAATATATAAATTTAATTGCCAAACTTGTTACAGAGAATTGAAGAAGTCATATGTGCCTCTATTGTAAAATTCAAATGTCAGCTCTTGGCTTTTCTGATCCTTTTTGCTTCTCTTCCTCCCATCCCCTCCTATGTTATTGGGGGAAAAACCGACTGAAACCAAAAAACCCCAATATCCTGTATAGTTTAATCAGTTGCAGTTGTTGTGCACTATATTTATTGTAATTGTTTTTTTAAGTTGTTTTCTTATTTATTAAAATTGAATTATTGCAGTTTGCATGCAGTACTCTGTGTGTCAGCCTCATACAGAATGTTTTGGCATTCACAGGAACTGCAGTTAAAAACACAAGTTCTTAACTACGCTAGGCAGGAAAAGTAGATGTGGCTGTAAGTGCAGCCCCAATATTACTCTTTGGTATGTTGTTATGAAATACTGTTCTTTTTATCATTGTGTGTTATTTCACAGTTTTTGATAATATACAGAGCCTCATAAAGCACAGAACAAGAGCAACTTGAAAGAATTACAGCAACTCCTGGTGTGAGCTACAGAACAGAGAACATGAACAAATTTAAGGGTACTTTGAAAATCCAAATATTCTCAACATCCAGCTGATTCATTGTAGAAAGAAGTCGCTGTGTGTCCTGTAGTTTGAAATTGGGTATTTTTTCAGGTGCTTGGTGGATTTTATCTTCATTTCTGTCAAGGAAGATAGTTGGGATATTTCTTGGCTAATTGTCAAGTACATTTGTGCTGTATCAAGAGTTAAGCTGAACTGAAAAAAGCTGCTCTTTTGGAACAAGTATGCAAAGGAGATATTTTGGTGTAACTAGATTACTTTAATTGTGGAAACAAGACTTTACTATAACAGTTTCTATTTCCATGTGTGTAGAACTCTGTGTATGAGATAAAACTTCTTACAAACTAAGAAGCAGCGGGCTGTAAGGATTATAAAAGGTCAGCCAGTCAGCTCTGCTCATGAACATCCAAAGCCAAATAACATAGGTATACTGTGGCTCCAGTGTGGGGCTTTTTACGTCCCCCCAGCTTCGTGTTTCATTTTCAGCCCCCAGTTCCAGTTTGTTCTGTTGTGAGGCTAATACTGGCAGCAGAGGATCATCATGTGCTTACTAAAAGTATCAGTAGCTGCCTATCATTATCCTGAGTGGGGTAGTTGGGCAAACCATCTCTGCGTGTAGGATGCTCCTGGTATCTCCGCATTGCTGGGAGGAAGTGGACTCTTGCCCCAGTCCATTTCTGGGAATGTCCCCTGGCAGGCAGGCTGCGGGTTCAGGAAGTGCCTGTGCGTGGGTCAGCCATGTCCCGCCTAAGAACAGGGGCCAATCTCAACGTGTCAGGTTGCAGGAGAGATTGCAGCACTTTGGTCTCTTCTCGTCAGCTGGAAGGGCAGAACCAGGGCCTTCTTCATTCCAGCTCTTGTCTGTGGCTGTGCATGGTGGAGCTGAGAGTGTTTGCTCATGTGTGGGATCAGCCAAGAGAATGAAGGCATTTGAACAAGCTGACTCTTTGTTCAAAAGTAGTATGTGAAGCCCAGGGATTTCAAAGTGCTATGTCTTCATCATTAAATTCTGTATAAGAGTAGGTACCTATGGCATTTATTGCTGGAGTTTCTAAAAATAGCACTGAGCAGTAGGTCCTGCCAAAAAGCTCAAAAAGTGTTGAGAAATACTAGGCAATTACAGGAACATTCAAGTGCTGGAAACAGGAAGAATGTGCTTAGCATCATCGTGATTCAAATTAGTGAAGTGGCCTGGGAATGTGTAATGTCGGTTTTGTAGCAGAATCCAGAGTTTTCTGAAATCCTGGTTGCTTTACCAAGGTAGAGGTGAATTTGCCTCATGCAGAAACAACATGTCTCTTTGGCAGGAATGCCTGTTTCCAAAAGTTCAGAGGAACAAGTTCAGCCAGGCTGCTGAGGTTGTGTAATTCACAAACCAGCTGGCACCACAGAAAAGGATGTTTCCAAAACACAGGCTATTATCAGTGGTCCTGAGATGGTACTATTTTACTTTTATTCCTGCCACGACAAATTACCTCAATAGATTTTGTTTGCAAGTTGTCTATGTTTTAGTATGTTCATAAGGTTGTTTGATCAGTTTTGTGATTCAATATGTATTAGCCTATGCAAATACTGGGAACAGTAAGTCTTCTGTTTGTTTTAGCAGGAAGTTGTCACTGTCAATCATCTTATTTGAAAAGAAAAGTTCTGATCTGGTTTATGATTAAGACACCTCTTTTAGTAACAGAATAATTTTATCTTTTTCTGTAGAGCCCAAAATATGGCCACATTAAGGATGGCTTTTCAGTTCGGTTGAAACCATGTTTTAAGTTTCAGAATTTTGTAACAGAATTTTACAGGGTAATGCTGTACTTAAATTCTTCAAGTTAATAAACCTAGATATAACACCAGGTCTTTCAAATTATACCATAAACCAAAGAGTTTTTAGAGGTGAATTGTACATATGAATTGTTTCTTTGTGAAAGGTGCATAACTGCTTGCCTTTTTATTTCCCCCCCTAGAAAAATAAAAAGCATAAATAGTATGTCATGAAAACATTTTTAAAAATAATTGGGAAATTGTTACTTTCAGTTTTTAAATTTATTTTTATGTTTCTTTGTTACTGTAATGATTTAGAAGCTTTAATAAATTCAAATAATATGAAATATGTATTGATGGTATTCTTTAATTAGATGTGTTTATTTTGTAATTCATTATGCATTCAGTTCCCTAGCTAAACAGTGTATTATTTCCAGAAGTGCAGTCTGCTTTTTCTGGTTTGCTGAGCAGTCACTGGATGTTATAAGATAATTTAAATTAGTTTAATATATTTAGGAGTTCAAGCATGTATTTCTTTGAAGTCATTAACGAGAAAAGAAAAAGAACTCTAGCAGACAATTTCAATAACGAAGCATGCAAATCAAAAGAATGTTAGGAGAACATTCTAAATCGAGCCCTAAGGATGTAATTTCAAACACTTCATAACCTGTCCTTTTTATAGTTTAGACTTGTTGGAATTACAGTATTCGGCTTATGTTTAAAAACTGTCCCTTATGCAACAGGGAGAAAAAGGAATAAGTATTGTGAAATGTGGTTTACTGTTCTGCATGTATGTGACATGAGCCTGGAAGTCACAAGCTACAGCAAGTTAAAATATACGCCTGATGCATTGTACCAAAACTAGGGACTGGGACAGTATCAGGAAGAAGGAATGTATTGAATTACATTTTCTCAAAATTGACTCTGAAAAATATTTCATATAAAAAAGTAGTTTAGTTCTAAGGAGATGAAAATTTTGCATGTAGAGAAAGAAGCAAAGTGAATTTTTGAGGAGAAATCGGAGACATCCTTAAAAACCAGAGGAATGCCTCACAGACTTCAAATTTACCAACTGCAAATAGGAAAACAAGCTATTCCTAGACCTCTGGAATGCAGTCTGGGCTTTTGGTCACAGTATTTTTATTTTTTTAAAAGTAGGCAAAGTGGTTTGGAGTAGGAGATCCAAGTTCCTCCAGACATTGTTGGTTCAGCCGTATGTCAGAAATTCTTCATAGCTGCTGTCTTACAAGCTGAATTTGAGTTGTAGGTGGACTTACTTTTATAATAATGAATTAGATTGCTTTCACATACTTCATCCCTCTGTTGATCATGGGCTGAAGTCAGGGATACAGTGTTCTTTAAGTTTGTTTGCATTTCACTGCCTTCCAGGGTGACAAATGTGGGTTTCAGGAACTAGAGTTAGGAACCACAAGGAATCTCTGCTTTGGCATTCCAAGGCAGGGTAAAGGCCACTGAATTTAGCATCTATGGATTTAAAGTCCGGGGATGCAAAGCTGTGTTTGACAAGTAACAAAGTCCTGGAATGAAATCATGGCCGGCAATGAAATAAATGAGGGTTCTGCTGTTGACTTCAGTGAAATCAGGATTTTATGCTAGTGTCTGGGAAAACAGCTTGTATGAAAACCAGGTTAACTGTTTGGTTTTCTTTTGCGTACGTACCAAGCAGTGTATCAACCTTTCATTGTTAAAAACTTTGCAGTGTCTTATTAGATGGTGATGTAGATCTTTGTTACGGATAGGGAAGTGGAGAAAAGAAAAAATGTGTGCCTATTCTATGCAAACTTCTCTGTCTCTGAACAAAATGTATGGCTCAGTAGGGCAGTATTGGTAGGAAAATTGAGAATTTCATACAGTTGAACTTTTGTCCTTGACCTCAGTGCACTAGGAAATCTTACCTTTTACCTAATTATTTTAGAAATAAAGCTAGGGCATAATTATGATATTAATTATAATTATAGTGTTTGTTGGGCTCATTAGCAGTGGAGGGTTGAGGCACTACTGAGTTGAAATCTACACTCACTTTTAGCGCTGTAATTTTTGCTGAAAATCATGAACATTTCTCAGACACAAATATTACTGTCTTCATATTATCTAGGTTTGCTTTCTAAAAAACTATTTTAACACAGTTTTCAAGCAACCAATCTTTTTATAGCGGGATTAAATTAAGCAAGTGAATGAGGAAAAACAGCCTATTTTTAAATCTAGTTTCCTTGCATGCTGTTTCTAGATTTGCTAGCTGTATGAAATGTTGTAGTGATCTATATATGCCAAGAGTTACTGTTGATGTACAAAGCTTATTTTTTCTTTCTTTAATGTCTGAAATTAAAAGGTATATATTGTATCTCTCCTGATTCTGGGACACTGAGCCAATATAGAAATATTCTGAAAGTGCTCCTATTAAGCCTTAAAGCAATTACTCATGTAACTAAAATTTACCATAGCTGGTCTCCATTATTAAATAAGCTTGATAAACTGATAAATAGCATTGTGGTGGAGTTTGATTATTTTTATGGTATCTGTAATGGAAGTATAAATAAAGCATGTTGATTTTTGTTAATCTGTTGTCAAGGTTCTTTGTCAAGGTTCTCTCTGCAGAGGAATTTCTTAGGTCATGACAGTGAATAAATGCTTTATCAGTTCTGTTAGCTTTAGTCTGTTCTTTAGCTCTGCTGAAGTGGCCCTTTTATATCAGGAATCTGGTACTGACACTAAAAGAATGTAGGCACAAACATGCTATTTCTCTGGATGTTATTTTTCTGAAAATACATGACGATGAACACACAATTATAATGCATAAGTTTACTATCTTAATTAGTTAGAAAATATTTTTCTGTGTAATGTTATCTTCAAATGATTTGTGTATGTGTGTCACAAGATTTCAGAAGCTCCTTAGCCCCAAAATTAGACTCCTGGTAAGTGTAACTACTTGCTGCTGTCCCCCCTTTCTCTCGTTCTGCCCACAGATGGAAGCATTCCATTTTGGTGATGACTTAATACGAAGTCTTTATTGCTCAATTTTGTGGTATGAAGAAATAGATCATATGATTTTTTTATCTAGTTCAGCTAAGAAAGTAATTATACATTCAAAAACTTAGATGTTAAAAGTATTCTTGGCCTAATACAAATATTATTTCTACATCTAAAACTTTTCACCACTCGTCTTTTCACCCTCTGGGGTACAGCACAACATGTACTTCTGTTCTTGTTGTGCATCGCTTCCAGACTTCCCAGATGTGGCAGGAAACATGCCATTGTTTCATCACTTGAATTTAGGTGGCTGCTGTGGAGAACTTGGGTAAACTTTGGGGTTTGGGTTTTTTCTGACCCTCCATCTTTAGGGCTGCTAACTTTTGTGGTGTAACTTAGGAAGAGCAGTCCCTAGGGTGTTTCAGGGAGTGTGTCCTGTAGCCAGTACAGACTGTCAGAGCTTCTTGCTGCTTGTTTCATATACCAGAAAGAGCTTTGCTGATGAATACACATACCGAAGATGGAATTTGGATTTCATCTTGAAATTTTCAAGGCTTGCTCATCATAAATTATGCTTCTTGTCAAGTAAATTTAGAAAGCCTTCAGTAAATGTGGTTAAGCTTCTGAATGTGCAGCAACCATTTTCCCATTCAAACATGAACACATAATGTGTTCTCCTAAGAGCAGTTCTTGTGTATAGTACTTGGGCAAAGTCAGTATTGTATACGTCTGCTAGTAATTGCTTATATAAGAAAACAGTATGTGTTACAGAGGGATAAAGTGGTCCTACTTGCACACCTGGCACTTCCTTAGCAGGAGAAAAGTAAGGTCTGTTTGCATTTTTTATAATATTAGGAAACTGATATCCTTAAGCGTGAGGATTTCTGAATTTTTTTCAGTGATCTCAATCAAATTTGAAGTGTGCTCATCAGCCATTTACACTGGGATTCTTGAAAGCAATAATGATCAATTATATCTTGTCATAGTTCTGATTATGCAATATGTGGGAAAAGTATTTCTTTTTTTCTATTTAGCCTGGAACTTATTGCAGTTAATTTTTAATTAAGGGTTAGTTTGTGTTTTTCTGTCGCATATTCCCTAAAGAATTTTCTCTGGTCTGGGTCTGGCTTTCCCCTGCCTGGGCACTTTCTGGACACTCTTAGCTTTGTGAATATCAATGCCTTTAAAAGCCTTGCTTGTTGTTTTCCCTTAGCTCTTTGCACCTCAGTAATGCTTTGAGTTTTATCTTTTAATCCAATTTTGTACGCTGGCAACTTTCACTGGGCTGATGTGAGAGTCTCTTGGTTGTTTGGCTGCAGTTGACATAGACATCAGTTATGTGTGTGACAAGTTGTGGTTGCCTCTGATGGACACTGTCATGTTCATCAGTGCTCAATTTCACCTCCAGTCCAGGCACTCAGAGTCCTCGTCTCTTCCTGTCTAGCCACCATTAATTGTCTTGGGTTTTTGTGTCTTTTCCTATTTGTACATAGGTCTAATCTATAAAAAGGTTATAAACCTATGATGTATTCCTTTGTATCTGGCTCCTTCTGAGAAACTCTGTTTATACCAGCAAGATCGTACTTGTAAAACATTTTCTAGACATAACAAGCAGTAGCGAGAAAACATTTTTTGCTAATCCATCTGCATCTTTGCAAAAACTTGATGGGATAGTTACTTGCTCTTTCCATTTATGTATTTTGATGATCATTAATTAACCTGCCAGGATACCAAGGATAGGCCAAGGTTTTCGGTTCTTTACTAGCATTTTTACTTTTATTTAGGTATTAGATTCCTAAATGACAGATTTCTGCTTAATTCAGACAAGGTTATAAGTGTATAACCAGAGAGAATTTATCCTGTGTAAATACATAATTGCTAGTTTGGAAGACAAAATAATAATTGTGGGTTTTCTGAACTACTGTAACAAAACTGCATATATTTTCAAGTTACTTGTTTACCTGAAGTGAGATATTATCAAACCATGTATATGTTAGTAGACTTCAAAAGGATATATTATAATTAATATATATTCAAGAAAATGAATCTGTTATGTTCCATTTCTTTGCCCATTTCAAGTTTGCGACACTGTTTTATAATTTAAGATTTCTTAGTAGTCTCTTGTAATACAAATCTTCGAAGTTTTTTTCAAATTTCAAATAAATTACATCAACCTACTGGGCTCTTTGTCTTCTATTTTGTTTAATATGCTCAAGAATTTGAGTAGATTAGTAATGCATGGTTTTGCTTCGCAGCAGCTGTGCTCACTTGCCTTTATCGTGTAACATCCATTGTGGGAGTTTGTTTCTATTTTTAGTTGTCATTTCAGCATGCTTTTCTAATACCAAAGTCTGTCTCATGGGTTGACATATTAGAAATAATCACTAGTTAATATGTCTTTATCTGAGTAATTTTTTTTATTACGCAGTGTCAGTGTAACATGCCACTAGTACTATGGAAACAAAAGCAATTTTTCTGTAGAAAATGTAATGTAAAACAGGAAAGGGAAAAACATACATGAATTTACTGAAGATGATGTATTGAACTGACAACAGAGCTGTGGTTAAGTAAATCTGCTACTAACTAGTGAATTTCATCTTGACTCAGTGCTGCAACATAGTGGATGCTTGAAGGTCAATTTCTTAATCCAAGTGTTGGTGACGTTAGCAGCCACTCTTTAAAAGCTGAGTTTGATACTGACAAAGTATCTTACCTGACTGTAGTATTATCAGTGTAGCATCCTGGAAAACAACAACAAAGAACCCCAAAACAAAGAGTTAACCAATAAAAGTAGAGGAACAAGAACAAGTCAGCAACACACGTAGGTTTTCTGTTGTGGAGATTTTTCTTTTTTTGCCTCCTTGAACTTTACTGGTAAGAGGTGTCTGGAAAGTTGAAGGTGTATGTATGGCTGGAAATCGATATAAAATAATCCAGATATCAAATTAGTTAATCTGGATTTGTGAAAAGCTTCATTGGTTAAGTGTAAGTGAAAGTATGCCTGAGGTAACAAATAATTTGTAACTCCTAGTTGTTCGTTTGGTGCATGGTGAAAAGGGGGGTTTGTGAATTGCTGTTACTGTGAGACTGAGACTCAGTTGGGTTGTGTTCATCATTGTCTCAGATTTTTCTGGCCTTCATGCATACTGTTTCTTTAATGGTGGTTTAGGATACTTGAAGGATACTTAAGACAATACTATAAGAAGATTTTTTTAAAATTTGCGTAACTTGTATCTTGAAGGCACTCTGGGAATAGGGCAGGGTAAACTTTCTGTGCTTAAATTAATGAAAAGATGTAGTAGGCAAGCTTTCATTTTTTTCACTGATATAATTACTATTTATGATTTAAGTATTTTACAGAAGGAATATTCTTCAAATTTAATCTTTGAATGCTGTATTACATGGGGAATGCTTGCCTGCTGTTGCATAACTTGCAAGAGCTGTAGCTTCCTTCGGGTTGTGTGACTGAGCATCTGTATTGTTGCTCTGTATCTGAATATTTAACCAACAGATACATTTCTTTTGCCTTAAGAGCTCTTTCTGCTTTTTGACATCTAGGAAATGAATCATTGCTTATGATTCTGGAAAACTGAGTGTATTTCTTTAGAAATCTGGAAGGATGCTCATAATTTACACATTTCAGTTTGTGCTGTTTGTGAAAGATGAAATGTATCAATGGGGTCATAATTGTGCTGTTGTCAGATGGTTTTGTTTCACAGAGCTCTAGTTCAGCTCTTATACCAGGTTATGATGGCAAA
The DNA here is from genome assembly GCA_013398055.1 of Ifrita kowaldi. Lineage (NCBI taxonomy): Eukaryota > Metazoa > Chordata > Aves > Passeriformes > Cinclosomatidae > Ifrita > Ifrita kowaldi. Next base: position 1,233,210 of record VZRS01008986.1, on the reverse strand, counting down.
TTCAGTTGAGTCTGCAAATACAGGGCTGTCTTTATTAGAAAACACTTAAGAGTTAGATAATCCCTGAAGTGTCTTGGACATGGCTTTTACCACAGAAATTATATATAAGATGGGCAAAACTGGTACTTGTGGATAAAAGTTAATTTTTCACATTTCTGTGTGAACCTTTATAAACAACTTTGAATTCCTTTTACCCTTTTTTATCTTGGTGTAGATTAAATATCTCTTTATTAAGATTTGTATTTGTTGTATTACCTTATTTACAAACCAAATCAACTTGATGATGGTCAAATAAGATTTTTTCTATATTGTAAATAACATTCTAACTCTTCAAGGTGGTAAAAAAAGTAGCAATTAGTAACTTGATGGTAGTATTTGAAAACTAATTAATCACATCCAAACTACTGTCTTTGCAAAATTAGCCTTGGGATAAATGTAGTGCAAAGATATAAATCAAGGCAGTTTTATAATGAAGATATTAATGCAACAGTGTGGGGTTGTTATTGCAGGACACACAGGTCTCAGTGCTTGTTTTGCAGTGTTTGCATTGTGTTTCAGGGACAGGACTTTGAAATATGCATTAAAAAAACATATTTGCACATAAAATCAGTTTTGTGCAAAAATTTTGCAGTGGTGAAAATAAAGAAAAGCTGAATGCCTCTCTTTCATCTCTTGTTACTGGTAGGGCCTTGTGAAATAGGCCATCCTTGATTAATGATGGGTATGATCATGTAAAGGCCTTTGGAGAGATACCATCTGTTCATCATCAGCTGGGAAGTTAAACTTTTTCATGTACCTTTAAAAAAAAAATATATATATATATATATCAGAAGCAGTGGAAGGAGGAAACAGCTGGCAAAGGTCAGGCTGAACTAGCAACTGAATTGTAACAATTTTCCGGGGCAGGTTGGGGGGTAGGGGTTAGTTCTATTTTAATGCCTTTTGAACTGGCCTGCATATTTTCTTTACTATCTCATAGTTTTAGAAAATACTGGTTTTCTTCTTCTCCTTTTGATTTTTCATTGTGACTTTGGGAGGAGGTAATGAAGAAGGAATTAATTTGTATGCTTGCATGGAGCAATGGTGTTAACAATTCATATTTTCCCAAGTGTTGCTAGCTAGGAGCTGGGCATGGGAGCATCAGACTTAAAGAAAATAAAATAAAGAAAGCAACCTGAGTGAGATTTGTCTTAGTTCAGTCTAGACAGTACTTTTCATGCCAAATGTTGTCGATATCATTTCTGCTTGCCAGAGTTGCTCTGATACATCACATTCTTTCGTTGGTTTATCAAGCACGAGAGCTTTCTTTTGCATGATACTTGGCTGAAAATGTTTCTTCTTCCTCTGTAGTTCTCTTGTAACCTTATTAGTATGTATCATATTGTTTGTTGAAGGTGCAGTTAGACATTTGTTTACGTGCCTGGCATACCCTTCAGCAGTGGAAAGTTTTTGTCAAGTTTATTAAGTTAATGTCAGTTATACACCAAGATGATCAAAACTGAGCATAAGTATTTAAGAAAAAGGGTCTAGACAAGTCTTAACTTTGATTTCGAGTGATTATTGAAAGCATGTACCTTGGTGATGTAGATTGGGTGATTTAGTCTGCATTGAAACAAAAATTATCAACTCGCACATCACATGGACGTATTTCCTTTTAAAGCACTGGATTGCTAAAGTTTACAGCTGTCCTGTGTAGTATTGAATGAACCACTCTTGGAAAACAAAGCTGTCTTAACACTAACGTTAATATTTAGTGCATGCTAAATAAAGGAAGAGAATTATAATACCTGAGAAGGAAGGGGCAACTTTTGTAAATTCTAGCGGTTAAGCTTTCAGTCTCCAATGTATGGCATTCATATTTTTGGTGTGGCATGGTGTGGTGTTGGGTTTTTTAAATGATTTTTTAAAATTTTATTATAATTTCAAGTGTTACAATGGACTTTTGTAGGCTGACAGTTAGGCTTCAGTGTGGCTGGATGTGTGGCAATATAAAAGGTAATAATAGAAGTAAAAGGACCTAATACTAACAAACAAGGAAGGCCTTGTTGAGCATGTGGATGTTGGGGCAGTCTTGGCTACAGTGACCATGAGATTGTGGAGTTCGGTATCTTTCATGAATGAAGAGGGGCAGCAATTAAGATTGCAACCCTAGATTTCCAGAGAGCTAACTTTAGCCTATTCTGGGACTTTCTTGGATGAATATCATTGGAATGTGCCTACAGGGAAGAAGGATCCAAGACAGCCGGTTAATGTTCAAGGATGACTTTTTTCAGGCTCAAAAATGATGCATCTGATGAGCAAGCAATTGAGCAACGTGGGCAAGAGACCTGCATGGATTAACACAGAACTCCGGTCAATACTCAAGCACAAGTGAGAGATACACAGGGGAAGGAAGCAGGAACAGAACACTTAAAACATAAATCGAGATGTTGTCAGAGTATGCAGAAATGCAACAAGGAAGGCTGAAGCCTGTCTGGAATTAAAAACCTGGCCAAGGATATCAAGTACAGCAAGCAAATACATCAATAACAAATGGAAAATGAAGGAAAATGTGGGCCTGTTATTGAATGGAGTGGGGACTCTGGTAACAGAGAATGCAAAGAAGGCAGAATTACTGAATGCCTTCTGTCCATCAGTCTTCACTGACAAGACCAGCCCTTAGGAATCTCTGACCTAGGAGACCAGGGAAAAGGAATGGTGGAAGGAAGACTTTTGCTTCATCAAGGAGGATTGGGTTAGAGATTACCTAGGCAAATTTGAGATCTACAAGTCCATGGGCCATGATGGGATGCATCCATGAGGGCTGAGAGAGGTGGCAGACATCATAGCTAGGCCACTCATGGTCATCTTTGAAAGGTCATGGCAGTCAGAAGAGGTGCTTGAGGACTAGAGGAAAACAAAATGTCACCCCAGCCTTCAAAAAGGGCAAGAAAGAGTACCCAGGCAACTACTGCCTCACCTCAGTTTCTGGAAATTGAGGCTTGTTCTGGAGGCCATCTTTAAGTATGTGGAAGACCAGAAAGTGACCAGGAGTAGTCAGCATGGATTCACTAAAGGTAAATCATGCTCGACCAACCCAATTGTCTTCTAAAGTGACAAAACTACCTGTATGGATGAGGAGAGAAGAGTGAATATTTTCTACCTGGATTTCACCACGCCCTTCGACACTGTCTCTCGCAACATCCTCGTAGTGCAGACTGGAGGAGTGGACAGTGAGGTGGTTTGAGAACTGGCTGAATGGCAGAAGACTTGACCAGGTCCCATATTGTTCACTCGTTCATCAATGACTTGGATGAAGGGGCAGATGCCTCCTCAGCAAATTCACTGATGACACAAAGCTGGGAGGAGCAGCTGATGCCCCAGAGTGCTGTGCAGAAGGATCCTGACAGGTTGGAGGATGGGCTGAGAACTGCCTGAAGTTCAACAAAGGCAAATACGGGGTCCTGCACCAGCACAGGCTGGGGACCAACCTGCTGGGAAGCAGCTCTGGAAAGAAGGGTCTGGGGGCCCTGGTGGACAGCAAGGCATCCATGAGCCAGTAGTGTCTCCTGGTGGCCAAGAAGGTCAATGGTATCCTGGGGTGCATTAGGAAGAGCATTTCCAGCAGGCTGAGAGAGGTAATCCTGCCTCTCTGCTCTTCCCTGGTGAGGCACATCTGGAGTGCTGTGTCCAGTTCTGCACTACTCCAGGACAAGAGAGACGTGGAGCTCTAGGAGAGGGTTTGAGCAGAGGGCAACAAAGATAATTAGGTGACTGCTAATCAGAGATCATTATGAAGACCCTGCTTGAGCAGAGAGGTTGACCCCACAAATGGTCCCTTCCAATCTTAAACATTCTGGGATTCTGTAATGCTTTACAGCTTATTATAACCTTAACAGAAAACACTCAGCCACTGAAATGGTAGCATTTGTATCTAGTATTTTGATCTCTCTTGTCAAGTCCTGCCTATACATTCAGTATGGACACTTTTATGGCCAAAACCAGAAGTGGATGTCCTTATGGACAGGCATCAAATGAGGTCTGTTAGAAAAAAGAGGTTGTGCAGGAGTGATTGCAGTGACTCCTCAAAGAAATGAAATTCATACGTAAGCAGTCCTGAAGGCAACAACTTCAGCTTTGTCTCAGGCTGAGGGTTTCCTGGCAATACTTCTTATCAAACTGTGTTGAGTTCCAAGCCTAACTTCCAATGCCAATGAAGCCTCTCTTTTGGTCTTCTGGTAGGAACCCTAAAGACAACATACAAAATACAGTATTCTCTCTTAGTCTGGCGAAAGGACTTTTACTGAGTGTAATGAGACTGTGTAAGTGCTGCATTTGAAAAATTGACTTGGAGACAGCCTGAGCAGTTATGTTTCTGTTCTACATAGGAGGCTTAGAATGTCACTATTAATGAATGCTCTTGTTAACTTGGATCAGTTTGAGAAAAGGAGCATCTGTGTGGGACAAAACCCCATTGTTTGTTGTAACCACAAATCCATTGGCTACAGCAGTTACTAAGCATCTTGAATAACATGACCAAGGAGTTAGACATTGCTTTGGAGATAGGGGCTGGCTCAGGCTCCACATGTCGGAAAACAATGCAGTAGTCATCTAAGTTCTTAGCTGAAACTCTGCAGTCTCACCACTGTGGGGAAGTGCTGCTCAGCTGTCCTTTATAATATAGGGTTCATGACTAATCCTCAGAGGACAGTTATTTACCCTGCAGAACTGTGGCTCTGAGGGATGGTTGTTACGAATCCCATAACTTTTTCTCCCATTTGTTTTCATTTTTGAAGACTGAACTAGTTACAGACCCTCAGCTGAGAATAAAGTGAGAGGCTTACAGCATCCCACTCTGTATGCCTTCATTTGAGCAAAAGGGCGATGTAGTCCTGATAGCCACTGCTATTAGGTTAGTAATTGATACTACTCTCCGTGGAGTGTGTGTCTTTACAGCCTGATCTGCAGTAGCTACAACTGCTTTGAAGGCATGTTATTAGTAGGTTTGTTACTTGAAAGTGTGCTATTACTTGCTATGCAGTCGGATTCTCCAGCCTCAGGGCCCCGAAGCAGCTTGCAGTTTCATTGCATGTAGCTAGGAGCTGCCCAATCTGCTGCCTTATTTATTGCTGGAAGAGTGAAGGCCAGTTTGTTAGTGAAGAAATGATTCCTGCTGCTGATGGTCCCTAAATAACCATGGGCTTTTTGTAAGGGAGAGGAGGGAATTGTTATTGAAACTTGGCAAGGCCTTGTGCAGTGAGAAGCTGAGGTCATAGGGAGGAATCCAACCATATGAGGAAGAACTAGCAGTGAGGGAATCTGTGAACTTGAAGGAATCTTCTTGTTTAACAGGAGGGGAAATAGTTTTACTGATAAGGGAAGCCATGTGGTTATGGCACATTTGTCAGAGATATTCAATAGCACAGGCAAAGAGAAAGTGGGTGGGCAAAGTAATGCGGCTCTGGGGACACAAACCTTCTAATGAGGTGGGAAATGGACTGAAAAAGGGGAAGAGGAGAAGTGCTTTGCTCTGTGGCTAGAGGGATATGGGGAAGAAGGAAATGGTTTCTGGGAACAGAGGAGAAAGTCAGCTGGGCTTTGGTTCTACTTAATATACCTTGTATGAAATGACAGTTGTAAGAAATGGAATAAGGCTTGAATGCATCACTGCTTCTCTTACCTGCCTGGAAAGCTCTGTGTGTTAAGAAATCTGGGCTTCAACTCATGGTTTTGATCAGGGCTTTTCCCTGTTCCTCCCTGTTTTCTGAGTTGTCCATAATATTTCTCTTTCCATGTCAAAAAGAAAGTTGTATAATCCCTGTAGTCTTTCTTTGTTAGCAGTTTGTTGAGCTGGCAAGACAATGAGGGTGCTAAATGCATGGAAAATCAGGCGCTTACTTGTAAGGTAGTAGGTTTCCCAAACTGTATTTTGAGAATTTGGAGCACAGTTGAATTTATCTTCAATCTTTTTACAAGTAGTTTCTAAGTCTAATTTAATAATTCTTACATTATTCTGTCTTTTCCATCTCTTTCCAAAACAGGATGATACCCCTTTCATCTCAGACACTAATGATGAATCTTCATCATGGCCAAACGCAGGAATATGTGATTAAGCCCAAATATTATCCAGTAAAAAAAGTGATTTCAGGAGAGCAGTCCACTGAGGGCTCATTACCACTGAGGCTGGGCCAGGATCAACCTGCATCACCTTTGCGATGTGAGTACAACTACAAAAAGCATACTCCCTTCTCTTCCCCCACAAAGCCCCCACTCCCCTTTTTTTAAGATCTTGACATTTTCTGCAGTAACACTTGAAGACAGAGAAAGGTTAAAATAACTATACACAAGAATTCTTAGATTAGCAAATGCTCCAATATTCTGCATTTTGTGGAGATGCAAAACAGATTTCCTGGATGAAAAAAATATTGAACCTGATTCACTGTTGAAAATTCATTATGCTATTTCTGGGTAATAGGTTTTCATCAGAAAAAGGTGCTTTCTGAATGCTTTGCTAGAATGGGCACAACTGTGAGTGTAGTCAGTGTCAGTATGATGGATGCCCTTTTTGAAAGGCTGGAGTTCAGGATTGTGGTCTCATTGGTGACTGTTTTTCTCTGTATTTAATTTATTATGTGTTTATGAACTTCTGCACAGTATGGAGGCTGCCTGAGCATTTCTGCTTCATATTTATTAAAAAAAGATTGTGTAGGTGCCCAGCTTGTGGCCTTGGCTCATGCCCCATTGTGTGCAGAGCTTGAGGACAAGTTTTGGCTTAGAAGATGAAGAGTTTGATGAATTATGGGTTAGGTATTACAGAATGTCTGCTGGCTTGATTTGGAGAAAAGTTCCTGCAGCTGAATAATGGACTGATTAACATTGAGACCTTAAGGTACTTGCAGTTTCGTGACAGACTTCCTTTGCTGTAGCACAAGGAATTATGTTCTGCTGAGGTTTTAGGGAAGAGCCTTTCCTTCTAAATCTTTAAACAGAATTCCTTTGTGTATCTTTGCATTTCTGCATTGCACATCTTTATGGTCTGTCCATTTATACTTAAATACAACTCCCTGCTTCCTTTTCCTCAAGTGTAAGTTTGTGGATGGTAAATGAGACTATTGGTGCTAATTGGAAGAACAATGGGCAGCTGGAGGTCTTTCAATTGACATTTTTAGAGTGGTGAAGTATACTCCTTGCAAAGCACTATCTCCCTTACTTAGAAGTTTCAGAAAGATTTGGGTTGTTTTATTTTTTGGCACGCTGTCAACATCAACCAGTAGTCTCTTTTGTAAGTAAGATAATATTGCTTTTTTTTCCAGTTAGCTGTCATTTTCCTTCAAATAAAATATTAATGGCCAGTGGGATTGGATTGTGTCCCTCTCTTCTGTCTCTTACTAGTCAGACTATACAAATTCCAGGTTGTATAGTTCTCCAGTATTTTGGAGTGACTGTTCCAGGTTGGATTATGGCCAAAAAAAATCTTTCCTCTTGCCCCCATTTTTCAGGCTGTTTGAGTCATTCTATGTTCAATACGCATAAGGAGATGGCTCTATGCAGCTGTAAGACAAAGGAGCCAGTGCTTCTAGCTCTTTCTGGCTTATTTGAGCCCCACTGTTAATTACAGTGCTCTGAGGGGCATGACTAGGAGAAGGAAGACCAGGAGCTGAAGACAAGAGTGTTTTTTTATCAAATTCTAGGAAGCCCCTTAGTGAGCCGTGCATTAGTAAAACATCCTACCCTAACTGAAAAGCTTATGATTCCTAAAACAGCCAGAGGACAAGTAGTAAAAAGAGTTTTTATGGCCTGATAAGATCAGCCATGACTTAAGTATTGACTTAGAGGTAAAATGCGGGCTATTTGGATGGTGTCTGAATTTCTGATTCTGAGCTCTCTGGCAGCCTAAAAAACAGTCCCATTAGCTGTTTTGTCTGTTTTCTTCATCTGTGAGGTGGGAGTCAGTGATAGCAACTTCTGATGAAGCAGTTTAGATATGTGCTAGTACAGAGCTGTATGTTGTTAGAGTGTAGGATTATGTATTCCTAGCTTGAACAGGAGACCTACAGCTTGACCAACCGTATCTGTTTGGGGTTTCTGGAGGTGCTGGAATGAACTCAAAGATTAGAAGACTACTTGTTTTGATAAAAATTGAGTGCTAAATTTCAACTGTCAGTATTTTAGTCTTAGGGATGTTTGAATTAACTACAGTGAGGTAAGATTAGGATGTGAAACTTCATGTCAGGTGTTCTGTGATAACCACAGATATGTAGTTCCTAGTCCTTTCTTGAACAGAGATGGACTCTGTGAATTAGTTCATGCTTATGGCAAGGCTGGCGTTCATTGTCTAGTCAATTTATGAGAGTGGCTGATGATCTCATGGTATTTTGTTATTGCTCTTAAATGTATAATCTTACTTGATGGGAGAGCCTCTTACTTCATTGAGCAAAGGAATTGGTTATGGCCATGGGGTTGATACTTGAAAAGGAAGAGGGGGAAAATATAAGAATTTTATTAAAAAGCAAAAACCAGAAAATTAGTACTGAATGCTTCGCAACTTTTGTTTTAAGCTAACATTAAGTAATTTTTTTTTTACAGATGTGAAGAAATAGTAGCCGTGTAACACTTGGTAGCATTGCCCAAGAGTTCATAGTTATCAATTAACATGGAGTGCAAAGCTACTAATTTTTTTGGGTTTTTATGAACATTTCTGTGCATTTTACTTCAAAGTATTAACACTGTGCCAGAGATTAGCAACTGTGAAAAATGTCCTCCATAGAATAAACTTACTTCTCTAGCTGTGGCTGCAATTGGTTTTGATTTTTCTGGACTTGTATAGATTGTTTCAATCCAGTGACGTGAAATGGGTAGTCTTGAAACTGGAAAAAGTGTTAGTCTTTTGTTACCTTTAGAGACAGGTCTGTCCTGGCAGAAACAAATGAGATGTGGGGGACTGGTACACTGGGAAGAATACTGCCAAACTTGTCCGGTTGCTTCTGAGCATCTTCTGATTTATAGAAAGTCAGTCATGTTTAAAATGCCCCATCACAGTGTTGTCAGATGAGCTTTTGGAGATACTGGCATAAAAACCATTAAGTTAAGTCACATTAAACATTTTTCAATTAAAATTAATTCAAGATTCCTTCTGGAATGTTTACTCAGGTGTATTTGTAAGCAGGTTCACTTCTCTGATAATGTTCAGAACATGCAGTATAGTACTCTTATTAAAGACAACAAATAGTCCATTATTTTTTGGCTTTTAAGCTGAATTTTACTGTAAGGTTATATATCACATCATCAGAGCTTGAAAATTCAGTAAGCCATTGGGGTTGCAATAATAGCATTTAAAGTCACCCTGGGATGTGAAATTGAGTTACCTGCCAGTAGCCACTTATACTACCAAGTGTTTTGAACTTTTGTCCTGTGGGATACAAGCCATCTCCCAAGACTAGATAGTGTAAGGAGTCATAAAGCTTGCATAAAAATTGTAATTTCTTAGTGCTAAATTGGTGATTCTCATTTATTGTGCCTAATAGCTGAGGCAGTTAAAATTGTTCAGAGTGATTTTTAAGAAATCTTGTTTTTTTTAAAAACAAAACAAAGCAAAACCCCACCCTGAAAACAATGTTAAAGGTTTTAGACATTGTTTTGGGTTCACTGACTCATTCAGATTTTCAGAATGGTCACAGTTTTATGCCATAATTCTATCTCCTTAAGCCTTGCATTGTAATACAGTTTAATTTATATGGCTGTATGTTGCTTTTTTTCAAAGGACTCATACCACATTCAGTACAGGAGAGAAAAATCAGGACCCATAAATATGGTGGTGTGTACCTTTAATGTGCTTGGTTTTAGAGCTGAAATGCTACTCTACATGCTTCTAAATCATCTGTTAAAGATAGTACACTGTAAAGCATCTCTCTGATTCTATTAAATCAATATGCTGTTATATTTGAACTGCTGCAAATTAGTCTTCAGCTATCTTTGTGTTGTATTAGCAAATACTTAAGGAAAAGGCTTTGGAAATTCAGAGCCTTCTCAAGCAAATGGAAATAGCTCATGTTGGATAGGCTGACAGCTGCAGACAAATTATAAATACAGTTCTGCACCAGTGGGAGAACTGAATATATAGTGATGAAAATAAGCTTGCAGTGGAATTGATATGATCAACAAATAAAAACTGAAACTAATGACATGATGTGAATCTCAATATTTGTAATGTGATCATCAAAAATACCTTAACACGTAGGTGAGGGCAGCCAAATATGACTCTTACAAGCCAATATATGTCTTATATAAGCTCACCATGTACTCTGAGTAATTCTCAAGGAATGCATTGCTTGCTTAAAAATACATACTGTCACACTTGACCTGTAATCTGCCTAAATATTTGGAACCTCAGAGCTAAAAATTCTCTAATAGTATCAATGGCAGTAGCACAGAAATTTCAATTATACAATTCTGTTTGCAACCTGGTAGTCTATGAAACAGTAGGAAGATCTTTTTAGTAATTCAGGTACATCTACCTCAGACATTTCCCACTACTGTCTTAATGGCACTGTTAAATAGTAACCTCTGGTCATCTGAGCATGAATCCTCCAAATATGAGTGCTCATCTCCCTGGCTTTGTAAGTGCAATGCTGAAGAAAATCAGTTAAAGGAATTCTGTGCTGTTTCTATTGGTCCAAAATGTGTATGATAAGAAACAAATTCTAAACTGAGTGTAGTCCTTCTGGAATTCCTTTCAACACAGTTGTGAGAACTGCTTATTAGAGCAGCAAGAGGCTAGGAAGTTCTCCATTTCACTCTATCCACTTCTGGTGCTATATGGTTCTTTAGAAAATGCATTTAAATACACACTTCATTTTCCAGCCTGAGATAGTTGAGGGCTAGTGTTTAGTGGCATTGTGCATTTTGCCCATTGAGCTGAAAATAGTGAAATTTCTGTTTCTGAAATTAGTTGTCTGGTGTTGCCTGCATGTGTAGGACTATTTTGTACACCCTCTCACCAGGCTGCGGTTCCCCATAAGTACAATGATGATGCCACCACTTCCTTGTTTTAGAGGCACACTGAGAAAATGTATTAATTAATGTGTGAGGTGACCACAGAATGCATTGAAAGCAGAAGAAAAACTCAAGAGTGCTTTACCTACAACTGGATTGGTATTATGCAAAGTAAATAAGGCATGTGTTTGCATAATGAAGTTATCCCGAGAAGGAAGAAGGGAGGATAAGAAAACAAATGAGACTAATCTCTTTATTCAGGAAGATATGAGAAGTATGTGAATTTTTGCAATTGAAGTTACATGTTAAGTTGATAAAATTAAGTATTGTGGAAAATTTTATTTCAGGTAGATGGGGTTTTTTTGGTCTTCACCGAAATTCTTTATAAAATTCATTAAGGATAACTTGTCTCTCTATTTTAGGTAGTAAATGAAAAACATGTCTTGAATTTAAGTAGTACAGGTTACATAAGGTTTAGTGAAATTGGGCTTGCAGCACCCTACTGTGGCTTAGCTGTGTGTGTTGTAGCTAGAAGTTGGACAAATATGCCTGCATGGCTTGTGGACTCCTAGGATCTGCACATGGTTCTGTGGACAACTCTTAAATTCATGTGTAAAGATGAAGCTGAAACAGTATGAAAGTCATGTAACTCCTCTAACTATGGATACATTGTATTGCATCATATTTTACATAAGTTTATGCACATGAAATAAGCTTAATGTGGAAGAAGATGTCCCAGCACTTAGAGTTGTGATGTGCAGAATACTCTGTTACAAATTCGGCATAACAATAGCTTTCCTGTATTGGCAGCACAACACAGTGGTAACTTAGTGAAGCCTTCCGTAAGCTTATACGTAATTACACATGCTGGCTGCACTGACGACTTCATAGGTTGATTTGAGCAAAACCCAGGTGTCACTTTGAAACTCCAATTCAAACTATTTTTGGGGAATTGCACCATTTTGACTTCACTAAGTGACACTTACTTCATAATAATAGTATTTCCCCACCAGGAAGTATGGGTAAACAGCTGTGAAAGGCATAAATGTTTTACTGCTTAAAAAAATGCACACAGAAATATGACTTGTGTTCCATATAAATGCATCTGTATGAATTGTCATTCTTCCCAAGAGGAACTTTGGAGGAAAGTCTCTCTCGGGTCTTCACTGGGTCAGATATTCTTTCCTCCATTCTTGACATTTCTTTGTGGAACTGTCCTTCATGAACAGCAAAATAATTCCCTCACTGGCATTTCTTAACTAGATCTTTTCATTGTGATCCTTGTAACTTCTGCCTCTCAATGTATTTTTGGATGTTTGAGTTAAACAGTGGTAATGTTCTCAACTAGAAGTTTTGGGAGCTTTGGAGATAAAAGGGAACATGTCAAGGCTACACTCTGAACAAGGTATAGCCAGCAGAATGAGGTGGGTGAAAACAGAATGAACAGTTAGAAGACTAACAGTAAGAAATAACTGAAAAATTGCAACATAGTCTATTTGGAGGGAATATGGAGTCAAATTCACTTCAGCCACTCATGGCAACTGCAATTCATGTGTTGCTGCTAAAATTGTACATAATCAAATGCAAGGGAATGGGGTAAGTGTATAAATGTTGGGGACTTTTTGTTTTGTGTTCTCAGATGCGTGTGTGTTCAAAGCCTGTGCTCTCATTCAAGAGGCAGAAGGGATTTTTCAGGGACATTCTAAAAAGTTTAATAAAAAAACTTTGGTGCTGTCAGCACCAGGGCCGAACAGCACTGGGGCTTTTTTGAAGAACAATTTTAGTGTGAGGCATCCTTTTCCTCTCTCCCGTTTAAGAGCATTATTCTTCCTGCTATTGAACATCATGGCGATTCATAACAGCCATTTAAAGTTTACTTTTGATTCCAGCAGTACTTGGAAGCAACAGGCTAAATTTTAGGTAAAAATTAAGTGGGTTACCTAGATTCACATCAATGCGGCTAACTCTACCAAACCAAGCAGCACATTTACTTTGCTTTTGCCTCAAAAAATGGAGTGACAAATTCTGAAAAAAGTAACTAACACATGAATGCAGTTTATTTAGCAATTATAAAAGACCATGGAGTCCTTTGAAAACCTCGGAGACAGAATAGCTCTGTATAAATACAAACTATTTCACTCAATATACTGTTGCTGTAGGCATTCTAACAATACCCTTGCTAAGCTGTCTTTGTGATTGTTTGTGTGCCCATAAAGGGCTCACAATTGAGGAGGCCAGAAAATCAGCAGCCCCCCAAAAAGTACTGTATTTTTCTCTTTGGCCTCTGAAAAGATTTTATGGCATTGAGCTCACTAGAAAATAAATGTCTGCCTGACAGGCAAGGGCTGCTGGTGCTTTTGTAGAAACTATTTTAAATGTTGCATTCACCCAAAAATGAATTATCCATCTCCATGCTTTAAAATACAGAGACAGAGGCTGATATACAGCAGAATGAGGAAGAATGTTGGAAAAACAGATTGGTGATCTGGCAAACTGAATTAAAATCAGTTCAAAGCATGTAATTGCTGGGGGAAAACAACAGACTGAGACAAATGCATCTCAACTTCTGTGATGAAAGAGTATTGGCTCCAAAACCAAAAATTTCTCAAGAAGAAAAGAAGAGGCTTTCCAGAAAATTCTGTAGGGAAAAGCCTCTGTGATCTTTAGAAGATGTTAATTTAGGTGGATATAGAGACCTACTGAACCCACACAATTAAAGATTAGAAGTCCCTTAGCCTGGCTAACTCCAGAGTTGCTGTGATGCAAGTCTTTGATACCAAGAATTGATTCTGGTTGTTGCAAGTAGCTGAGTCTGGTTTTCTTCATAGGAGATGTGAAAGTGCTCTTCTGTCAGTGCCATTGCCTATGCCAGAAGTAACGAACAAATGCTGACAAAAAAAATTACTGCAAGAAGCTTCATACCCTCTGAAACTGAGATTTCAGAATCAGTGACATCCTTATGTCTGTTGTCATTTTTTCCCCTCTTCAGAAAATTAGGAGGAAAAAAAAGAGATCTTGGCTTCATGTACTGCTGAGAGAGAAGGTTTTTTATGGTGATTCAGCATGCAGAGGCGGCTGTATTCATTTATAACTTAATTCCACAATGTCCTGTCCTTTGTCACTGTTTACAGTTTGTTGACTTCCTGAGTGCTTTTTGGTTGTTTCCTTTCGGGAAATTAGATGTCAAGTGGATATACTTCAGTAAGGTAATATTAATTTAATTTTTATTCCCTATTCTTCCTAGAAATGATAAACATTGACTCTTGCAGTTTAGACTTTTTTCTCATTTGAGGGAGTTGCATACATTAGGAGAGGGAAACTATCTCAAGAATTTATTTTCTCGAGAAGTAATGCTCTTCCAACTTAAGACTTGTAATACTATTGTCAAATACTTGTATTATTATTGTGAAAGAAGTCTAAATAATAACCTTAGGCAAAAGGCTTAATTTCAGGTGAGTACATAATTTCAGGTGGGAATGAGTCTCATTCCTAGTGTATGAATACCAAATTCAGACCTTCGTGTGAAAAGAGTGAAAAAGTCCCATTGATAAAGTGGATAGTGGCACTGTATTTAGCTTGTAATAGTGAAGCTCCTGTATGGCTGTAAGTTTGTGTGTAAAGATGTTGACTTCATTATCAGAGTGTGCATTGCAGCAGCTTCCATCAGTGGAAAATTGCTTGTGGTGGGGCTGTGAAGTTATTGCTGCTTCATTACAGCCAAGATGAGGGTTGTGTAGAATAACTCTGTGCCTTAGATGTATATTTGTGGCTCTTGGGCCTTTGTTACCATATTCCTCAAGTGAAAGAGATCCAGGTATGCTTAGGTACCTAAGAAGCTGGATAATTTGAATGGAAGCTTAAAAAGGCGTGTTCACCTGAATGCTGTGATGGATTGCTTACAGCTGGAGTAGTATGCAGCCCCAAACATGAAGCACAGATGTGAACTCAAGCATGAGACACTTGAAGAGCTTGAAGTTCTGTTTCAGGACAAGTGCTTCACTCTGAAAAACACAGGCCATCTGGGTGCTAATATTTTGTGCAATTCATGTTTGAAATTGCAGCTGAAGCACTTGACTGCCTGCCTATCCTTAGAAGTACAGTCAGCTAAACTGCAGGATTAAGCTCCCCAAGGACTGCTGTAGCAGTAACAGTGGTGTCTGGAACCCAGCTGTAGTGAAGTCACACAGTTCTTCAAAGAAATGTGTCTGACCCCTGAACTAAGCAGTCTTGAACTAAGGGTTTGAACTCAGCAGTCTTAGGTCATCAGCATTACTTTTGAATGGGTTGGGCACACTCCTGTTCAGTGTGCTGGTTAGGCTGCTTGCTCCATGCAGTTGACTTCTCTCATCCCTTGGAAAAGAGACATAGGACTGATAAGTGGTATAACTCGAGGATAAAATTTAGCTCTTTAGCATCATAACCATTTGTGGATCTAGCTTCAATGTAACGTCTTTAAACCAAATAAATGCAATACAGAGTAAAAGAATTATTGCCCAATAAGTTTATTGAAATGAGTTGAGGCCATCCTGTCAGACATCAAAGCACACTGCAGTCTCTCAATTTATTTGGGTTGGTACCTTTTTTTGGATCATTTCCACCTATGTGAAGGGAAATGATAGTTATGTTTGTCATTGCCGTGGAGAGCATCTGTAGTTTAAGATAGCATGTTCATTGCCTGAGGACTGCATATAAAGAATCTTTGTAGTGATAAAAAAGATAAGGAAGACAAAAGGTGATTCTTAAAACCTGCTGACAGAGATCTCAGATTTCAAGTCTCTGCTCGATTTGTACATTATGGGTTTCCACAGGACAAAAATGATTGTAATTTCTGTGAATTCCTCTGACTTGCTCTAAAAAGGCTGTGTCAGTGAGAGAATTTATCAGCAAAGGACTTGTGGCATGTAAACACAGTTAGGTCATTTTAAACAATCTGAGCAGTCATGCCTGCATATGCTCCTTTGGTACTTTTAAGTGAAGCCATCCATAGAAAACACAAGAAACCTGTGTTGCAGACAGTAGAGAGCTTGTTGGAATTTGTCAAAATTAATAAAGGAAACCTACTTGAATGAAACAAGTGTTGCTATAGTAAATGACTTCGAACAGTACACTGTTCACACTCATCTCTGTTTTAAACTGAGATTAACAGAATTGAAGAGTGGGTTATTTGCCTCTCCTAGAAGATACTACTAAAAATTTTAGTATGTTTTGGAGGGTGGTGGAGAGGGTGATGAGGAAGACAGTGGAATACTCTCTGTTCTATTCTGTGGCAGGGAGCAAGGAAGAGATTGTATCCCTATGATAATCAGGAAGGAAAAATACTTTTCCAGATATCTTCTTTTAAGTTACCTTCTATATCCAGGAAGCATCAGATTTTCTGGATGATTTCTTTTCCTGTTTGTCAAGTGTGCTGGAGCAGCAAGTAGGGCTTAAAAAGAGGGTGGAGAAACAAGAGCATGATAGAAGCAGGAAGCCTGAGAGCTCAGTTCTGACTGCAGGGAGAAGATTGTCGTAGAATCTTCTAAGCAGGAGAGAAGGAGGAAATCATGTGAAGATGTGGTGACATGGCTAATCAGAAATAGGTATATAGAGAAGTGTTTGTAATAGCAATAGTGGCAATAAGAATGGCAACAAAAATATCAGTGCATATCCCCCTTCAGTTACTGTCGTATTGGGTAGTTGGAACATGTTTTGCTTTTTTGGAAGCATTTTAGTCTGCATCAAGACACTAGAACTGCGTACTTGAAAAGTGATGAACTATCAGAGGTTAAGTTGTATTAACTAATGAAATACATGTAACATCATACAAATGCAACAAATAACAAAAATAACAAAAAGTAGGAGTGCTAAAGTAATTATATGTCAATAATGTGTTCCTGGCTGTCTAGACATGTTAAATCAAGTACAGCTTGCCATACTGTCATCTTGCTCAAAATGTGTGACTGGAGGGATGTGCACACATACACCTCTCCTGATGCAGAACTGGGAGGGATGTACTTTTAAGCATTAGAGAAGGTGTTGGGTCTTGGATGAAATAAATCTGGATCATCTTATTTTTAATTTCGTCGACATGTCTAGTTTCTCCCAACACTTGTGAAAAGAGACCTGGGTGTGAGGTGTACTAGGGAACAGTAACAAAGTTTCTGGAAAGAGCAAAGATGCACTGCCTTACCTGAAGGTAGGCATTGTATATCGAAGCCAAAAATCAGATTACTCAACAGCTGTGCCTTGCCTTTATTGAATCCGTGTAGTTTTCAGACTTGTTTGTGCTTGTGACTTACAGAAAGAATAAGACTCATATTCTGCATGATTTTTAGATGGGTGAGGTTTGAATCTAGGAGATTTTACTCCTGTGCTCAGAGCAGAGTAATGGTTGAGTTCAGTCCTGCTAAGGTTGTGCAAGGAGTGTTCCGTATTTGTTTTACTGGAATGATATCTGTATCAACCGATCAAGAAGGGATTTGAGAGATGTGTGCCCCTTTGGCCTAGCCTGCAGATTGGTTCTGGGTATGAAGTATCAGTTAGTGCACAGTTGGGAGAGGAAAATAAATTAAACTCATAGAAGCATTTTATGTAAAGCTGTATTAAGTAATTCTGCTGCCTTCCCACCATTGATCAGACCTCAGCTGCAATATAGCGTGGTTTTGGACAGGGTATTTGAAGAAAGATGAGGACCAAGTGAGTGGTATCAAAAGCAAAACAAAAAAGATGGAGATCTGCAAAATACGGCCTGTTAGACTGAAAACGTTTAGATGGTTTTGGTCTGGCTGAAATGAGACTGAGGGAGATTGATGGCAGTGGTCTTCAAGTATGTTAGAAAATGATGGCAGTGGTCTTCAAGTATGTTAGAAAATGATCCCAGAGGAATAATGTTTTGTTAGTTTGCTGTAGATAAAGCAGGGCAGTAGTTTTCTAGAGTTGCTACAGGGGAAATGTGGGTTAGGTATTAGAATACCTTTATAATAAGAGAGGCTGAAGTGCTGGAATAAATTCTTCAGGGAGGCTGTGAAATCTGCATAATAGAAGGTGTTTGCGGATAGTCTGGACAAACCTTTTGTTTAATATTGCTGTTTTGTCCTGGGAAAATGAACAGAGGGGAGATTAAGTGATCTCTCAGAATCTCTTTCAACCTTTTCTGTGCCTTGTAATGCCTGTGTTTCTCTCAATCTGTAATCAAAAATTTAGGGAAGATCTGCCTCCGGCCTAGATGTCAATCTAGTGTGTCTTTATCTCTCTTTTTTGTTTTCTTTTTTCCTGATTTTTTTGCCCTTTTTTTTTTCCTTCTTTAGCTCCTAGCATTATAAATCTTCTAGGTGATGCTGTTTCTAAGTTGTATGACAGCTAAGTTCAACTTGTTCTGATCTTTGGGAACTAGGTTTTCGTTTCGGTTGGTCGGTTGGGTTTTTTTTCTTTTGTTTTAAATTGATGACTAAGTGGTGACAAGACAGAACTTCCTCATATATTGTCAAAAGTGTAAAAAGGTCATTTTACAATAGTTCTAAGAGCTTAACTATCTTACTTGTGTGGTTGATTTTCATACAATGTCATCTTTCCTTTTAGCTGAACAAGCACATCTAGTGTAAGGACTGAACCAGGTGGACTGGTGAAATAACTGGGAGACACCTTTTTTAGGAAATAAGTAATTTCCTTCTGCTTCTTTCCTTTTTTATGTGTGTGTCAGCATTTAGCTAAGAAAAAAGAGGGTGTTGGTCATCTGAGGACTTAAAATGTTGAATCTATTAGCTGTTTAAAGGCTAACTGGGTTTGGTTTGAGAAGATCTAATTTTAAATGCTCTCCTCATGCATCATGGTTATAATTTGAAAATGTGAAATAGCTTGAGATAATCTATTCTCATTGGGAAGAGAATGTAATTTAAAAATAGAATCTTCAGGTCTGATGACAGTGTAGATAAACATATGAAAACACACTAGGATCATTGCAGAAGTAGATTGTCACGAAAAGACAGTAGTGTATATCATTACTGGAGGTACTAATGGAATGTCTATAGTTCTGTTAGTTCTGTTTCCTCAGGAGATTTGCCTCAGGATATTTGTCATAAATGAAGGTATTGAAAAAAAAAAAGCAAAACAACGAGAACAACAACAACCCCCCAAAACTTCCCCCTTAAAATACTTTTAGAAATGTTTGTATGAGGAATATGGGAGATGTATGCATAAGATACACTGTGTACTCAGCTGGTAGAAGCCACTGCTTGGTTTTTTGGTTTTTTTTATTTATTGTGAATAGTTTTGATTAGATCACTGTGAAGCACAAAACCATCACCCAATAACATAAATATTTTTGACACATTAAAATATTTTATTCTCTTTGCCCTGCTTGACCTCTGTAGTTATCTATTTAACTGAATACCAGTCCTGCTTTCACTAGTGTTGCTAGCCCATTGTCTTCCCACAAAACACGGACATACCACAAATCATCTGAGCTCCACTGCAGCTATTGAACACTGTCAGAATGCTGGAGCTGTGAGAGCAGCCATAAACCCAAGGGAAAAAATGTGTTTATAGAAATTCTTCTAGAAAGAAACAAAGTCTGAGTTGCATTACGCAGGGACTCAGGACGTAGAGGAGGAATCCTTCCCCTTATGCAGTTCTTTCCAGGCATGGCTGTGTAAGCTATCGTGACCACCTGGACATAAAATCTGCCACCTGCTGTCTTAACTAATTCACCTTTTTTGCTAATGCAGGGGGGAAAAAAAAATTGTCATAATGAACAGTAGGGGTAGAAAGGGTTCTATGAAGAAATCCTCTTGCTTACATTTTCCATTTCTCCTGCAGTTGTTGCTAAATCATAAATTTATCACAGCAGGAGTTTGCTGTGTTCATGATATTATATCATAGTGACTTATGGAGATGGAAAGAAAATCACATACATACGGTGCCAACTTTTAACTAAAATCTCATCACTTTACCCAGACATCTTTCTTTTTTTAATCTGGCTCAAGAGTTTTACAGATTTTGGAAATTATGGGTACATTCTTCCACTGATCTCTTTTGACAAATGTATCATGGAGTTCTTAAGTATGAGTGAGCCTGGACTATGAGGCAGGATGATAGTGCTGTTGGCTGAATCTCATTGTGAATTTGCTGTCTAGCTGAGGGATGAAGCTTTATCCAGTATTAGTCATCTTGATTGTCCTGTCTTTATTAAAACAACAATCTGAGTCTATCTCTAGTTCAGCCATTTTTTTCAGTAACTTTGCTATTTATTTGGTGTTTGCATCTTCTACTTTTGGTTTTTTTCATTAGGCTCATTTGTTTATCTGGTCTCTTATTTGTATTTCTTCAGTCTGGTATTATACTTAGGAGCTTAGTGAGGTGTTTCATTTCCACATGTTTAAAATTGATCTAGAAGAGTTTGATATATTTCTGTCTATGTATAGAAAAAAATTATTCCAGGTGTGTTGCTGTAGCGCTATCAGGTTTTTTCCAAATATGAATTTGAGGTAATCTAAGTTGCAGATTTTGTCATGCCTATGTCACAGTGGCATCATCAGTAGAGCTTCTGGAGTTTAAAGAAAATACTCTGTATGCTTCCTTAAAGTGTATTAAAAATACACTTTCCTTTAATAAGAGCTGGTCCAAAGTCAAAAGTGATCAAGGCTATAGCAGTACTGGTCTTTTCCTAGCACGAAATTGTGGGCTTTAGCATTAATACTGCGAAAGCAGCTAACAGGTACTGAAGAACAGTTTGTTATTTAGAATTGAATTTTCCTCTTTGGAGAAGAGGAGGGAAAAAAAAATACAGAAGAGGAGATTCAAGGAAGTCCACAAGTCCAAACTTTAAGTTTCTACTAAAAACTTCCTTTCAGGAGAAGAGCTTGTGGTCTTTCTTCCAATTTGAATCTGCATGTATTAAGCTCACTGTTAAGGTCCATAAGCCTTAGAATCTGTGAAGATAGTACTGTCTACTTCTCTGCAGCTGCAGAAAAGAATGAGTAACATCTCCTCAAACACTGATCAATTTTTAGCTCAGAGCTTTGTATCCATCCTAAATGTCTCCAGAAGAATTGAAGTTAAAAGCTGTGGCCTGCTTGGAAAGGACAGCAAACTAAGTGTGGTTGTAGTTTTCATAAACCTAAGAAAGATGGAGAAAATCTTCCCATGAAGGTTTTCTAAAGAATACGAAGGTGTCTTATTTCTGTCTCTTTGCAACTATCAAAACAGGAATATCTGAGAATTTGTTTTATAGCAAAATAACTAGCATACAGCAAGATAAACACATCGAGTGATGGTTGGCCAACCGGCTGACAGGTCAAGCACAAAGGGTTGTAGTAAATGGGGTTACATCAGGCTGGTGACTGGCCACTAGTGGGTGTCTGTAGGGCTACATTCTAGGGCCAGTGCTCTTCAACGCAGTTTTGGGTGCCACGATATAAGAAGCCTGTAGAGCTGTTGGACAGTGTCCGAAGAAGGGCCATGAAAACAGGAGGGGCCTTGAGAGGAAGCCGTATGAGGAGCAGCTGAGGGCACTTGGTCTGTTCAGTCTGGAGGAGACTGAGGGGAGACCTCATTGCAGTTACAACTTCCTTGTGAGGGGATGAAAAGGGGCAGGCACTGATCTCTTCTCTGTGGTGCGCGGTGGCAGTACATGAGGGAATGGCCTGAAGTTGTGTCAGGGAGGTTTAGGCTGGATATTAGGAAAAAGTTCTTCACCCAGAGGGTGCTTGGGTCCTGGAACAGGCTCCCCAGGGAACTGGTCACATCATCAACCCTGACAGAGTTTGGGAAGTGTTTGGACAATGCTCTCAGGGCCCATGGTATGACACTTGGGTTGGTCCTGTGTGGAACCAGGAGCTGGACTCTGTGTGAGTACCTTCCAACTCAGGATATTCTATGAAAAGATTTGCTGAGTAGTGATTTGAATATTTGTAGGGGCTAGAGCTTGCATCATGTTTTTAAGACTTCTTCCCTGGAAAGCTTAATTTAAATATTCTTTCAGGGATACTCTTTAGTTCTTTAGATATTGATCTGTGTTTTTGAAAGACTGTTAGACCACTATTACTCTCAAACTGAGATACTAATATTTTCTCATCCTAAAGTGTTGAAAGGCAAATTTTACAATTTCTGTTGAGTCTCATACTAAGGCATCTCTTTTACTAAAATAATTGTGCTACAGGATTTTCTGGTAAAATCTAAACTATGTGATAAAAATTATTTTTAAGTTTTTGTTGTTGTGAATGTTATGCCCAAGATTTACTGCAGCTCAGCACTCAACAACCTAGTACAGAATACTGTGAAGGAGAATTAAGCAGTTGTTTAGTTTCATCTTTACTGACTATTTCAAAAACATAACTATGGGTCTGGTGCTGGGTGTGCAAATAATGTATTGCACTTTAAGTTGAGTCACATTCAGAAGAGCTGCTTGGGCTCACGAATAGCACGATTTAGTGAATGCAACACATACGGCTGGTTCTTCTGGATTGCTGGTGCCAAATGCATTAACTGCAGAGTAGCTGTATGTGACACTAACAACGCTATTGTGTTCACGAGCTTCATGTCCTGGGTCAACACTCAGCAGAGCTGAGGACACAAGACTTGCCAAAAAGTGTCCCTTCTTGGGGGTGAGGACAACAAACCTGTCGATCTCTCCCTGCACAATGTCATGTCGAATTCTCACCTC
Organism: Ifrita kowaldi; assembly: GCA_013398055.1. NCBI lineage: Eukaryota > Metazoa > Chordata > Aves > Passeriformes > Cinclosomatidae > Ifrita > Ifrita kowaldi. The sequence goes on along the minus strand of VZRS01008986.1, from coordinate 1,210,601 downwards.
CTGGGTAGATGGAAAATCAGGGTGCTTTTTATAACTTATTAATCACTGTTGTGCCAGGTGCTGTGGTGGGACTATGGGCAAACTTTCTGCTCTTGCTGGACACATTGTACAGAATATTTCTTGGTAGGAGGTGTATTTGGTTTGTACAAAACATCTCTGGGTGTCAGACCAGAAGAATCAGACCACATGGCGTCCAATTTTCTCCATGTTCCTGCCCGATGCCAGGGCAACACAAACCATGTAACCTCATCCAGTTTCAGTATTTGCACTGTGAGCTCCATCATATATTGAGCTCTGATTTTCTTCATTTCCAACACCGACAAAACCAAATTTTTTTTTTTTTTTTTTTTTTTTTTTTTTTAAGATAAGCCAGAAAGCTTGTCTGGGTCCCCCAATTCTTGTTTCTACAGTGTAGGCAGAACCTACTTTTGTGACTCACCTAACCATGTTTTTTTAATTAGATCACATCCTAAAGGAAAAATATTGCTAAAAACGTCTGAAAATATAAAATGGACTCTTTTCTAGGAAAAAATATGTATAAAACTATGCAAGTAAAATACAAAGATGGCAATATTGCTTGTGAAGCTATGTTTAAAAAAAGCGAAGCTTAGAAGTTCTACCCTCAGCAGTTCACAGGTCACTTATATATGTTTATTCGTTAAGGTGTATTCATTTTTGTAAGAAATGTTTGGCATCCAGTAATCCAAGATATCTTCTAGATCCCCTAAAACCACAATATTAGCCTTTGATTGAAATATTTTATTCTTGTCTGAGCTCTGCCTTTTCTAATCATTGTTTAGGGGGAATAAGGTGGGAGCATCTGTACTACAGCTGGTGTTCAAATGGAGCAATGGCTTTACTGTAGACAAAACAATTGGCACAATTGCTTTAATTTACTTGTTTATGAAGAGGCAGAAATAAGAAGGCTTTATATTCTTTTGAAATTGGAAGATTTTTAAGATTTTCTTGATATTTTCAAGAAAATGTTTGTCTGGAGGGTATTTCATGAACTAGGCTAGGCAACTATCCAGCAACATTTGTATTTCTATGACACGAGGAAGAAGGAGATTCTTCTCTTTTTGTGCGTCATTTCTTGGCATTGTTAGGTTTGATATGAAAGTATTTATTAATAGTTTCCACAAAGATGCTGTGATATATTTACAAGAACTTGCTGAATTTATTAGTAGTATGCAGAGGAAAAACTGTTTTCTTTTTAAATAATTGCAAATGGAATCTGTTCCTTTCCCTGTTTTTCCTAATAAGTAGTTTTAATACAATTTTTGTCTTCAACTGTTAGATATAGAATCAAATACATCTGGTTTTAAATTTAATTCTGTAACAAGAAATTCTTATAACTAGCTTAATTTCAAATTTGTGCCTGTGTTGTCTTTATTGCATGCAAATTTTTTTAAATGACTACAGAGAGGTATATGAAAAAGAGAATCCAGCGATTTTTTATCTTTGATCTCAGTATTTTAAAGCACTGATACTTCCTCACCCTTTTCTCTGAGCTTTTTATTACTAAAACAAAGGCTGACAGCAGAGCTCAGTCTATAATACGTAAATTCTTGTGGAAAAATAGTGCCAAAAAACTGTGAAGAAAAAATGGGTCCAGGCAGCTGCGTCACAAGGTTTGACCACTTCAGGCTGGGGTGCCAGGAGATTTGAGACAGATGTTTTCAGACATGCCGCATGCCTAAAACATTTCCAGGGGTCGAGCTACAAATAGTGACTTAATAAGTGCAGAAACAGGAAAAGTATGTAGGAGTACACAAGAGTTTATTCACCTCTAGGTGCACAGCCGGCCTCTTTACATTACATCTGCCTGTCAGGGTTGGCTATTTAAGCTGTCATGCCCTTGGTATTGCTCTTTGTCTGCCTGTGAATAAAGTGCAGCATTGTGATTACTAATCCCACTCCAGTGACTTGACTTTAAATGTGGTTTTGGAGCGGATCCCGGAGTTCTGTTTGCTAAGCTTCCTACTCCTGTTTCAGAGACACCACTGGAGATCTATGAGAGAGAGCACTGCAGACTGCCCTCCTCCTGTAGACCTGTCGCCTTCCCCCCCCGCACCTTTTTTTTTCCCAAAAACTTTTTGAAGGAAATCAATGGATATCAAAGTGATCTGTTTGTTTTTCTTTTTTTCTTTGCCTCCGCTGACAGTGGGAAATCACACTGGTCGCATCAAGGTGGTCTTTACACCCAGCATCTGTAAAGTAACTTGTACCAAAGGCAACTGTCAGAACAACTGTGAGAAGGGAAATACAACCACCCTCATCAGTGAAAACGGCCATGCTGCTGACACTCTGACAGCCACTAACTTCCGAGTAGGTAAGTACCCTGAAACTGCATTTGTCCTTAGCTGTCCTCTCTTGACTAACAGAGGGAGAAGATGTTTTGTTATTAATACCAGTTGTGCATCTGTTACTCTTTGTTTGGAGGGCTCTGCCGAGTAGGAACCATTTTATGTTAGACAAGCTTTCTGGTGTCCTTCGGAAATGTTCCCAAAAGTTCCTTTTGTGTCAGAGAAAAAAAAGCTCCCTTATTTTTCATGTGAATTTTCAGCTGCAGGGATGCAACATGCTAAGCTGAAGTTTTTGGTAAAATTCCTCCCTCAGAGTTTGTGTTAATAAACAGGGAAAATGACAGATTGCACAAAAAGTTGTGTTTCCTCTTTTTTACTTGTTTAATGTGTATCAAATGCACATAAAATCTAGCAAACAGCTAACAGTGACTCTGTCTTCAAAAATTTGTTCGGCAGTTCCTTGAAACTACAATCTGTTTTAAGCATGCATCAGCTTAAAACTTTTCTTACTGCTGAAAGTAAATCAGATTTCATATTTGGCATTTTTAGAAAATTAAATAATGTTACGTCTAATTAAAGTTATTGAAGCCAGTAATTTCTTTGTTAGTGTTTATTCTTTCTGCTTGCTCAGTAAGGGTATCAACAGTATGCCAGACTAAACCCTGCAACTGTTTGACTCTGTTGAAACAAATCCTGAAAGCTACCTAGGATAATGATTAGCATATTTTAGCTGTATACTGCTATATGTATATAGGCATTTGTGTGCAAGTATTTGCCCTGTAAGTTAAGATATACAGATATATGGGTACATACCTAAACACTTTAAATTTGTCATTTCACATTATGATACCCTGAACTGCTCTTGGAAAGTTATTTTGTAGTTATCCTGAACATGTCATAGTGTTGTTTTCTGAAAAAAGAACCTTAATTATTTTGCAAATTTCTAGTCAAAGAATGCCAAATATGAACACTGTAATTTTAGTCTCTGTCTAGAATAAACATAGAGTTCAGGCAGCGCTGAGGCTGGCCAATATTCCCGTTTTTCAATTGCGGTGTATTTCATGCTCTGAGGGTGGGGGGAGAAAGCTGTTCCAAATTATTTTTCTTTTCTTCTGGACAGATGATACGAAGAGCAGTTCCCTCTTTTAACACTCTTACTAGACTGTCAGACTGTGTGTGAAAGCCCTTGAAGTTACTAACTCATTCCTTCATAGTATGCATGTTTGTAAAAATGTGTATGTTTTGGACTAATAGTAAAAGAATAGAGCAAATTTTGGGGTTTGTTTGTGGTTGTTTGGAGGCACAAAAAAAGAACAGTATTTTGTAAAAGAATGGTAAATCTAATACTTTAAAATTTGTGTTCGCTGCCAATGCAGATTTTTACCAATGTTTTGGCAAGAACCCCAGCTAAGTAAGTTTTTTGTGTAATTTTCTGCCTAGCTTGAAAGGACAGGGTTATTCTTCCCCCCTTTCATTTGACCTAATTTTTCTATTGAAATTATGAAATGCTAAGAACAGGCAGTCATGTAATTTGTCTGCTATGTAAATCTGTGCTGTAACATGACCTCCTCTCAAATACTTGAAAACTTGGAGAGTGGAAATTGACCTGTGAAGACGTGTTCCACACCTTCCTTCCTGGCTCCAGTCCACGCAGCTCTGATGCACTGGGTACAATGGGCTGCTAGAAACATTCAACAAAAGCAACATATAATAGTATTTGATGGAAAGATAAGGGAGTGTTATGTTTAAAAATGTATGAAAGCAAGTTGCTGCACATGGATAAGGATTTTTAACCTGCCTGTTAGCTATCTTCTGTACTACATTTAAGAGACAGAAAGCATTTACCACAGCTCTAGGTATTGTTATTTCCACAGAAGAGTAAGAACTAGCACTTAAAGGCTCTCCAGTTAAAAACAAAAATGCTGCATGAACTTCTTAATAACTAGGGAAGAGGGATCCTACACCTGTAGATTGAATTCTTTCACCAATCACAGTTTTCAGGGGCTTCTGAATCAGAAATTAAAAGATATACTACTGAAATAATTTTTTATATCTGTTCTCTAGTGCGTTGCACTAGCTTAGACTTGTCCTGATGTCTCCTGATAGCTAAAGCAGAAGTAATTTGTGGCTTCCAAGATCATTAATTTTTGTTATATTTTTAACAACTGAATTATGTTTAACTTGTGCTTTTTGCTTTTAAGTCCCTGTTTAAATTTCTTTACTTACTGTTATTCCAAAATGTGTGGAAATTCTTACTTAGATGACTTGATATTTAAAAATGCAACCATTAAACAGAATGTCATGTCAGAAAATATATATTTAAAGCAATAAACAGCACTTTTTCAGTATGTTTTTTAAAAAATATTTTTGCTTCCTAAAACCAGAGAAGATAGTCACATGCCCTATTGGGAAAAGTTTTAAATGGATTTCTGTAGCAGGAGCAGCATTCTAGTACATGAGACTGAATTTAGGTTCTCAGATGACAGATTAGTTTGACATCACTTTGCTTTGTTCTTAATAATAAATTATTTCTAATAATGAGCCAGAGTAATTTTTTTGGTTTCTTTTCAACTTTGTGCTGAATTTTGTAAACACTGCATTTTCAGAGAGAAAAAATTGCAATACCTGTACTACAGCTACTCAAACTTTGTCATGGATTATTTCAGATTCTTAAAACGTGCTCAGTTTGTCAATTCAGCTGAAGCTTAGTAGCTGTGAGCGCAGGCAAGGAACAAATCCTGTTTCCTGAAAATTTTATACAATATGGATAAGCCATTAAAAATAAAAACCCACAACAAGGGACAGACTGGGGGGAATGGTGCTTTTCAGGTAGCTGAGATCTTTGGATGTGGTGAGGAATAGCTCCTAGCAAAGCAATTGAAGGTGATGAAAGCTTGGTATTTAAAAGGAAGGACCCCTTTGATTGCCAGGCTGCTTCAGTGAAACTTTGTGTTTTTTTGCAGTTTCATTTTGTGAATGAGATATGTTGCAGTTAAACTAACCAACCTCTAATATTTCATTGGCTTGGAGAATTAAAGCATTTAATCTGAGTGGAAACTTCTGCTGAATAGATGAATCTCATTGTTCTATTGGATTGATACATGTGCAGTTTGTATGGTATTTCAGTTCTGATATATCTATAGAGGCTTGTAAAACAGGGTCGATATGTGTGCATAGGAAAGGATGGGAACAGAGTAGCACATGAGGTTTCCGTCTCTTTCACTGTTGAAGTTATTCAGTGAGGTGTCCTGTTTCTACTCAAAATTAGTCCACATTCCAATTTTGAAATTAATTTTCTTCATGTAAGGAGTGGGAGGACAATGACTAATTTGTAACTGTAAAATGAAGCAATAAGGAATCAGTAAATGCCTAAATTAATATTTTCATGCTTTTATATTTTTTCCACTATTGTGTATATCCATTTAATTATAGATTTACATTCTATTTTTCCCATGGGATCTATGCTTCATTCATTCAACAGGAATGACAGAACTTAGTAAAGGAAGCAGTCATTGAATACTTAGGTTCATATTCACTGTTCCTTTGCAGCCCCACATCTCATTTAAAGTGGTTCATTCAAGCTGTTACAAATGAGAAGCCAGAGTTGCATGCTGGTCAGTGAAAGTGCATATCTTTCTGTAGAAATTTTGTGTCTGAGCACTTGGCAGTATCTGTGTCAAATAAGGAAACAGAATCATAGAATTATAGAAGGGTTTGGCTGCTCAGAGTCCCATCCAGCCTGGCCTTGAACCCCTCCAGGGAAGGGGCACCCACAGCTTCCCTGGGCAACCTGTGCCAGTGCCTCACCACCCTCACAGTGAAGAATTTTTTCCCCATATCTAATTGAAGTCTACTGTGTTTCAGTTTAAGGCTACTCTCCCTTATCCTGTCCATGCCAATGTAAAAAGTCCCTCTCCAGCTCTCTTGCAGGCCCCCTTTAGGGGAGGCTGGAAGGCTGCTATAAGGTCACCTTGAAGCCTTCTCTAGGTGAATGTGGTGTCTTAAGTAAAAATGCATCTGCTCCTTCATATTTAATCATAAATTTTGAAACTTTCAGCATGGATCACAGTGACCTGGATATTCTGTACCCTGTTGCCTCTTGAATTTTGGCACTTTTCCTATTGGAATTTTCTATCAAAAAATTTTCCAGCTTTACTGTGTTGACTCTGTATAAATCTTTTTAGACAATTGAGGTTGTCCAGAAGTTTCCAGTTACGTATAGACAGAAACTTATAGCAGAAGCATTTTGCTCAAATTTTATTTGGTCTTCTGCTGAAAGCAATGAAAGAAAATTTGACCAATGTATTTTAAAACAATAGATTATTCAAAGGAAATTTAGTAAGAAGACCCACTATGTAATTATTATTCTAATGGAATTTCCTATCGAGGAAAGAGTTTAGAAAGCATAATTATTTCGAACTGTAAAAATTTAAAGCAGTTATTTTACAAAATGTTGATAGAATTCCTGAACTTTATTCAGACCTATGTGATCATGAATTACTGTTAAGTGCATACATAACTCCTACTATTGTAGGAGTTAGCATTGCTTTTCATTCAAGCACTACAGGTATTATCAAAGAAGAATGTTGGTTAAAAATGTCAATTACCTGCAAGCAAGGCAGCCTGTTGGCAAGCCAGCCAACTGCCTTTATCTGTAGATTACGTATGACAGAAAGTCCAAGAGAAGTGATTGGAGAAGTGATTGGTGTTGTCTTGCTACCGTTTAGTACGTATTAAAGTTGTCCTTTCTTTGCTCCATGTGATACATTCTGCACATGTCCTACCACGCTGAAGAGGAGCTGTAAGACTATGACATTTGAGGCGGATTTTTTAGTAACCTTTTGATGAACAGGTGATTTGTAAATAGTATTGGTGACATGATGACGTGTAAAGGCATGTAAAAGACCAACATCCTGTGGAGTATTTGTATAGATTTGTGAGAATTTACAGTCATCACGGTCTCTTCTGGCAGCTTGTGAGGTACATACTGTTCAGTTTTTTACCCATTATATTTTACTCTTTTGTTTTACTGGATTTAGTAAGAGTTGCTAGAAAGGTAACATGTTAGAAGAGATGCTTTCTTCTCTATTTTGAAGTGGTGTTTGCTATTTGGTGAATGGTGTCAGCCTGTCTAGGTAACCCATCATGTACTACCTATGTAACTCTGCCCAGAACACTATTCCTGTGGCTTCATCTGATGAGAGTTAGCAGATGAACACGTGGAGGATTTAAAATAATTGCTAGCACATGTCATGCAGAGATTTTTTAAATTCCTTTTGGTAACATAAGTGAGAAGTGATTTTATTTTAATTTTTTTTAAAGTCTTTTATTTTCAACTTTATATGTTCCATCAGACAACCTAATTGAAGAGAAGCTTATTTCTGGAATAACTGCTTAGCTCAAGAACAGCATATGATAATTCACAGTTTGCTTTTAGTAGTATATTCTTTGTGGGGAAGAGTGAAGTGTTACTTTGAAATAGCCTTGAGTTTTGTGCTTGAACTTGCAAATATGAAGAAGCTGTGATGCAAGAACCTTGCTATTCCTTTAGTATTATCACTTTTGTCCTTTTACTGTCTCTGGTAGCTACCTTGCAGCCTTACTTGGTAAAAGATTTGTTCTTGTAGTAATTATAATTTGTGCCTTGTCAGACTTTGTTGGTTTATGCTTTTTTTGCTGCCAGATAAAATACTATTTCCTTTAACAGACACGTGAAAATTTCAGAATTCTTGGACAACTTGGCTAAAATAGTAACTTTTTAAACTTTCTGCAACAGCAGTCAAAGAAGTTGGTCAGTCTGTCAGTGTGTGTGTCTCAGGAAAAAATACTAAGAGAAGGACATTGGGATTTATCCACTGCTTTATCTGGTAATTTGAAATTCAATCTATACGAATGATGACTATGATAGAAATATTCGTGCAGTAACATTGTAATAGCTGTAGCAAAATGAAGGCCAAGTATTTTTTTTCTCAGACAGTGAACTGACTAGCTAAAATAATAAGGACAGATAACAGTGGGACTATTATTATGAATTATTCTTTGCCTTATCGAAGATACTGTGAAAAAAAGGTATTTCCTAGCCTGAAGAGCCAATGCAAAATGATTTGGGAAGAACCACTTATCAATTCAAAAGACATTTTTTTTTTCCAGTCCCCCTTTCTTCTATAAATAAATTTGAGCTGACAGCAGAATTAATTAGTTTACTTACAGTTCTGGTAGTATAGTATAGGCTTTTCTAATCTGAAGTACTAGTGGACTACAATTCCATCCTGTAATGTAAGTGTACAATTCTATAGACTGAGCAAAGCTCAGGGTTTTAATGCATTTTCAATTATGGGCCTCCAATGCTCAAATTACAATGAAAAATTGTATTTTAAGGATTTTGTTGGTTTTGATATCCACATCTGTTCAGAAAGAATGATTTCTTTCCCCCATGTATTTATCAGAACTTGTCATCAACAAATAGTTCTGGTTTCTACCATGGAGCTTACAGTATCTGTGAGCTCCTTCTTCATAATCTTAAAATAATTATTCAAAATTGACATCTTTATCTCAGATTCCAGTGGAGGCCAGGTGCTAATTTAAAGAAAAGAGATTGTTCAGTCCCATGATTTTAATGAAGTTGAACTCATACAAGCCTGTTAGCAACTCATTTCCATTCCCTTGGTCACCTTAAAGACTTCAGACCATCACCATGAAGCAAAAGTCCATCTGCTCTTGAAGTACTCCCCAAACCGTCTGTTACAGAGAACACAGTTTTTGGATGTGCAGTCATAGGAAAAACCACAAATGGAAATGGTACAAAATCCACACCTGTAGCCATTCAAAAACACATGGAGTATGTTTCCCTCAAAGTTAAAGCAAAGCAGAGCACAAAGTTAAAATGCATGATGTTTTATTTTACTGTATATGGTTTTAATTTATAGGGATTAGTTTATGTACATCTGACTTGAAGTAGTGTAAAAAGAGAACTGAGAGTGCATTTATTTGAATGATTGCATTGTTGCATATTCAAATAAACACAATACCTTGTACAGCTATAATTTTGTTACTGCTAAACTAAATGTCTTTGCACATACCTCACTGAAGATCAAGTATATGCCAACTTTGGCTTAGAAAAGAAGTTGCCTCTAAAGAGCAAGAAAGAAGTTGCCTCTAAAGAAGAAGAAAGAGTCTGAAAATTTTTGCTACATGTTAAAATATGGCATATATCATTAATAGATTTCTTAGCAAATGGGTTTGAATTTAATGTGTCCTTCTGGTCTTAGCACAGTCAGAAGGAAGCAAGCAGCTATCACTGTTCTGTTGATCACAGTCTTTCCCCATTCAGCCTTTCTACTGTTTGTTCTGGTTTTTCATTCTGCTCCAGATAATTCTCGTCTCTGTGCCTGTGCAGTCTGTATAGCGTTCATCTATCCATTCCACCTGTAATTAGCTCTTAGATTTGAGTATCACTGTAAGTGAGAGTCCTGTTTTGTAGTGTAGAGGCTCTGGGATTCCTGGGTTTTTTCTTTTGGAACATGAACTTCATCTTTATTATGTATGCACTTAAATTCAGTGAGTTTTCTATGTATCCATAAAAACCTGTAAAGAGGATAAACCGTGAACTTTCAACCAGGGATTTATGAATGTGAATCAAATTGAAGTCTGTGGGAGCTGTAAACTCTTTTTTTTCCTGCTAATCTCTTGCAAAGTCTTGAGGGATGCTAGTCAATTAATAGAAGGACAACTGGATATTTGCTGATTGCATGGGAAGAGAATTGAGTTTTAAGAACCCAAACAGAGTATTTCTGATCTATATTTTATTCATCCAAATAATTTGTTCATTTCTCATTTTGGTTGTATTTTCAGTTTAATTTAAAGATGATAAGATGAGCTATTAAATCAAATTTTTATATTAGATGTTACTCAGATATTTCAAGTTTAGGGGAACTTTTAGCGATTGTTCATCTCATAATTTTGGAATGAATTCTTTGGCTTCTTCCTGAGAGGGACTGCCTCTGTCCTTAGGATGTATAGAGCAGTGGTCTCCAAACTTTTTTGATTGCACATTCCTAGCAGTAAAATATTTTTGAACTCTCTTCCCAATATGTATATATTTATAAATTATATACACGTGCTACTGTATATATCATCTATTTGTACATTATAAACCATAGACAAAATAGAAAGTAAAAATGCATGAGAAAAAGACTAAGTGAACTCTTCTGAAAATTCACTCTATTTATTAATGGTACAAAACATATTTCTTTCCTGCATCCCGGTACATTTTCTGGCACGCTATGTGGGATGAGCACACACTGCTTTGGAAACTGCTGGTGTAGGTAACCAGGGGAGACCAGCTTCATAACATAAGCTGTAGTAATGCCTTTCTATAGTTAATGTGTGTCCATTGCATCTCTCTTATTTGTTGTTTGAATATATTAAACTCAGCCTGTTATGTTAGATGCTATGTATGTAGTGCTAGAACACCTTCTTCACACCAACATTTTGGTGTGGAGCTTCTCAATGAGGTTGTACACAGCTCAGGGGAATTTGGTGCATGGTTAAGTTGCTTGGAACTGGACATGAGTAGGCAGAGCATTGATTGTGTTCTAGGTTTACACAGCTTGTGCAACAATTTATACAGCTATTATGGTTATAAGAACCACAATGTGTGGTGAAGTTGTGTATTTTTTAATGAATTTCCAACTGTACATTCTCTGCGGAGTAATCTTTATTCTTTTTATTCACTAGCAGTGAGTCTGCTCCTTTCCTCCTTCAGAACTCCAGGATTTGAGTTTCTAGCTTTTCACTGGTCTCCTATGACCTAATTTATTACTCAAACTCTGAACAATATCCATCCCATTCTCACATTGTGTCACCTCCTCAAGGTCAACTCCCTAGAAAATTTTCCAATTTCTTGTGATGTAGCCTACAGTGCCAGAAAATCATAGCATATGTTTTTCATGTTTTTTAACTATTCCATGAACGTTTGGATTATGAGCTATTATTTGTATGTTAATGAATATCCAGTTTAAAGAGTCTGTTCCTACTTTGTTCGTCTTGTAGATGTTTTTACACCAAAATGAGCACTGCAGTAATGTTACAGTAATCATAGAGCAGTCTCCTGATGTTTGGAAATTTTTGTCATGACTACAGTTTCTGTGGCTTTTCTTTTTCTATTTTAAACATAATTTTATTATTGGAGGATGTCTTGTGGTACGGTGGGATGCAGTAGATCAGTGTTTATAGACCATTTGGATCTAAGTTTGGGGGTTCATCTGGCTCACCAAACCATACTGAGATACCTCAGTCAAGAGCCTAGTAGTAAATGGGTGATGAGATGCACCCATATGGCAAGTTGGCCTGTGGATGTCCTTGCTGGCCTGCTGGGCGAGCCTCTCTTCAGTGACAGACCAGAAAACCTCAGGTAACAGCACTCTTACCTTGTGTTGTTCAAGAAGGTACAAAAGGTTAAATGGGAATGAATCTCAGCTGTTGTGGTTTAACCCCAGCCAGCAACTACCACGCAGCCACTCACTTCCTCATCAGCAGGACTGGGGAGAGAATCGGGAGGGTAAAAGCCGGAAAACTCATGGATTGCGATAAAAACACTTAAATAGAGAAAGCAAAAATCCATGCATGTAAGCAAAGTAAAGCTAGAAATTAATTCAGTGCTTCCCATGGGCAGGCAGGTGTTCAGCCATTCCCAGGAGAGCAAGGCCCCGTCACATGTAACGGTGACTTGGGAAGACAAACACCATCACTGCAAATATCCCTCCCTTCCTCCTTCTTCACCCCAGCTTTATATAATGAGCATGATGTCATATGGTCTGGAATACCCCTTTGGTCAGCTGGGGTCACCTTTCCTGGCTGTGTCTCCTCTCGATTTCCTGTACATCCCCCCCCCTTTGCCAGTGTGGAAGTGCACAAAGAAGAAAAGGCCTTGGCTCTGTGTAAGCCTGCTCCGCAACAGCAAAAACATCTCTACATTATCAACACTGTGTTCAGCACAAACCCAAAACACAGCCCCATACCAGCCACTGTGAAGAAGATTAAGTCTACCCCAGCTGAAACCAACACACCAGCTTAAATATCTATTATTCAGTTGCCAGAAATGGTAAGGATGCTGATGTCCCTGGCCAGTGTCAGCTTTATTACTTCTGTGATCTTCAGAGCCTTTGCATAACAGAGACATGCCCAATGGCTTAAATATTTCTCAGAACGTTTTGCTGTTTTGTCTGATTGTAACCAAGTAGTTAGATGTCTAGAAGCAGCTCTTTTCTCTGCCTTATGCTACTGGGTGTTACTCTATGCAAGAGTCCAGTATGTTTTCTGGAAATAGCCTAATAGCAGAATGGGTGTCAGAGCAGAGAATCGGTTCACTGACTTCTTCAGATTGTAACAGTGCATGAGCAATGGCAGCCTAGTGTCACTATGGTCAAATTACTCATTAATCCTATTGTCCTGAAAGGTGGGTAGGGCTCCTCAGCTGGCACCTGAAGGGAAGAGTACAGTCTGGAAGGATTCTGTAGCAATAAAGATGCTTGCTGTTCGTTGTTACCTGTCCTTCTGTTGAATTCTTGTTCTATTGAAAACAGGTATGTTTCAATAACATTAATAAATACTTGGTAGCATTACACATGCTCAGGCACACGAAACACTATACAGAAGGGTAAGTCTTAAAAATGCATAGGAAGGTAGTTTTCATCTGACACTGCACATCTTGACTTCAGCATTCCCACTTTGATGATGGTGATTAAGAAGTTATTCAGGACTGCTTAAATTGATACCTGTAAAGTCTTTATACTGCAGCATGCCTGTTTTAAACAAGGGTGTTAATTTGTTACACTTCCAAACCAGCTTTACCTAGTTGTTTTGTTTCTGAGGAAAATGAATATCAATACACTAGAAATCCGAAGAAATGTCTGGAGTAACTTTTTGTATGTGTTATTGTTATCAGAGGTCTGACACTGGCCATTTGTAAGGCATTAATTCCTGATACGCAGTAACTGGTGGGTTTTTGTTTTTCATGGTATACTGAGTCTAAGCCTAGCTGTTGTGTTATACTCAGTGTATCAGGGTGATGTCTAATAAAGTCAATAGTTTTGCCACCTATGATCAGGGTAGGAGTGACTCAGATGACTCCTTAGCAGTCTGTCTCCTAGCTTCTGAAGATAGTGTCTGAATCATCTCAAATATTGAGAATATTAGAAGCAGATTTAGCAAAGATTGACTATGCATCATGTCTGTTAGTAAAAATCCTCCTTTCGATCATTTTGCAGCTACCATAATTTTTGCTATACCCTTTCTGTATTGACTAAGCACAGCATTACATGATTTTCCATGGCACAGGATACACTTTATTTTTCTGATGGCATATGAATATTCTAAGACTGTTTCTCATCCATCCTGTTTTTTCCAGATTGTAACACTAAGAGTTTTATTGGCAACTGTTGGTCAGATGGTGCTCATTTAAGTCACCTACACACAGGTGTTGCATTTGACATGTCTGAGGATAGGTGACTTATCACATGAGTTTGGAAGGATGTGATACAGAGCCAATGAGACTCCCATCCCATTAGGAACCACAATGAGAGATGAATGAAGTACCTGGGGACATATTGGATGTCTCTTGGTTGACTTCGTGTACACATCTTCAAATTGTCAACATCTAGCTTTTCTTCCTGAGCTGTTTTAATATACTGAGTTTAAAACTGAGGAAGACAGATGAATAGTACAGTGAAATAATCTAGTGCATGTTCGTTCTGGATTTCTTGCTGATCATGATGCTTGCTCAACAAAGGTGTATTTCTCTATAACATATCACAGCCTTGCCCTTTATGATCTGAACTTGCTACCCCCAAATTTCAGTATCAGGATGTTCCATAGCTGACAGTGTAGCCTCCAATAGCTCCAAAAAACATGCATGATCCAGACTGGAATAACACCACAAAGCTTGCTTATATTGGAAGTAATTTGGTTTGCTTCTCTGGTTAAATAGCAGTATTTGTGATCCCATTCCCAAGTGGGAGTGCATTTAAAGATCCCTTGGTAATAATAGTTTAAAAACATAAGGCAAATTCTAATGAAGTCAGTAACCATGTTAAATTACAATAGCTGAAAGCCCAGTTTAGTAGCTGCATATTTTTTATCATACAATTAGGTTTTGAGCCAGGTTCCTGTTTGAAAATTTTCCCTACAGTGTTGCAGATTTTACCTCTTTCCTGCAGAAACATCTCAAGTGCCTTCAGTATCATGTTCATGTAACTAGGTCAGTCACAGGAGCAAGGCATCACTTCACTGTTTTCAGTGGTGAGCAGAAAAAATCACTCTTACATCTGATGCTGGAGCTCTTGATATCAGATCTGCTTTTTTCAACTGTGTTTTGTTGTTGCAATGGAATGTTTATATTAAAAGTTGTCAAAATACAAACATTAGGATAAATTCAGAGGTGAATGCAGAGGTATTATACTATTAACGCCACTTAAAGATTTTCTTTTCTCCCTTTGCTTCCCAAAGCACAAGTTTGTGATATCAAGATTATCTGAATGTTACTAAAGTAACCAAATAATTAATTTATTTTTTAATTTGCAACTTCTTTACATATTTACATTTTTTTTACATTGCAGCTTCTTCTGAATTGCAACCAGGAATCTGAAGAGAAAAGAGTTTAGGATGAATTAGTTAGAAAGTTGAGGTACTACAAGTAAGATGTAGGGGAAAAAAAGTAGGGAAGAGTCTAAACTGGAGGTATAGCGTCACTACTGTACTTCATGCTTTTGTGCCTTTTGTAAGTTACTGTTAGAGTTTCTGCAATTAGAAAGTGGAAATAAGTCTAGAGCACTTGTGCAGATCCATGTGTGGCACCTCTGGGTTTCAGCTTTTACCTAAAACGTGTGGTGTTTCAGAGCACTACGTTAAAAGAATGTTGCGTATGGCAGTGCATACGCATTCCCCACAGTGAATGCCATCCCTGCTTTCCTGTGGCAATTTGTGTTTGGTAGATCTGAGTGCTAGTCCCTGTGCTTTCTATGTGCTTAGTAACAGGGTGGATGAAAGATGCCCAAACAGCTGGGGGGCATGTAGTAATGCTGGATAACTGTAGTACTCAGAGACAAAATTAATTTGCTCTTTGTGATGCATCCAGTGGAAATACTGTAATCGAAATGAGCAGTTCAAGGTTTTTCTTGGCGAGCCTGTTGGTGTAATTGAATAGTGCTTACGCTTGAATTGTTGATAGTACGTAAGTAGGAAAGGCAAAGAGTGGTGAGGGAAACTCAAATGTTCCCTGAGGTGTAAAAGAAAAGGAATTTGGAGACTCAGATGAGGAACATTTCAAAACCCATCTTCATTTTCTCTAACACTGGTTACAGGAAGGGAGTTTCCATCCATCCTAAGGGCTTGTTTGGGTAAGCGTGGGCTATTTTTTGAGGATTAGGAGGATTTAGGTGCTTGGAATTTGTTTTGCTACACATTGTTTTGATTAAATGAAAACATTTGGACTTGATTAAATTAGTTTATCTGGAGCTGTTCAAGGTTGTTTGAGTATTGAAAACAAATTAGATTATGTAATTACATGAACAAACTTTATTTATCAGTGGTTTCCTAGCTGCTTTGTTGATGATTTCATGCTCTGTGCTAGTGTTTCCAACCCATAGCTGTGGCAGCTTTATTAGACTTCATCTTGCAAATGTTCTTTTTCTCTTTCTTTCATTGAGCCGTTCAGAGACTCCCTGTGGGGGCATCTTGATGCACCTTCTCTGCTTGCCTCATTTTGAATAGTGATACCCACCAAGCTGTGCCAGACTGGGAAGAGTTAAGGCTTTTGGATGCCAGAGGAATCAAAGCTTGGTATTACCAGTTAAATGCCCAAGGATGGGGAGAATACTTGAAATGTTTGTATTTTCTTAAATCTGTCCCCACATTTCTAAAGGATGTGTGTTCATTTATAGTAAAAAATTATTAGGTTTGTTCAATCATATATTGGGTGTTCCTTAAGAGACCATTGAGAGATTTAGCTTGCAGTAGACCCGACTGAGGAATTTGTTGTCTTTCTTAGATCCGTTAATACTTTCTTTGCTTTGTTTGTAAGATACCCATGTGTGAACTGAAATTTCTTCTAACCTTACGCAGACCTATCTTCACATTTTTATCGAGGTCTGAGCTAGAGGATTTCACTCCACAATGGATTTTATCTCTTCTATTTTTTCTTTTCAGAGGAAATGGTAACAGCCCAATGAGAATCAGGCTTCAGTGCACTCCTTTTCTGAATACCAGTTGAGAAGTTACGTGCAAACCCAGCATCTTCAAATGGTCTCTCCCAAAAAACATGGGTCTGTTTTTTGTCAGGAATGTCCCCTATGCCTCTGGCAGTATTCGGCTATTCTGTTTAGGTTCTTTAGCCTCAATGACAAAACAAAGCAAAAAAACTTACATGAGAGGTTGAGCTATTTAAACATACCCTGGCTTTATGTCCTGTTTCTATCTTAAGTGGTCATTTCCCCAGGGCTCCTTGGTCTTTGTTAAACAGAGATTCCCAGAACCTTTGTCAAGGAAAAGCAATGTTTCCTTCCTCTGCCGTTTTGAAGGCTTAAGCTCCTCCAGCTCGCTTTTCTCAAGTGGTCTATGTGTAATTCCAGTTCTGGTGGAGTTGTGTGCCTGTGGTTTCCAGCACCAGTGTCATAATCAAATGCAACCTCTTCTCTTGGCTGTAAACTACCTGAGGAAATAATGCAACAAGAGTGTGGGCTGCTTGCACCTATTTAAAATAATCAGGAATTTTATTTCAATGTGGTGTGGGGCTTTTTCTTTATTTTTTATTTGGTGTTTTGTTTTGAGGGGGTTTTTTTAAATTCTCGTAATATTTGCCATTTGAGATTGTCAAGTTTTCAGTTTAGCCTGGAGATTGCATCCTATTTGTTTTTACATGGCTGAGTTGAACTGTCAATTGTATATTTCAGAATTTAAAATTTTTATTACAGAACTTTATATTCTCTGAATAGATTTCATGTATTCTCACTTAAACTTCCTTCCTCATACGTTAGGCCAGAGATGTAAATCAGTTATCAGTTAACTGAGTGATTTGCACCACATGATAATATGTGAAGCTTGGAATTTTTATTTCCTGTTATGTTTAAATACTGAGGCATTGAAAATTCTTAATTATTTACCTCATACTAGGCCTTTTAGTGTCATTTGTTTACACTTATTTGCACAAGTTATTTGTGTGGATATCCAAAGCAAACAGTTATGAGAAGGAACATGAACCAATTCTTTCTGTTGGCATCTTCCTTCCCAGTATTTTTAGCACAAACTTTTTGCTTGAAAACAAAGCTTTTCATGTGCCCATTCTTTCATTACCTACCAGATTCCTGCAGGAGAGGAACACGTGAAGAGTGCCCGGTGGTGCAGATACCCGCACAACTTGGCCTTCTGCATGTTGATTTCTTTATAGGAACAGTAGCATAGAAAAATTAATCTATTTTGGTGGAAATGCTGGGTATATTTATGTCGTTTAAAAGGTGGATTTTGCACATTACCTTCTTGCCTCAGCCCTGGAAAGAAGGGGAAGAAAATCTATAAGATAGACCTCCTGCACTCAAGGAATTCCACAGTAAAACTATTTTTGTTTGCCTTCGTTTCACTGTATTTCTTACAAACACCAAACTACTTCTCCCTTTATGCTATTTCACACTGTCTCAATGTGTGATTTTACTTTGCAAGAAAACCACCTTGGTGTTCAGCCTTGCTCAGGCACATCTTTAAAAGCGCTGAAATTCTTTGTATGTTGTCTCTGTTACAGTGCAGCCACTTGTTTGTGGCTGCTCAGGAAGAAACGGTAGCAGGGAGAGAGAGGTCTGTCATGTTTTAGTTACTGCTGTGGTCAACTCCCCTTCATTTTGCCCTGAAGTAACAGCAGTTCTGTAAGGCTGCCTTTTATACACTCAGATGAAGTCTCAACAAGGGTTGAGACCCAAAAAAGTAAGGCTTGTGCTGTCATGAGTAGCCTTCCAAGATTGACTAGGACCACTAGCACAATGCTACAGCTTGAAGTACGTTCAGTCGGTTTATATTAAATGAACATATAAGATAAGAAAAGAAAAATATTAAATATACTTTTGCAGAGCACAGTGAGAAAACAATTCTGGCAGTTTGCATTGTGCATGGACCTATCAGGCATTGGCATTCCACACCCTGTCCGTGCAGTGCGAGGGTGCTCTGTGACGAGCTGAGCTGAGTGTGTTGTTTCCTGAACGTGTTTCCTGGGCCAAGGGAATTACACAGCTGGGTTGGAACTCCTTGGGCTGCTGAGTGTCTTACTTTGTGCAGCGCACAACACACGGGTTCCTTCTCCAACACTGGCCTTCTATGGTATTCATAATAGTAATAGCCTGTGGTTGTCCAGAGGTCACAGCAATTGGAATAATGAGCTCTGCATTCTTAATTACCTAGCATTATCTACAGTTTGTCATTTTTATTGTAATTCATTACAGACCAAGCAATGCCAATCCAGGAAAATGCTATGATTACTATAAAGGTTTTTATTTTTTAAAGTCAGAATCTTATCCTAAATCTGACAAATGGATACTGAACACTACTTGTCAAATACTATTTGATTCCTGACAAAAACGACCTTTGTTCGTCTTGAACAAAAACTTATGGAATTTTTCCTGTTGTTTTCACATCATTTAGTTCTTGAAAATTCTGACAGCTCATTTACATTGTGAATGATTTTAAAGTCCCACATTATATTTTTAGAAATTGATGAACCATGCCGATTACTGCATGTATCTCTGAGCTGAGAAATATTTTTCATTTGATGTTGACATTTTTCATGTTTCATCTGATAATTTATATTGCTGTACATGTGCAAGCGCTAGGTGGCACAGCAATAATTACCCTTGGAGTTACAAGGTTTTAATGCTTTGGAGTTTGTCTGTGAAATCATTTCAACAGAATCTCTTGATATTTTTATCATCTTCATGGGTGGATACAAATTAGCGTCTTTTGTCTGACAAATAAATGTTAAGCAAAAATCTAGGTCCTCTGTAAGAAATAGTTTTCTGGAGAACAACCAAGGCTTAAAGTCAAAATGAAATATTTGTCCCCAGTACTTTCTATTCTCTTGGGAGTTTTTTCCCAGTCTCCCAGGGAAGGCTAAGTGGCCCAGGATTTTCGGAAACAGGAGGCTGACAAATAATAGTATCTATACCAAAGTGTGAATAAGAGTCGGAGCCAGACACCATATTAATTAGGAGTCTTGCTTAATAGCATAATGAAATAAAATGGCTGGGATATCTGAGGGAAGAGTGTGCTTACTGTGTTTGTCATGGAGAGAAGATGTGAACAAGGCAGAGGTCAGAGATCACAAGGAGGGAAAGGAAAGTGGTTCTACCACATGGTGATTAAAAGTGCATGTCAGATGGATGGTCGGTCCTCAGATGTCAGAATGAAGGATGAAGCTCTCCAGCTCTATTCCTTTCCTCTTCGACTTGTGTGTGATATGTGGCCAGATACTACTAAAGTCATTAACAAAATTTTTATTTCTGTTTTCATTTCAGTTATTTGCCACCTTCCATGCATGAATGGAGGCCAGTGTAGTTCTAGAGATAAATGCCAGTGCCCTCCTAATTACACTGGTAAACTTTGCCAGATTCCCGTGCAGACTGCCGGTTCTCCAAAACTCCACCATCACCCGCAACAGGTGAACAAGGCTGTAGGATCACAAGTTATCCACTCCACTCATACTTTACCACTGACAATGTCTGGACAGCAAGGTGTAAAAGGTAACTTCTTTCTTGATAGATATTTTTAACTTGTTGATTTTAACAAATTATTTTGGATATTCAACCAGTAATAATAGTGCTACATCTACATATATCAAATATTGATGCCACAAATTGAATGTCACCAGAATGTCTAGAACATATTTTGCTCAATATCTGAAATAATAAGAAGTAACAGTGTTACTGAAAAGACTTTATAGGTAAATTTACTTTGCTTTATGGTGGAATTTAATGCAGTTTGCAGAGTCAAGGGATAATGCAGGGGGTTTCTTCCAGAAGTGTAGACCTGTTCAAAAAGATAACGATTGTGGTTGAACAGGGTCCATAAATTGTAGTATACCTAGACAGAGAGTTGCAAGTGATTCCATGGTTACTAGTGGAGGGAAGAGACCATGCTTTTCAACATAAAAAAATTTTAAATCTAATGTAAAACTAAAAATACAAGCCGTGTTTATCTTACATGATTTGGTGGAGTCTTATAAGTTAATTTTGTGGTGAACTTTTAGCGTCGATAGGCCATGGTATGATTCACTTAAATAGAGAATTCCTTCCAGGTTAAATAACAATATCATTAAGAAAAAAAATTTTAAAAAATAAAGTAGGGTTTTCCTACTGCTAATGCTGTGAAGAGGACAGAGGATAAGAAGGAAGGAAACCTATGAAGTTAATCAAATTTTCCCAGTCAAAGAAAGTTTATTCAGCATCAGATCTCTGTTTCCCCTAATACTTCTGTTGTGAGGTGAAAACTTCTGATGACTTTGAAGAGAAGTGTTGAATTTATTTCTTAAGTGTCCTATGACTCTAGGTAGGATTTTATCTGGGTGAGATCTTGTCCATTTGAAGTGACCCCTGCAACTCAGATTCTCAACACATGACCTAATGTGAATTTTGTTTGCTTGTTTGAATTGCCAGATTGATTTTTGGTCAAAGGTAATTTTACAATTACCTCTCCAAGGTTGGTATCTCTGAATAAAAAGAAAATATATAGGGAAAGATGTGAGGAGGCTCAGTTGCTGGCAAATAGTTTCTGAATAGCTTTGCTAAAACAGGCCTAACTATTTAGATATTTGTGATAAATACAAACTTAAGGTGGTAATTCTGTATTCAGAAAGGGACATAGCTGTGAAGGAACTGTTGACAGTATCCTGGAAATGCAATGTTTTATAAGTACTTTTGAGTATCTCCTCCATCCGAAGAAGAGAATATAATTACCTAAACATTTAGCAGAGCAGCAATTTATTTCTGTGCCTATGTAATTCCAGGTGAAATAATTTTAGACAGTACAGTGGACCACAACCCCCAAATTTATAAGACACAGTTATTCTTCAGATTTAGAGTTCTTCTCTTAAAGTGCACAATAGGTTTCTCATTGCTAAAGAGTCTGACCTCTTGAATATTTTTTTCCTGACCTTCAAATCCTCATAGGAATCATTAGCAGTCACAATGCTTTTTCTTCTCTTTCCACGTCCAAATGAGGACGTTGGATTGTTGAGAGACAAATATTTCATTTCTTTAAAGGAAAGAATAAAACAATTCATCCTGAAATGGCTGGCAGAAATAAAAATGAGCACATCCTGGCAGTGATCCAAGACCTGGAGAGGATTGTGATTATAATACTGCATGGGAGAACCTAGCCTAAATTTTATGCTTTCAGCGTCTGAACATCTCTGGATGGACTGAGACACTAAAGCAGAGAAATTCAGTGATTTCTTTTGAAAACTAATATGTTTTTTAGATTTAGCAGCTAGATAAACTAGTTGAAGGGATCCCTCTTCATACATAAAAATGCTGGGGTGAGTTTTGTTCTTTTTACAGACAGACTATGCTGTCTTGTCTTGCCCTGCAAACCCAGTCCAACAGCCTGAGAAGGACCTTATTGCTTCTGCTTGTAACACTGAATCTTTCCTCTGTGGGTTTGCCTTTAGCAGACCTCATGTAGCATACATTTTGGTTGTAGATTGTTTTCAGCTACAGGCAAGATCTTGGCCCTGCAGCCATATTTTGCTGACTTTCTGGCATTTTATTCCTGGTGTTTCTGTCTGAGTAAGTTGACAATTTTCATAAATGAAACAATGCAGTCAGTGTAATAAGTCTGTTTCTTCTAAGGAATTCCTATATGAGACCAATTAATACTGATAATATGCTTAGGGAAATGAAAATAATGTCGAAAACCAAAAGCACTTTCTCCAAAATATTATAATTTTAAAGTAGCTCAAATAAATTCAATATGCCTCCTGAGGAGTGGAGCTGAAAATGCCTAATCAAGTTCCAAAGATTAGGTCAAACTCCAGGAGACACAGAGACAATCCAGAAGACTCCACAATCCAGTGTGCATCGCAGAGAAAGCTGTGTCAAATGATGTTTGTTGGTTCTTGATGTTTGGAAGAGGTGCTACCTCTGGTGGATTGTCTGGCCTCGAGTAGCCTGTGCACCGCTCCCTGACAAGAGAGGCCCAGCCAGACAAAACAAATGCTGACTTAGTTATGCAGCTTACAAACTGTACAGCTTGTTACACACCTCTCCTCCCTGCCCACCCCAACAATAATTTGAGTTAAGTCTTTAAAGGGCATTTTGTGTTCCAGTGCAAAGAGGCTTAAGGGTCACAAGCAGTTCTGTGCAGATTGCATTGGCTGGAGGGTCTCAGTCTACATACCCAGACTTAAAGCTACAACCATATTTAAAACGGAAGTGTCTGAAAATCATTTCCTCCCTCTTTATCTGCCAAACCCTGAATTCAAAGTTCAGCAAAGGGAGTGGTTATTTTAGATGGTTGAGATGCTGGCAACTCTTGCAGGGGCAAAACTTAGGACTTGGCAGGTATATAAAGGTGAAGGGATGAAATCTGAAGCTTTTTCTGTGTTCCAGAGAAAGATGGTGGATCTGAAAAAGAAAAGAAAGCTTACTATATATCCAAAAATAACCCAGTAGAGTTTGAGTTCTGGATCTTTGAATGGGATTCTTATTACACAGTATGACCACAAATATTAATGTCATACCAGCCAATTTGAACATCCATGTTTATCTAGCAGTCTTTACAATCCTACAATGTTGTTCTTTCCTACATGAAGATTCTTCATTTTCTTGCTTTGTTAATGAGACTCTATGTGTTCTTTAAGCCTTCCCTCTAACCCCCAAATTTGGGCCTCATTTATATTTCAGTCACTTTAAGGCACTCTGTAAAAATTCTGATGTACGAAAAAGAAATGTCTTAGAGGTGCCTAAGATATCTTTTTCACATATTTTATTACCAATTTCTCTTATGTGTTTTTCCTTCAATTATTTTAGTGAAGTTCCCTCCTAACATAGTGAATATCCATGTGAAACATCCCCCTGAAGCCTCAGTTCAGATCCATCAAGTGTCGAGAATTGACAGCACATCAACAGGACAAAAAGCGAAAGTACCTCAGCCAGTACATCCACAGGTCTCTTACCAAGGTCTTCCGTATCAGAAGACCCAGAAAGGACATACAACTTACACAAATCAACAACCCATTCCTCATATGTTTCCTGTTTCAGTTAAAACCCAGCTTGGGCGCTGCTTTCAGGAGACTGTTGGGACACAGGTAAGAAATGTTTGCTAAGGCTTGTGAGACAGATAGCTTTAAAAAAAAAAGTTAAAAATCCAACAATTGGAGGGAAAGGACATATTTGACATTCTTTCCCCCAAGAAAATTATTTTGAGAATGTAAAATTTTTATAAAATAACATTTTTCTGAACCTCTTTGTCCTTCAAGCTAATGTCTTTATTTCCTATGGACTTGGGTCCCTGAAATTTTGTTTTCAATTATTTTATCCATAGCTTTTTCTTTTTCTCGTGGAAATTCCTATTCAACAACTTTATATGTTTTACAGTACTTTAGGCTAATGTTTTGAATCTGTTGTAATGTGGCCACTGAAGGGGGTAGAAAAATCGTGAAAGCCAACTGAGTGTTCACTAGAACATTGAAACTTTAGTTCAGTTAAAAATACTATGTTCACATCACGTTTTACATATGACTATTCAGAATTGTGTATCTTCTTTCAGTCCTGAAAGCATTTTAATAGCAACACATTTTTATATTTGCATATATATTTGAATATACCCAGACTTGATACGGATATGTGAAAAGATTGTTAAGAAGTCAGTAAAATCCTGTTATTTATCGCTTATTACCTTTCTGAAATATGGCTTTTCAGATCAAATGTCTTTAAGGTGAATGTATGCCTCTGAATGAAATACTGTGTGAGGTTTCAGGAAAAATCACTCATTTTGGGATGTGATGTTAGAGAACAAGTATGTTGCTTTTCAGGCTAAAAAATACTTTATTACTCTATCATTGAAGATTTGAATTTTAAGTTTATCACAAAGGCTGCTTTGCTTTTGGTCCTTCCAGTAATACGCACTCAGAGTTAGCCAATTTTCAAGCATCAGAAATTGTATGTATTTCCACTATATTTCACAAATACTTGTTAGATGTTGGCAGCAAAATTATCCAAAGATGTCTCCAGCACAGAGCATGGTCTGCCTTCCCCTCAAAGGGACATCACCCATCGTTCCTGAGATGCAGGACTGGAGCAAAATGCCCTTTACAAGTGTTTCTTCTGGCTGTTTCTTTCAGCTGTCAGTGAATGTTTTAAAGGCTCTGTGTGCAACCCCTGCCTTCCCCACCCCCAAAAAAAAAAGAGTGAAGAGACCTCACTCCCTTACTCACAGATGGGCAAGGAGCTTTGGAAAGGATCAGTAGTGGGGAATAGACAGGAGCAGAAGTAGGATGCAGTCAGAAGCAGAGTGAAGGTGATGTAGTTGTCAGATCCTAAGGTACTGAACTCCCCCTGACATGGGCAGAATGTTGAACTTGAAATCAAAGTTCCTTAGTCTCATTCACCTGCCATCTCTATGGAATTGATATGAGGATGCTTAAAAGTAATTCATTCTGAAAAATGCAAGGGAAGAAGTTAATTTAAATGTCATCCCACACCAAAAGAAGACCAGGGTTAAGTTTATGTATGGAACATTAAAGGTTAGGATTCACTAATTGTCGAATGATTGATTTGGGATCTACAGTGTTAATTTACACTGGTGAGTTCTTTGTGCATGTCTGTTTCAAGAATAGTAAAACCTTCAATTATTTTTTCAACAAGTGTTGAAGCACATGGTCAAGTGAAAGTTCATGGGTTTTACATGAAAAAATTAGGCAGGGCCTGTGCCAAACAACCATTTCTCTCTATTTCCTAAAAATGAGCAATCTAAGAAGCATGGCATCATAATGTGCAATCCGAAAAATCTGGAAATAAGTGTGACAATAATAGTTGGGGGGGGGTTTTTGGGTTGGTTTTTTTTGTTTTGGTTTTTTTTTTGTATTTCTCTCTGTACTCATGTATAGAGGAATACAAAATTAATTCCTTGGTCTTAGACCTGGCAGTGGGTCTCATGCTTACCTCTCATGCTCAGTCAGCTTCCTGTGTGTTCTTTCTGCCACACGCATGAGTGAGGTATTTTGAATGACATACTGAGACTTCGTGTACTATGCGTGCCCCTCACATTACAATGATTTTAAAACTAAAGGTTACTTATTGCTCTCTGGGAGACAGTAATGTGCTCCTTTTAAAGGGGGAGAAAAGGGAAAATAAGCTTGCATTATCCTCATGTCTGACTTGGAATCCTACTAAATGCTTAATCACCAATTTTTATAACATTTTTTTCAGTATTCCGCTGGAAAAATGTGTCTTTGCAGTGCTCTCAAGAAAGGGTAGTGCCTCCTAGTTTAGAATAGTGCGTGTTCTCGATTTTTACAGATTTCATTGAACAGTGTCAGTCCTGAAGAAGAGCATAGTAAGGATTTCAGAGGCCTTCTGTTAGGTTAATGGTTCAGTTTAATTGGAGTTGTAGAATGGCATTTTGTAGAGCATTCATTTAAGACCTTGCCATAAATATAGATCTAAGTGACTCATTCACCTTTCAAATTTGAATTTGAAATGTTATTTTTTTTCCTGCAGTCAGTCAATGCATATTATTTATTTTTATGGTAAATATGCCTTAAACTGGGAAAGACAACTTTTTTTTAACTGCTTAATAGATCTATTCTAAAAGAATTAGCTTTTCAGTTTCTTTCATATTTGCTTTGCTATATCTGGGGATTCTCTTTATTTGTTCAGATGAGATACTAAAATGAGCATTCCCTATTAGTAGCAACGTGTAGCTATTAGTAGCAAGTCCTTTCCGGAGTTGAATGCTGCATAATTTTGTTGTCCATACTTTGTTCAACAGTCATCAGTGTTTATACATTTTTTTGAAGGGTGGATTGTGTATTTGGCTTCAGAAATGTTTTATTAAATATCCTGGGATCCTGAGATGACTTTACTGTCTATAGAGCAAACGGGTGGAAGGATTTGTGTGTGGCCTCTTGTTGACAAGTCAACTAAATTAATAAGGCTTTGCTGAACGTACTTTTGGTCCTTGCTAAAAGCACAGGATTAAAACAGTATCAGAATCTCTTTTGTGGTTTTGTGTGCATGTGTAAACTCTGCCATTCCATGTTTCTCTGCATCCCTTGTTCTCTTCTTCCTTGAATTTCAGCTGCTCTTCAATTACAGGTCGTTTGATTTCAGTGCTCTGAGGTTTTTTTTTGTAATCTTCTGCGGAATGTTTTTCATCTCCCAGCACATTCTTCCTTGCCTCACCTTAGTTAAATTCCCTTGATGTATCTCATTCAAAAACAGTAGGGTACTCAAATTCCGGGACAGACAGAGTGCGTTTTCTGCAGTGAATTTCCAAGCGAGTGCATGCTGTTACAGTTAGCAACTGGAGCCACCTTGAACTGAAGCTCAGAGGACATTGTGGCACAGATAGTTGAAGAACCTGGTCATATTGTCAGGCCTTCAATCACTTTTCATTAATGACATATGAATTCTTTCAGACCTTCTCTTCTCTTAGCTGTCTGTAGTAACATAAGTGACTGTATCCATAGGCAGCAACTGTGAGAACAGGCTAGTAAAACGCGTATGAAAAGATGTCAGTCCACCAGCTCAGAAGGACAGGGGAATGAGAGGGGCAAGAGGAATGAAATTTCCTAGTTTAATAAGAATAGATAAATAAAGACATACATTTTCATAAATACATTTACACATGTATGTATGTGTTGCCTAACTGTGGTTGTTTTCTGAAGTGTCCCCTCAGCACTGTGAAGTAAAGTGGAAAGAGAACTACAAAAGTAGTATTACTATTTGAATTTTTAAAAAGTGTTATAGGGAGCAAATGGTGTTTTGGATGGTTCCGTTTTGTTCTCAAGTCAATTCACTTTTGCTGGCTGCCTCTCTTTTCTCTGAGTGAACACTTAGCAATTATTTCTCCTCTGGGAGATGTTAATGGTCGTTGCTCCAGGACAGCTTATCATGTTACATGATAGCTCACTATGATATGTCCCATACAAAAGTTGTGGTTCATCACACTCTTTCCTAATACCACAAGGATTTTTGCAGAGGATATCATAAACCAAGCAGTTAAGCTGCAGGCCAGAAACTTGCTGTTGACATAAAGATACAGGAAACAGTTTACCTAAACTTGCAGATTTTTATGTAGAAAATGACGTAGCGGAGATAGAGACTTGAATTTGGGAAACAGACATAGTGGAAGCAGTAGGACAAAATCCCAATTAAGATGCAGAACAGTAAATTTCTGGTGACCACTCTATGTTATGATTCCTTCAAAAGCTGGAGACTGGGCATAGTGTCCTGCAAAATATTTTACAGCCATGTAGTCCTTTATTTCTGAAATCTAAGGAGTTGGTCATCTTAGACCACTGATTCACTAAGTCCTATTTAAAAAGCAAGCACATAAGGAAGATTTTCTCTACTTTAATTCCTCCTCTTCAGATTATTTTCATTTTAATTTTAATGAAAATTACTTTATTATGACACAGAATATCTTGTTATTTCCCAAAATACTTTTACAGTGTCAGTGGTGTACCTAGTAAAGATTATGTTGGTATTCTTGAGTCCTTTTGATCTTGCATGTAATTTCTTTGCATTTAAATCAAGAAAAGAATGCACTTATCTACTGTCTGTCAAAATTAATATAAAGATAATTAAGCACTACTTTTTTTCACCCCTTAGGATCACTTTGAATTGTTTACTAAGTATATTCAAGTGTTTTCCTATGGTTACTGCATTGCGGTATTAT
The DNA here is from genome assembly GCA_013398055.1 of Ifrita kowaldi. Taxonomy (NCBI): domain Eukaryota; kingdom Metazoa; phylum Chordata; class Aves; order Passeriformes; family Cinclosomatidae; genus Ifrita; species Ifrita kowaldi. The sequence continues at coordinate 1,182,366 of VZRS01008986.1, read as the reverse complement.
TGCTTGAAAAAGTGGGGTTTTTTTTCCCAAAATTGTTTGGATCTCTTCTTTGCTTCAATGTAAAAATGGAGGTATTTTTTGCAAAACAGTAAGAAATTGGAGAAGCTGATATTTCAAAAAATTTATCTAAATCATGCTCTTTCTGTCTAGATTCACATGTAATTCTGTTCTCTTCAGCAGATATTTTTGGGTGTTAGGTTTACCGAAGGAGACTTCCAGTGATTTCAGCATCTGTAGTTTAAAAACAGAAGAAAAGAGTTGTTATTTTGTAGAGAGATACTGAAGTTGCTTACCTTGATGAAGGGAACACATGGCGAAATGTCCAGAAGAGAAGCTGGCTATGAAGCCCTGTCTGCCTATGTTTGTCCGTTCCTCCTCGTGTAACTGCTGAGAGGATCATCCCTGAAGTGGTCACTGCAAGAATTTTAGAAATGCTGTCTTCTGATTCCCCCTTTCTGTTGTGGTATTTTAAATTCAAGTCAGTCCCAGGTTGCCGTGTTGGGGTATACGTTCCATTCCTCACTTGTCAGTGGTTTGCTACAAGATGCTTTGTGCTTCCCTTGCAAAATGCTTTAAAAGGAGTGGCACAAAAGATCCATACTTGTTATAGCTCTGTTCAAAAGGATGCCTGAATTGGAGCTGTTTCAGTATTGTGAAGTGAGATTTAGTGGATTATAATGATACTTTGGAAAATCATACTAAAGAAAATCACAATATGACATCTATAGCAGACAATAGAAGGATATTTTGATAGATGAATGGTTTTAATTGAGCTAAATAACATTAATGGTGAACACTAGGAAAGATTTTTGAAAATTATAAGGGTTGTCCATATTTCAGTGCAATCAAAACTCTCACATATGTGTTCAAATGTGTTTTAAATGCTGCTTAGTATGTCTGATCAACAGATATTAGTTAATCAACATCTTAAGTGGGATACATTTCTATGGAGATAGTTTATTTAATACTTTGTTTCAGTAATGTCTTTTACAGGAAACATTTGTTTTGGTTTGAGCAACACAGTTCTGTCTGCTGTCAAATTTGCTAGAATACAAAATAAAGCCATGTGATAGGTGGCAGCTGGAAAAAGTCAGAAATTAGCAACATTGTATCATGGTCAAGATTCTGACTGCAAATCATGAAGGATTTACTTCATTTAGACAAGGGCATACGCTGATCAGCTACTTAACTTTGAGAATATACATGCAGTTTTTAGAAACTGGGCTTAGCTAATTGATGAGTTTTTCATGATGGGAAATACTAAACAAATGCATCAAAGTTTTTGAGTTAGAAATCAGAACAGCAAAATGTGTTGATAGCCCTTAATGCCTAACCTAACATATTGATACTACTGTATGCAATATGATCATAATGTGTGTAGTGTGGAGGTGATGACAGTAGTAACATGCCTGTTGAAGTTACTCATTCAACTGTATAAGCATCCCTGTCGAACTTCAGATTTAAGAAAACATATCCTGTTGAGGTAAATTTCAGGTATTTTCTTTTTTTGACAGCTGTATGAAATGAACTTTCGTATTTATCTTCTTTAGGCAGGAGAAGTGATACAATTTTGTGCTTCACACTGGTACTTTTAGAGCACTTTTAAAACCTCTCTTCTTTAGAATAGTCTTAAAAATACCATCTCATAAAATGAAATAACTGTCTGGAATTCCTTGAAGCTCATGGTTTGGCTTCTGAAGTTCTTAAACAAATAGACTGTCAGAAATTGGTGTGGATTCATTTCCAGGATTAATGCTTCATTCGCAGTAGCTTCTTTGCAAGATCAATACTCTGAAATATCAGAAGATTAAAGATGTATCAGACACCAAAAACACCGAACATTGTTTTAATTACTCAAATAGGAGAAAGCTGGGTAATTTTTACTTGCTTGTGAAGAATGTTCTGCTTAAGCCAAAACAAATTCTTTACCAGTTCTTCTAGAAAGTCTGGAAGTATTTAAGTTTCTCTCCTCTGCTTATGAGACAATGCCTGTTAGTGAGCCAGTGCTACATGGGATAAGTCTTCATTTGTAACAACCTGTCATTCAGCTGGTCAGTGAGCTAATTAAGTATGTCTGTTAATTGTTTCAGTAACACAGTTTATTAAGTTTGAGGTTTCTTTCTCTGTTTGTCGTGCCTATAGGAAAAAAAAAAGCAGCAACAATCCAAGGTTTGTGCCTGTTGAATAGTTTACAGAAAGTTAAACAGTGTATCCATTCACTTCTGCTATTGTGGTATGTGAAATGCAGTCTTTTGAGCTGAATCCCAGAGTCATTAGCTATTAACTCAGGCAAAGCACCTATCAATTTCAATCATAGTTAATCATGTGACACTCCTTTATTTATGCCTGTGCTGTGGTTTTAACTAACAGCTTGTGACAGGGATTTGTAGGTGGGTCACGCAGGAGTGGGAGTCCCAGGAAACCTTGTGGTCCCTTGGCCAGAATCCTCTGCAGCTGCCCTGAGAGTAATTGCCAGACTGGGCTCCCTACTGCACTTTGCAGGGAGCTGAATAAATTTCCCCTACTGCCTTAGCAGATGAATTTCAAGGATACAATCCTTCCTTTTCCCTGGCATTGGAAAACACATGAAGTGCTGGTCGCGATACACAGCTTAGCACTCCAGGACTCTGGAGATGGGGCAGAGGCTGGAGTCTGGACAGAGTAACAAAGAGGTGATGCGGCTTGGGGTGGCTTTTGTGTACCAGCACAGGGTCAGCCAGAATTTCGGTCTTCCAGTGGGAATATTCAGTACTTCCTTCAGTTATATAAAATATTGGCATGGGAGCTCAGGCACGCATGGGGAAAAATATGTGGATTTGAAACAATACTTTCAGTGTCTCCGAGTGCTTTACCCAGGAAGAACTTTGTTTTATAGCAGTACCATGTGTGCATCATACTGCTGCTACTGCTGAGCCTCTTTCAGCACAGTTGAGCTCTTTTATACCAAACCTTCATGACTTCTTTGCCTTCTGAACCAGTAAGACTTACTTCCAAATCATAAGCTTATGACAGAGATATCATTTATGAAAATCTCTACTCTTTTCCAGGAGCCCTCAGGAACACGGACTAGATTAGTTTAAAATATGTGTAGATGATGGATAGGAAAGTGTAAACCTAAGCTTAGGGAATTGCATTATCTTCATGCACAGTCAAGCATGCCCGTGTTTAGCTTTCCTGCTTATTTTAGGCTCATGTGTGTATGTGTTGGAGTTGTGTTGAATGGTGAAACAAACTAAAAAATAGTTATGAATTCCTCCAAGTGACTTTTCCAGTCACTTGTCACTCAGAGACTGAAAAAGACTATCTGAAGAACTAATGAGTTCTTCTTGGTAGTAAGAAGTGGGTAAGACTTCTGAAGTGGAGAGGAATTACCTACCTGTGGAAATCGAGCTTCAATTCATAGGTGCTTAAGGTTGCAGAAAGAAGGGAGCATCTTAAGAAAATGTAGCTGGCTAGGAAACAGTTTGTGCGGTGCCATGAATGTTTAGAGTATCTGAAGCACTGCTAGATGTACCGGAGAAATCAGGGTTTAGTAGCCACAGAAGAACTCTATTTCTGCTTGAATTAGGACTTTGCAGAGCAGTCATGTTTTGTGATGCATAGCTCCAAAATTACACAGATCTTCAGGCAATAGGAGCCCCATGTGGGAGTTGCTTTTCCTTGTTGCCCAGTTTCTACAATGATCTGGATGTTAACCAAATTATCATTGATTCTTCAAGCTTTAATTCACCATAGAGGCAGTGGGAGCAGCAGCTTTAATCATTGCCAGTTTTTACTGACAGGACTGCAAACCACAGTTGCCAGATGACTCAGAATTTGGCACCCTTATTTTTGCTCATGGTTTTTATATGGAAATTTGAAAAAGTTATGACCACAGAGATCATGATTTTCAGTAGAGTGCAAATTCTGTAGCACCACACCTAAACTATAAGCAGGCTTTAGTCCATCTTCCTCCTTCTTGCCTCCTTACTTTTTCCCCTTCTTGTTTTTTAGCTTGTTACTATTAAATGACACCTTTTCTATTTTGGGAAAAAAGGAAAAAAAGAGGGGGGCCAGTTCATGATGGCGTGTTGGCTCTCATGTTAGTGGAATCTTGCCTTGACACACACGAGCTCCTGGGATGTGTCCTTGAGGTTTTGACCTTGAAGAGAAACAGTGGGTGTTGGGTAATGTGCCTCACTGCCCAAATGCTCCATTTCTGAGATCATAAGGGGAGGTGCAACACCAGCTTTGATTCCTCCCATTTCTTTTCAGAGAGTGGAGAGCTGTAAAACCAAGTACAGTGCGGGGAGAAGAGTTGAGTGCAAAATGCTTTAGCTGACTCTTGATAACAGCCACAGTGTACAACTTTAGTGAGTGGCTTGTCTGTCTTTGAAGAAGCTCTAGGAAAGAAGTTGAGCATCTGTAACTATAAAACAAAACTTGGTAGCTGTGGTTATAAAGTAAAATGGTCCTTCCTGGAGCATGCCCGCCTGGGATGCAGGTTGAGAAAACCAGCATTGTGTAAAAGCGGAACATGAACTCTCTAAGGTTTTAGGGTAGCCACATGGAGGAGGCATTATGAGTACTCTCCAGCTGAAAGATTTTTTTTTAGCTTCTGGGAACTGCAGCACAATCTATGTATTCTCTAGCTAGGGGCAGCTGAAAGAGCTTATTTCAGTTTTGAAAACAGCTGAGCTGCTACGGCAGAAGTAGTTGTGCAGAAATCCCCATTTATGCATCTTGATGGTATCTCTGAAGTATCAGGCTGGGAATTGCTTATGGAAGCAGAACTCAGTGGACTCTGATGAGGAACTGTCAGCCTTGTACTAATCCTACCAGTGCCTAAGCCAGAGGAGTGCAAGACAGCTGAAAGACATGCATTCACCTAGGGTACGCCTGGGCTTGTATCTAAAAGGCGGGACTTGCTGAGATACTTCACTGTTTTAACACAGCCAAATACCATCCAGGCAAGGACTATTTCTCATCTCTTGCAACATAGGAAAATTTGTCACCAGACCCACTCCAGACAGTGATGTGAAAATAGACTCCTGAAGTTCCACAATAATTGAGCAGTCTGTTTGAACCTGTTTGGCCACTCTGTTCTTTTTGCTGTTCATGTGTCACGCCAAACTGAGGCTCAAAGCACAGGGGATGCTAACCTGTATATGGGTGGTGTGCGGAGGTGCACCATAGCCATGCCAAGTTGCCCTGGTGCTAGAAATTTGGATGTGTGTGGCTGGCTGTCACCGAGATGGAAGACACTTCAGACTTCTCACACATCCCTTGACATAGATCTAAGCTTCAGGTGCTGCAAGTGCTGAGCTGCTGCAGGTTGCACATTACAGTCTGATGTTTAACTAGTGAACTGCTGCTGCTGCTTTTAATTTGTTGAGATACTTCAGGAGATGTCTGGGGAGTATCTATGAAAAAGGAACAGAGAAAATGTCTGGGATCATGCCTTGCTGGCCCTCCCCATGCAGAGGGGACCCTGTGATGAGTCAGAACCCTTGTGGGGTAGCTTGCTATCCCGTTAGTAGTCACACTGTAACTCTGCTTTAGAAATATCATTGGCTCATGTTTGACAGTATGATTAAGAGCACATTGGAAAAATTTTGGGAAAGTTGGAGGAAGCTGTCAGTGCCTGTGCATTCAGCATGTCTTTGCACTGTGGAGTGACTGGGTTCCCAGCTAAGTGAAAGCAGCCGCAGGGCCGCAGCCTGTGGCATAGGATGAGCCAGCTGTCTTGAGCTGAAAGCTATGTGGCAGTGAACATTTGGGTCAGAGGTTTATACTCTGTCAGAACACAGAGTTAGATTAGGGAAAGTCTATTCACGCCATACTGAGGATTCACACTTCAGCACATTTGAATTGTTTGCTGCAGTGCCTATTTATATCACATTTGCTTTGCAAGTATTACTAAGTACAGCTGTTGTGAACTTCTCCTGTGCTTTGTACATTCCACTTGATACCTAATTGGCAGGTTTAGATGTTTGAGGTTTTTTTTAGTGTCTGCATCTCAAATACATTTAAGCTTTCTTTACCATGTAAAATGGAAGAAAATTGCAAACGTCAAGAATATAACTAGCATCTTGTAAGCTTCCAAATATTGATATCCATATTATTATATTGCACAGAAAGTATGTTATTGATCGGGGGGAAATGAAAATTTACCTCAGAAATATAAGGTGTTTGAGATAATTCATATAGCTTTTGAAAAAGTGGACAAACGTGTTTTTATAATGACAAAGATAGGTGCCAATGGTGAGTTACTACCTTAGAAATATACTCACTCATTCCTACGACATACTGTTTTCTTCCAGTTTTTTCTCTTTCTTTTCAAGTCAACATGGGGAAAGATAATACTGTCACTTAATTTACTCATGCCTGTCTAGAGAGCCTCTGCAATGTGTGGGTACCATTTAAGTTCAGTTAGGAGTTCCATTGAATCTTCAGTGTCTCAGCAAGGGGTTGATCCACAATGACTGAAAAAGAACATTGTACTGGAAGTGAGTATTGTACAGTATCACTAACCAGAGTATTCTTTACCTGACTATTTCAGTGTGGCAAAGCACTTCCTGGCCTTTCCAAGCAAGAAGACTGCTGTGGAACCGTGGGTACTTCCTGGGGTTTTAACAAATGCCAGAAATGTCCCAAGAAGCCATGTAAGTGCTATTTTATTGTTATTCTCATGGCTTTTTCCCCTCAAGTAGTGTTTTCCCTTTTCTCAGAGGGGAAAAAAAACCTGAAAAAATAAAGGAACCTAGCAGAAAAAATGTGCTATGATTTGATTAGGGATAGGTTGTAGAAACTGGAATTCCCCTGCATGCCAGCAGAGTTACAATATGCAGGCACTTGGTGCAGCCAGCAAAGTTGACGTCGTTGGGTCTTTTCCCCTGCTTCTTCCTCCTTTGAGTCAGTGATGGACTGTTGCATTTACTCAGTACAGGAAGAGTAATCACATTGAATCATCTTGCCTTTTCCAGCTGGACTTATTTTTTTTTTAAGTTTGCACAGAAATCTTAAATTATAGAGGCGCCAGTTTCTGCTTGGAGAGAATGCAGTGACCTCTCGGGACTGCAGATGAAATTTCAAGTTTGGAGCCAAGGTCTTCCAGGCTCTAAACTGTCAGTTGCTTTTTTTTCCTCTGCTTTTGAAATAACTTCCCCAACAATTAGACAATGACAAAGACTTTCTTCACCATTTTATTATGATTTGACATCATATTGTAATGAGAAAGGAATTTCAAATTATTTGTATGATCGGTGAGGATGATCTCTTAAACTTTTTGTGAATTACATTATTGTTGCACAGGAATAGTAATACTTCTGTGTCATGTCATATTTTTGGCATTAAATGAAAGATGGGAAAAGATAATGTAATCTCTATTTTGCAGATGGAGTGGACCAGCATTTACTGCGCCAAAAATAGGTCATTAAATTGCAGTCATTCTTACCTAGTTCTTCTAGGACCCTGTTATTCAGATAGCAATGCTGGAAACATGTTCAGTGTTTGATTTTTTGGAAGCATGCGTTTCTGTGCTAGTCTTAATGTGGATGTAAATACAATTCCAGCAGAAAATCTGCTATCACTCCTATTTCTCTGACTGCTCCTTCCATAGGAGACTGATACAAATTTATGCTGACTCAGTGTGATTTGCTAGTTCCTGAAATATTTTGTGCATTGGAGTATGTTTATCTTCTGATGTGCTTTAGAAAGGGAGCCTGCTTGGGTGTTTGAAGGTAATAGTTAATAAGACTCAGGTATCTATTTTATTCCTGTAGCATGTAAATACAATTTCTAAAATGAGCACGTGTGCCAGCCATATGAAATCTATCAAAGACAAGTGCCAGATTCTGCACCTGGCCCTGGGCAGCCCAGGATGGATGCACAGACTGGGGAGTGAGAGGCTGGAGAGCGGTGCCAGTCAGAAAGCTGACCACGAGTCAGCAGTGCCCGGGCAGCCAGGAGGGCCAACCCTGTCCTGGGGGGCATCAGGCACAGCATCGCCACTGGGCAAGGGAGGGGATTGTCCTGCCCTGCTCTGCACTGGGGTGGCCTCACCTCGAGTGCTGGGGGCAGCTCTGGGTGCCACAATGTAAGAAATATAAAGCTCATAGAGGGTGTCCAAAGGAGGGCAATGAAGATGGTGAAGGGCCTTGAGGGGAAGCCGTATGAGGAGCAGCTGAGGGCACTTGGTCTGTTCAGCCTGGAGGGGACTGAGGGAAGACCTCATTGCAGCTACAACTTCCTCATGAGGGGAAGAGGAGGGGCAGGCACTGATCTCTTCTCTGTGGTGAGCAGTGACAGGACCTGAGGGAATGGCCTGAAGGTGTGGCAGGGTGATTTAGGCTGGATATTGGGAAAAGATTCTTCACCCAGAGGGTGGCTGGGCACTGGAACAGCCAGGGAAGTGGTCACAGCACCAGCCTGACAGAGTTCAGGAAGTGTTCAGACAATGCAGTTGAATTACAACTGAAAGTCTAGTTCATCAGAAGCATATTGACAAGTGAAATGCTGCTCATTTGGATGCAGGTGTGCTATGAGAAAAATCACAAAAAAGCCTGAAATGTGCTTTAACCAAAAATTGGGTGGAACTACTAATACAAATTTTTGGTACCTGGTTTGAAGGGAAGCACACTTATTAGTTCTTCATAGTTCAGGTACTGATTGTCTCAGCCTGGAATCCACAGTAGATGTGTAGATCAGGCAGTTGCTTAATGGCACAGTGCTCAGCACAGTGCAAAAAGCAAGCAAACAGGGAAACTGTGGCAAACCATGTCTGAAATTCTGATCCATAGATGCTTCCTAAGCAGGTACAGAGAAATGCTTGAACTCAACCTGAAAACCTCTCCTGAAGGGAAGTCCACCACCCTTTTTTCAAAGCACTGAATAAGAATAATTTGGTTAAATGCTAATGAGATGAGCAACATCGTTTTGTTATAAAAGCTTAATGGCTAGCACACTTGCTCAAGATGGGACATTTCAGAGGTCCTTTATCTGCCAGAATAATTTCTAATCTACGTTTTATCCCTGTGAGGAGATGCCCTAACCCATAAAATGTAGAAACAATTCTTGGACCAGTTCTAGGAACCCAGTCTCTTTCCCAGATTCCTTAATTATTTACAGTATGAGTCATGCTCACTCCCAATTTCTGGCTCAATTTGGAGTTGTTTTCTTGAATGTAACTGCATGATTTCAGGAAGAGACAGAGAATGGTGCCACTTGGAATATTCCTCTCCTTCTGATTAAAGCATTCCTGGAAAGTAAGGATTTGTGTCTCCGAGATGTAATAGGATACATTTCTCGTCTTTCTAGGTGAGAGTTCTCACTGTACATAAGTGTTTTATGAAAGGAGGAGGACAAGGGTGCACTATCTGTTTTATCCAGATTAAAACACAGTGTCATTATATCAAGAGTATGATTTGGTAGGTGTATGCTTCAAGAATATTCATTTGATCTGTCAAGAAGCTTTAGTGGCAGTGTATGTATTTTCTCTAGGCTACATTTGAATTAGGAATGATTCTAAGCATGATGCTATTTAATCAGGCCTTGTCTTATGGCATGTATGCAAGTGGTTAACTTTTAGATTTTTAAGAACTGAATGTAATACATTTGGTGTGTTGCAGGTGTTTAAGTGAACTTACAGCATCTTAAAATTTTATAGATGTTCAGTTTGAACTTCGGCACAAAACTTGAACCCCCAAAATCTGTTCTGGATCTGGGTCAAAGTATCTTTTGGGCATAGGTGTCAAACTAGGCCTCGTGACAGTATCAAGGTGTTATGGTTCTGTAGACTAAACAATTTCCAAAGATAAATGTAAATTTATTACAAGATTTAATGAAAGTCTGGAGTGGATGCTGAAGGATTTATATTCGTCAAGTATTTTTACTTTCACAATACTGAGAATGCTTCAGTGGTAAAAAGAGTATGCATATATATTTATATATATAAATTTATATGATACTGGATGGAAAAACTTGGGAGTCGAGTAAATAATTAGTAAGTTGTCAGTTAAGTGATATCTGTGCTGGTGTCTCAAACAGGTGAAGTTAGTCCCACATTCTTCCCATATAATTTTGACCTGTTCGATATTTCACTAAATTGGTATTGCCCTTTTTATTGTAATTGTTTTGGAAGCAAACAGACTTCCTTTTGCTTGTATGGTTTTATGCCTCATAATTTAAAGTGGACCTGTTTTTATAATAATACATAATCAGGTTGTGATCTTCTGCATAACCCACTTCAGCAAAATGTTTAAGCATATACTTCAGTGTCACTAGCAGGCACTCCTCTCTTCAATCAACTACTTAAGGACATGAATAAGTTTGTGTATGTCTTGTTCCCATTGTCTTACAGAGGGTTCAGTCATCTCTGTAAAGACTTGAGTATTTTTAGTAACAGCCACTGCTCATTCTGGGCTTCTGTCCTGTGCAAATTTAAGTGCCTTGGCCTGAGACAGCTGCCATGTCTGTAAGTTTATGGGTTATTCAGTATTACTGAAAACCAAAAGAAGTTTTGGAACAGATCTCCATTTTTGAGGGCTTCTAACAGAAGACAACTTTCAGGAAGGAGGGTCTTTCAGTGTTATGTGGGGAATGTTGCGACTGGTCGGGCTTCTCACTAACTTAGTAATTACAAACAGGTTGTTTAGGTGAGTAAAGGGTAAGTAATGTCGGACCGCATCCAGCTCCCACATGGATCACAAGCCATCACTGAACAAGCTGCTTCTCTACTGTAACTTGCTTACATTTCTGCTCTTTGTAAAAGGAAGAAAACAGCTGCTAGTAAGCTGCCGTTTCCTGTTCATTGTGGGAGTAGGAGGAAGAGGAAGGAGGGTGAGGTTAAAATCTCTGACCTCAGTCCACCACTGCACTTTCTAGGGCAGCTGAGTCACCCTGGGAGGGAAAATGTGTTGCAGCACTGGAAAAGGCCGGGCATAGGTTATGGGCTGGTCTCCCTCTACAACTGGAAGTTGTTTTCATTCAGCAGGCTGCACTGCAGGGTACCATTCCTGCCCACAGAAAGTTACAGAGACTCTCTTGGTTTTAGTGTGAATGAAATCAGGTCTGTAATGGCAAACACAGATCAGTTAGGACATAATGAGTGCAATTATGAGTTTGATTCTGCCAACGTGAGTACTAGGAATTTCATTGACACTTTTGGGGACCAGAAGTAGACTAATGCATTGTGCTTTTGAAAGTATCCTTAAATTTCAGCTGGTTTTTATATTAACATTGTGAAAAGACTGGAAAATCTGCCTTGGAAACTAAATGTGCAGCTGCCACTTTAGTAGAGAGACAAAATTTCAAGTTGTAATTCGTCTTAAAATGGTTGTAGTCAGTGTAAAGATGGAAAAGTATGTGTTCAGAGCTGTAATAACATTGTTGCTTTATTTTTACTGTGTTTAACCATTTTGCCCTTTTTGCAATGTCTAAGGAGAATCTTAATGGTTTATTTCAGCATTTATTTTTAATAATTCACTGAAATTTGAAATAAAACTATCTTGTTCCAAAGCCTGCTACTCAAGTTCAACACTTGAAGTTTTCCAAATAATAGGCAAAGCTTTAGAACTGGTTAAAATGATTATCTTGTTTTATTTTATTTTAACCTGCACCATTACAGTCAACCAGTTTTAAAGTAAGCTGCAGGGATAAATGTGCGATTCAGGCATTATTTGAAGTGAAGCCAATCAACACCATTATGTTATTCAGTTGTTCTGTCTTATTTGACAGTTCATATACAGTAAAGATGGAAATGCATGAATCTGGTGGGTTTTGGGGGTGGTTTTTGTCTGTTGAACATTTGGAACACTTTTTAGATGAAACGAAAGATCTGACAAAATACAAGGTATCTCTGTTGTCACATTCAAATTATTAAAAACTCTCTTGTCTCTTATTAAAAGCTTTTATGTGATCATAGGGCCAAAAATTTAGTCTTATATGCTTAACAATGCACTGGGCTTTGCCAAGAAGTTAGCTTTTAGTGCCTAACCATACAAAGAAGTTACTGCTCTCATTTATGATGTTTAAGAATCAATAAACAGTTTCCTGTAGTCTGAAAAGCAACCTTAAGTGGAGGGAAGAAACAATAAATAGGAATAAAAAGCTAGTTAACGGAACGCTTTCTAGTTCGGCAAAATTGAATTCAGTCTTTATTTTGCAGTGTTGTTATATCTGTGACTGTTTACACTGAGCAGCCAGTAAGTGAAGTGAAGTGAAGCTTAGTATTCTAAAATTCAACAGCTTTGTTAGGGAAATCCCAGGTGTTTCCATAATGAATCTTCAACTTTGTCTTTTTCAAACGTGATATTTATAGCTGGTTTGCAAAAGTAATTATTTGAATATTTCAGGACAAATAGTATGAAAGCTGTCCTGATTTCAAAGATTTGTTTTGGTTTGTTTTTTAACACAAATTTGACTAGATAACCAAAGACTTAAATGGTACACACATTGGAAAAGATAGATTTAAGGTTACCTGTACAATCTTTAATTTTCTTCTGTCTTTTTTGCTTAACCATTCATCATAAAACCTTAAAATTTTTTAAATATAGTTATATAATAATTTGGCTGTTAGGCTCTGTAAGCATATAAATTAGCAGTATTTAACTGATGTAAATTTTTTTTTCAGCTTACCATGGATACGGTCCTATGATGGAATGCCCGCAAGGCTACAAGAGGATCAATGCTACATTTTGTCAAGGTATGATAGTACCCACAATTGATTGTGTTTATTTTGAGTACTGGCTTTCTGTGACAGCTTCTTTGATATTGATGAATCAGTCCAGTCCACTGATTTATATTTGGGAAAAAATCTTGAGACTACTTTTGACTCTTTCCAAATATTGGCAACTCTGTAAGAGTGGGTTTTTTCCTCCAGGGAAAATAACTTCTGAAACTTTTATGTATACTCTCCTTTTCTTTGATGATTTATAAGGATGACTTCATAAGGATTCTTTTACTTGGTTTTTCTGTGGAAATACATTGTTTTGTCAGGATTTTTGCTGAACAGTGAATCTGCAGACATATTCAGTTAAGTCAGATGAAACTAGCAATGGAGAATAATTTTTGTAATCATGAAAGTGTAGAGCAATCAGAGAACAATTTTTTTGGACTCAAGAGGTTGGGCACAACAGTACTGAGAAAAGCCAGATAACATGCCTGGCAAGTGGAGATGAAAAGCATAAACACCTGTCTGCCATGTAAAGAAGTGACCCACCTACTTCCAGAATGTGCATAGTGCAGGTGAGGATGTATGGAGTTGGACACAGCCTGGTTGTGTTACTCCAAGATTATTATTGCCTGGCGGTAAATACAGAAGTTATCAAAACATACAGGATTGTGGGGGCTGCATGACCATGCAGCTTCAAAGCAAGGCTTGGAACATTTGGATTCTCCTGGTCTATAGTGTCTCTGTCTGACAAAGCTGAAGAGATGGCCACAGACAAATGCTCATTTTTTCCATGTATCTTGGAGCACTGCACAGAGATGCCAGATGAGGATATAGCAAAAAGCCTAATTGCTTGTCTGACTTGTTTGGCACAGCACAAGTAAACAAGAAAAAGGAGCTCTGAGAAGATGTAAGCAATCTTGCAGTAGTGTTCTGGAGAGAGATTTGGGAAGGAAGGAAAAAATGCGTTCAAGCGAAGCTGATGCTGCTGTGGCCAGGTTTCTTAATCACTGTTGTTACTTCAAAGGTAAAAGAGGTCCCAACAAATAGTAGTGGTGGTGGAGAGCTGGATAAAATGAAAGCATAATTCATGTTAAAGGATATATGTAGGCATTTTAGACATAAATTTTATCTTATTTAACTGAAAACTTTCACTTTGCATGTTAATGAGGGAACGTACAACAGCCAGTTGCATAAAGAAATTATTTACCCACCAAAATAATAAAGTTTGTTGAGCACTAAACACAAACATCATGCTGGTGCTTGTGAAGGTTGCCAAAAATAGGCCAGGAAGCTGTTTCACTGAGCAGTGACAGGCTGATAGAGAGAGAGAACATATGTATCTGGGTAGGAGTGTAAGAGGGAGCTAAGTACTGCCATGGTAGTGTACAGAAATAGATCTGTGTCTGGTAGGCTAATCACTGGATTTTGCACTGGATTTTGATAATTTTTCCTCTGACACAGTTTTGTGCTACGTAACTAAAACTGCAAGAAATATGAGGCTTTAAATAATTTGTTTTATACTGCTGTCACTATCTCAGAAGAAAGTGAGCTGTAGACTCTAAATATAACTTGCAGTTGATACATGGAATTTTATAATGTAGTGTTTAATCATAAAATGATAGTAGGATTATCTTACCAGACTGTTGATGAATTTGGGATGGGGACAATCTCCTAACTTTCTGGAGAGGGATGAGGTAGTGGCTGTTGGAGGTTCCCCTTGTTGCTTTATTGAGGCTTGAATGGCTTCTCTGTAATTCGCTCAATAAGACACTCCAATAAGGAGACACAAATGGGAGAAGAAACATGAAACAAAACCACGATGGAATTTAGTCCTATTGAAGTCAGTAACAAGATTACCATTTTCTTTCAGAGGGTCAGGATTTTGACCTCTGTTTGAAGGTTCTTCAGGAAAGCTGGTTTCATATGTGAAAGCTGCTGGCAGGGTGCATTTCAGTCCTGAAATGGTTATTAGCATGTGCTTCTCAATGGGTCAGCCAGAAGTGTCGTGTTTGTTTATCTGAAGCAGCCATGCTTTCCTATAAGAGAAGAGGACAGGGCTAATGAAGAAAGAGCTGTCCGTATCACTAACACGGACAGCAGTACATGGCAAGAGAAAACTGTTTAAGCTGCTGGCATGGGAGTATTCTTATTCCTTTAAGAATCCTTACAATTAAATTGGGAGTGGAACAGCATGTGCATATGCAAGTGTACATTTTAATTAGATTATTCTTTGCTGAAAGGGTATGCATGCTGTGTCCATGCTTAGAAAGGGCCAGGGTTGCCAGACCAAATAGTAATGGGGATATATTTCTGAATTCCTGCCTACAGCTAAAAGAGATGGTTTTTTTCACCTCAGTGTTGTCCAACTTTCACTCCCTTTGAAAACTCAGGCCTAAAAGCCTAATTAACCTTTTGTTCTACTTTGGTTTTGCAGTCAAAAGTCTACATAGGCTTCAGAAACTAAGGAATATAAGTATGATGAATAACTACATCATTATTTTTTTCCTTTCATGTGAGTGAACTAATGTAATGAAGCATTCTTCTCTCTAAAGTGTAAGTAGGACCACAAAGAACCATCTGTGGTTATGTTAATTCAAACAGTTTAGTGTAGTTACTATCAAGAAAGGTTTCTCCCCCCTCAGTAATTATCTTTTCAATGGGGTGATTTATTACATGTACACACATGGATGCCCTAAGGCTGTCGTTAGAGCCAAAATACAGCTTATCAGTGTTGCAACTTCTTTGTCAGAATCCACAGGCTATGCTAATTTCTGGTTCCCTGCTTAGAATTATACTTACTGTTTCCTTAGTCTGCTAATGGTTTTCTTGGAAAACTGAAATAGAATGGAAAAAACAGCTGGTGAAAAGGTTGGATTCATTTTTCAGGAAACTAACAGATTGCCAACAGAGCACTTTAGAAATCTTATCTTGAAGAACTGGAAAAATACCTGAACACTTGTTGTTTTGCAATGAAGTTAGAAGTGCATGGAAGTTCTTGGAAAGTCCCTATATTCTTAAAATTAAATGTTTATGAGCTTTCAGAAACTAGTACTTGTATGTTGATAGATCAAATTCTATAATCATGTGCTCTGGGGACTTGAAGCACTTTTCCCTTGGCTTCATCATGTTTTAAGATAAATTTTGAAGGTATATTCTTCCCTCCTGCATTTGTCCCTAAAATAAAGTAATAAATTTGTTTTCTCTGCATGTTGTATATTTATTTCACTACTTTTAAGTAATAAAAGAGCTTCGCTAATAAGAAATGTTGTTTAATGTTACTTAGTTACTAAGTCAACAACCATCTTTCAAAGCAGTTCTTTTATGATGATCATAGTGAGAATTAAATATATCTCCAGAAACTGAGCTGGGTTGCTGTTTGGACACTGATTATGTTTGAGAAGTGTGGCTCTGCAAACTTTTGTGCCAGTAAATTCCACGCAAAAGCACAAAACGAGCTGGACTGATTTCTTCTGCTGCTATTCTGTTAGCTCACAGAAATCAGTGGGTCATTTCTTAGAATAAGCAGCTGTTTTTTCTATAATTTTAAAAAACACTGCAATAGTTTAATTAACAATGAAACCTTGTTTTTTGTTTGTTTTACCTCTCATTCTCACTAATCAAGTTATTTTTGAAACAATCAACTATAATGGAGGCAGTAAAATCTGGATATTGTATTTTTCTTAGAGGATATTAATAGTGGTTAATGTACCTGTAGCAGAAACAGTTGGAACAGTATTTTCCGTGGTGATAATAGGTAATTGATTGTAATTGATTTTCATAAAGAGAATAAAAATTGAAGCCTGCATATTGAGTCAATTTGGAGATCATTCAGTCAGGTGGCCCTCCCAGAGACGCCTAATTTACCAGAATGTGTCAAATTTTCACAATTGACATATTTACATAAATTATATATTCCAGTCTAAATTTGCAGCATGATTTATTATGCATATCAAAGCACTTACAGCATGAAAAAATCTATCAAGGCAGATATTACTAAATAACATTTGATGACTGACCACTAGGATATTCTTAATTAAGATGTTGTGTAAATACTTTGGCAAATTCTAGTTAGTATATAATTGATCTAGAAGGCTTTCTTTGCTTAATGCAGTGAAGTGTTTTAAGGGTGCGTGGCTCTTACAGAAAGGCAAGTTATTCTCTTTGCATCAGAAGGAGGTAAATATTTTCCACTTGGTTTTATTACTTAGTAATTTAAACAAAGTCAGTCAGTTTTTGATAAGCATAGAGATAGGATTTTAGAGCTAACTGTAGAATTCCCGCTTCAGAAATTTGTCTTTCCACAGTGCTTAGGCCTGTGATCAGCTATAAAGATTGCTTGTGTCCTCCAGCACCAGACACTTGGGACAGAGGTGAGATGGGCTGCAGTATTTTTCTAGCCACAAGTTTATTCTGAATATTTCAGTGAAATATTGCCAGGGCTGTGGTGGTCTGACTAGAAGTCCTCACTTCTACAAGTTCCTGTTCTTGGTCCAAATTTTTTAAGAACCTTCTGGATGTCATGACTGCCCTAGCTGAAAGCAGCTGCATATTTAGTTTTTATACCTTCTTATACGCTGTCTTAAAACTTGTGAAGTTATATGTTGTTTTCTTCTAGTGCCTGTAATGTCACTTTGAAAATCTGAATTGTTCATTGTTTTTTGAGTCATACTAATTCATGTAATCAAAAATTACCTGCCAATTTGTAACATAGCAAACTGGATGGTACAAGTGAGATCTATTGTTTCAAAAGAAGATTTTTTAAAAATTAATACTAAATCACTCAACATTCTTCAGCCTTGTTTATGAACATTTTAAATGCCTTTTAGTTACTTCAACATAAAATAGTAATAAAATCAAACCCTGATCCCATTTTGATAGTGGAACCTATAGTTTCAAAGCTATCAGTGCTCCTGGAAAGAAATTTGACTGCATTATTTACATCAATAGTAGCAATGGGTTCTTTCAAAAAACAAATTAAAGGCTATTTTTGTTTGCATTTGCATTGTTCTAAATTCTTGCAGTAAACCCTGACCTTTCTGAATTCACAGACTGCTTTTCTTGAGTAAAAATGTCTTCTCTAAAATGAATAGATGGATTTAAATAACGTAATATCAGAAGACTGCACAGCACATTAATAAACATGCACGTTTGGTTGTAGAATTTTAAGATAATACTTAAATATGGTTAAAATTTCCAAGCTGTGATGATTTTGATGAGCATAAATTCAATGTGCTAAGCCTGGAAATGAAAGAATGGATTAAATTTTATAGGAATGTTTCAAATTCCTGCATGTCTGTGACCAAATATGGGCATTGCTGGCTATCCGAAAAGGGCAGGCAGTGGACTTGCTCGGCGTGTCCGAATGGCTTACTAGGCTGAAGGCAGAGGAGACAGCTTTACACCCCCTCAGTGTTTCTGCATTAGGCCAGCTGGGCCTGGGTCTGAGAAGCTGCTGTAATGGTTAACACAGCCAAAACTCAGTGAACTTCTCTTCCTAAATAGTCTTACGGCTGGAAGCTGCCAAAGGGAAACACTGCCGAGCTGATACTGCCAACATTAGCCATCCCATTTTGTGGGGTGCTCTGTAGCAGAGCAGTTCTCTGCTGAGCAGTAGTCCTTCTGCACCCCTTTGCTTGGCTGTAGCAGCCAGCCCCTTCAGGTTGTGTTGGCCTGTTAGTGTGCAGAACAGAAGCAGGCTGTGAAGCATTTCCATATTTGCTTGTGGAAGCATCGAGTAAGGTATTTCAGTAAAAGGGGAAATTGAAGGAGCTTTATGATGTAGTAAATAACTCGGCATGTTTTACAGTAACCAAGCAAAGCATATTCTTTCAACAGTAAGTGACAGGTACAGATCTCATTTTAAGCAGGCACAGGAATTTTTCCTAGGATTTGATGTTTACACTTAGCATCGTTTGTTATTCTTGGATAAAGGATACGCAGGCTGCATTACAATGTCATTAAGCCTGGAATAAAACTGAAATTATTCACTTCCTGGATGTGATTGAATTAGGTATACCATTGCTCCAGGAAATGTGAGAGAAGTTGCTTGTAGGTTTCCAGTAAAGAGCTGAAGTAATGTTGAACAGCAGCTAATGCAGTCACAAACACTGTTTTAATCTAATTTAAAAGCCAGTGTAGAATTGGAGAATGCAAGCAGAATATTGGAAGTTAAGACCTTCTGCAGCATGTCCTCTGCTCCAGCACAGAGTTCTGTGCATTGTCATTCAGTTGAGAAAGAGATTCTGCTACATTCTTTCTGCACAAAAATACCTCTACATCAGCGAGAGGGAGACCTTCCATTAGGTGTGAAAATGCTTTGTCACTGAATTTTAAGTACCTTAGAACAGAATTTGAAGTTTTGATTGATGCATTCCTTTTTCAGTCATCGCGATTCTCCAGTGTGCAGTGTATGTAAGAGAGCTGAACAAGTAAATCTGACCTGAAGGAAATATAGGTGGAGATATTGAAAAATCACTGGGGGTTTTGATCTTTAACAGTAACAGATAAAGGTCAGGTTGTTTTTCAGAAGCCTTCTGCATTTTTTTATTTATTCTGGAGTATTCAGTCTTTCTCTAAATCGCAGTTACTAGAAGAAAAGAGGTGTTATTAACTTTTGCCTGCACTTAGACTGAACAAAATTTAGTTTAGTATTGTGATACTCAGCCCATGCAAGTGTCTGTGTGTGGTCATGAGTAAAAACTTCATCTGATTGTGTTAAATATACGTGGACCAAGATTCTGGTAAAGTGCTTTGGAGTATTTCTAATGTGAAACCTTGCCTTACACTGGACAAAAATCCAAACAAAATTTCTTTGTGAACATTGATAAAAAGTAAGCAGAAAAAACCTTGAACAAAGTAAATTTTCTTTTTGCTATCTGAGTTATCAATTCATTTCCATTTTTATCTGCTAATAATGGACTTAAAGTTCTTTGAAGATTACTCTGGTTTTGGACTTAGTAAAGCTATGTAATTATGGTTTATAACAAGTTCAATGTTACTGTGTGCTTACTTGTTTAAATGAACGCCAGCTTACATTGTTCCCACTTTCCTCTCTTGCTTGTTTGGTTTTGAGGGTTGTTTTTT
Organism: Ifrita kowaldi; assembly: GCA_013398055.1. Classification (NCBI taxonomy): domain Eukaryota; kingdom Metazoa; phylum Chordata; class Aves; order Passeriformes; family Cinclosomatidae; genus Ifrita; species Ifrita kowaldi. The sequence goes on along the minus strand of VZRS01008986.1, from coordinate 1,162,631 downwards.
GTTGGGTTGTTTTTTTTAAGTCGCAAAGATAGTACTGTGTTCGCAGTCATACCCTCCACATGAGCAGACAGGCATTCAGTTAGAAAATGGCTGTTACTGCTTGCTTTTCTTCACCAGGAAATTCAGTGGCAGTGAGTCATTAACACATTGCATTTTCTGAGAGCAGGCTGACCTGACACCCAGAAGACCTATAAAAATGTGTGGGAAGGTATCAAACACCAACTGTTGTTGTTAAGAGAGCCTGTTTTAAGTTCTCCTTAGTGGGAAGATTGTGGGATAGATTAGGAGCAGTTTGGTTACAGTGTCTGGGTTATTTGCAGCTGGGAGCACGGTGGTGGCTCTGGGGAGTGTGGTGGCCGACCTCACCATATATCAAGCTGTGCTTAGAGAAGGGTATAGGAGGAGCTGAGGCACAGCAGACTCATCTGTGCAGTGCTGCAGCATCACTGTTAAGACCCTGGTTGTGGCAAAGCTTCTGTGTATTTCGATGAACTGGTGAGAGCAGAGTCACCAACAGGGCCGCTGGGATGGCATGTGGCTTCCACTGCCATCTCAATAGATTGTAAATGTCAGTCAAACTTTCATGGAGATGGACTATCATGTTCTAGGGGCACAGTGTGCCAAGGACCAGTTCCATGGATTTGGCATGTATAATACTGAAGGGTAAAAGCAAGGGTCAGGCTGTCAGTCAGTGCAGGACTGACAATGCTTCTTTCATGCCAGTGGGGTTATACCCATTTATTACCACTGAGAAAGGGTCAAGTCATTCATATTATCAAACACCAACTATTTAAAAATCAATGCTTTATTTATCAGTTCTGTAAAAATTATAAGTAGCAGTGCTTACTGTGAGAGTTCTTTATGGAGCCATGTGAAGTGCTGTGTGCAATATCTCCTTGTTTAAATTCTCTTTTTTTCTGTATCACTAGTGCAGAGGCTTTTTACCAATGGAACTTCTTTACTCTGCTTTTCTCAAAAACTGAAATTCTATACTGAATTGGTCTTCAGAAAGCTTTATTTTCATATGTGTGGTTTTGTAGTACTGCTAGCTAGCCCCTTAGTATTTCCTCTGTGTAGATGAAGGCATTTGATCAAATTACTCCTCAAGTATGCCATCAGTTCATACTTCTACATGGGACATTATTCAGACATTTTTCTCCAGTTTTTACAGTGAAGCAAATGGATTCTTATTCCTATACTAACGTAAAATTGAAATATTTTTACGTCCATATGCAAGAAATAGGGGGCTAAAACAAAAAGAAAGTCTGCTAATCTTGAATCAGATTTCCTTTCCAGCTGCCTGAACAAGTTGATTCCAATGCAATTTGCACAGCTGGGCAGGCTGGCAGGTGGTAGGAAACATTTTGGATAGGTGGCCTTTTACCACAGTCTGAAATGAAGTAGGTAGCAAATCTGGAAGGAATTTTTTTTTTCTTCTCAAGTGGTTAAATAAACACTATTCTTACATGTATGTATGTTTCTTTTGAAAATTTGAGAGTTTGGGGGTTTTTTTTATCAGCTTCTGGCTTGTTTCTGTGGAATCCCTAGACAAGCTTGTGTAATTCAGCATAGAGCATCAGCTCAGTAATTCTATGAGCTCATTGAATAGACATGACCAGGAAAAGAGGCATTAAAAAATGCTATAATTAAGTCATGCTGAGGGCACTGGAACATGCACAGTGAAGTTAACTTTAAAAATCAGACAAATTTAGCCAGAGGAATATCCGTATCAGGAACTCTAGAAGGAATGTTAGTTAGTATTTACATATACATAAGCTGGTACTTAAATGTAGCAGTGCTGACATTAAATAGCAATAGCAGAGCTCATGTGAGTGGGGAATTATGTTTTTAAGTACAAGACATACAAGAACAGTTCATCTGCAAAGAGGTTGAATACAGGGGCAGTAATGACAGCATCTGTGAATGATTCCTGGAGAATAGTTGAATCATTTGGAAAGGAGGATGACTGTGTATTCATGAACTATAGGAAGATCCTATGTGTCCACAAATCAGCCACTCTAGTAAATGATGCCTTGAAACAGTCATACTTTTAATATTCAAATAATAAAGTTTATCCATATATATATTTTAAACATTCCTTAAAATTAAGGTGGATGCAAACAATGAGTAAAGGTATCATCTAATAAAAGAATGCATCATTAATCATTTTTAACATTAAAAATACAAATGCACTTCTGTTAAGCTATGTAATTACTTACCTTGCTTAAATACATGTAGAAGGGTAGAATTATTCTCTTAGATAGAAAGAAAAAGTGCTATCCATTTCATGCTAACATATAAGTAAATAGCAATGTATTTTAATGGTTAACAAACAAGAGACTTAGTCTTTCCTTGAAAATTAGAATTATAAAATCCAAGTCAAATTGTCATTTTTTTAAAATAAGCTGTCTTCTTTGCTGATGTAAAACTTAAATGCTGTTTTCACTAGAAAAAGCATTTCTGCTAATTCTAATTCCAGAAAAAGTCACCAAAAAAAGTGATATGTTCTGTATGTTGCTTGGCAGATCTCTTACATTTTCCTCCAGTGGTACAGGTGAATTTTCCTATAAAGAAAAATGTGTACTTAGCATTTGGAAAGGGAGAAATGTTCAAAAATATCTGGGTATTACAATGTAGGAAGTAGAGAAATTATTTTCATTATGTGTATCGATTTCTCCTGTGTTTTTCCTCTTCCTCCAAAAACCCTACGTGGTTTTTGCACATAAGAGTGTGTGTAATTTGTATTTATGTAACTGTGTTGAGGATGTTCATTTTCAAATGAACCCAGATATTGACATTTTTCCTGTACTCAGAGCAAAAGATCTCGTCCTCTTATTTCTGACACCAGAGACAATGCCTTATCAAAGCAAGTAGAATTGTTTTGTGGTTTAGCATTTGAAGACTGATCTGACAACCTAAATTGCCAACACGTAGAAAATTCAATAGCAGGTTCTTGAGTGTGCCAGTATTTTCTTTGTATTAGCTTCTAAATATTGCAGAGTCTTTTTTTCCATCAGGTCCTAGTCGGGTCTAATTTTAGAAAATGGAGCGTTAGTAATATGTCCTTTCCTCCCAACAACTTTACAACAGCACCACTGTGTTTCTATTTAGAGATGTTTCAATAATGTCTTTAGTTTGCTAACTGTTGAGATTTAAGTTAATTTCTTTAATACTCACAAATCATAATGGTATTGAATAGTGATAATCTTCCCTCTGGGACCAGTTGGAACCGTGTAGGTGCCTTCGATCATATTTTAAGATTTCAGGGTAAAAGAAAGATCCTAGTCTGACAAAGAAACTTAAGAAACTGGTAAAATTCAAGTACATCCAAAAAAGTGTAGCCTAATAAATATTCTGTATTAATGCAATCCTTAAATAAGATACTCCTGTTCTTATATGGGATGTCATCCTGCTTAAACATTGGATGGGACAAATGTAGACTGCCGTACAAAACTATTTCGGCTGGTTTTTCTGCTCTTTTCTTATACCATTCTCCTTTCTACATAGTTCATTCCCTCTGAGGTCAGAAAGTCATGTAGTCTGGGAATTTCACTTGAAAATTCCTTTGTGGCAGAGCTGAGCCTTTGTAATTCGTGTGGTTTCCATCACATTTCATCCAAAGTTCTAGGATATAAATTACTACTCTTTGTCACACGTAGCTAAGTGCATAGAAGTGAAGTTTATCCAGGTGGTGTCAAGATACTGTATTAGGTATAGCACTGGAAGAGCTGAGGGATAAGCTCAACACTGAGTACTTGGAAAAAAATGTGGCTGATATGGCAACTGCCAGAGCCTGCTGTACTGTGCACTCTTGTGTCATGGAACAGGTAGCCAAACTTACGAAGAAAAATGAAGAAGAAGGAATCTTTCTGTAGGTTTTCAAATGCAAACTTCAGCACATCTCTTATATTTTGTATATTCAACCTCTTACCCTCAGTGATAGTGTTGAATTAGGAAGCAGCATACAATGAGGTCAAATAAAATGAGGTTGGTTTTATAAAAGCCAAAAGGAAAGATAATAAATATTATATATTTTAGATAAATGATCGCTAATACCTGATTTTCAAAGAGCTAGCTGGAATTTCTAACTTCCACGTTAGAAGTTTGTTTACCCAGCAATGTAAGTGTTTTTTTCCTAGCCTTAAGGATAGAGAGGGAAAGTCTTATGGAAAAACAATACATATAAATATTTTAAAGTAGGTCTATTTCAATGTACTCACTCCATTTTTCTGAAAGAGGAGACTTTGCAATTTATGACAGATAATTATGGATTAGAAGTTTTTTTAATTTTATTTGTGTTACTGTTTTAAGGTTTGGATTATCAGTGCAAGCTATGTTGTTGCTGTCCTGTGAAACAAAAACCTAGTTTGGCTGACGTAGTTACAGATGGTATCCAGATGATTGTTAGGCAGGTTCTGTTTTAAGAGTAAGTGAACTACAGATGCAACCACGAGTGTGATGTAGACCTGAGGCCCAATGCTTGGGGCATGGGAGGATGATTCAGTCAGACCCTGAAGGCAGCACTTGGACAGGTGGCCTGGTGACAGCAAACTTTATCAGAGCAGTTCACAGAATCACAGAACATGCTGAGCTGGAAGGGACATACAAGGATCATTGAGTCCAACTCCTGATCCTACACAGCACCATTACCAAGAGTCACACCATGTGCCTGAGGGTGTTGTCCAAACGCTTCTTGAACTCTCAGGCTGGTGCTGTGACCACTTCTCTGGGGAGCCTGTTCCAGTGCCCAGCCACCCTCTGGGTGAAGAATCTTTTCCTAATATCCAACCTAAACCTGCCCTGACACGACTCCAGACCATTGCCTCAGGTCCTGTCACTGCTCACCACAGAGAAGAGATCAGTGCCTGCCCCTCCTCTTCCCCTCATGAGGAAGCTGTAGCTGCAATGAGGTCTTCCCTCAGTCTCCTCCAGGCTGAACCAACCAAGTGCCCTCCGCTGCTCCTCATACGGCTTCCCCTCAAGGCCCTTTACCATTCTTGTGGCCCTCCTGTGGCTCACGTTCAACATAATTGTTACGAAGTTGTGTTGCCACAGCTGCAGTTCTTCTCATGTCAGGTGTGTTCTGTGCTCTCTGGAGCAAATTCTTGCCATCAGGTTCTTTGGGCTACAGAGGATATTTTTGCATTGTGCTGCTTTCAGCGTAATGAACCGTTGAGCACTATTAAACATGAATACTAATAAAAACTGTATTAAATGCGGCAAGCAGTGTTCCACCCTGTGTGAAATATACTACATTGGTTAAAACTTGTCTCTGTGAATGTTCTTGTGAGCTGTGTTGAGCTGTGCAAGCAATCTAGTCAGGAGAAGAAGGATTGATAAGACGGTCAAAGCGTATTTGTTTTTCTAGTTCAGAGTACTTGAGAATGATGTAAAAATGTAATTTTGTTTCTATTATGTTCTCAACAGTGTTTTCAAAGGTTATAAATCACATGTTAGTATGGGAAAAAGTGTTGATTAGAGTATTAACTTGTAACAGTTTTCCTTCATATGTTTAAAAAAAAGAGAGAGCTTCTGAAGAAAGAAATATTAATACATGTTTCAGCATCTGAGTGTTTTCAATTTTCCCACAGATATCAATGAGTGTCAGTTACAGGGAGTGTGCCCTAATGGTGAGTGCTTGAATACCATGGGCAGCTACAGATGTACCTGCAAAATGGGATTTGTGCCAGATCCTACCCTCTCAAGATGCATACGTAAGTAACACTGCTAATCAAAGTACCAAATTAGGTACTTACTTACATTTCAGATGAGGATTTATTTGACTGGGCCCAACTATTCTAATCTGTCACCTTTTTTTTTTTTTCTGTCCCCAACTCATATTCTCAATTTATTCACTTTATTTAGTAAGTCTCAGTGCTCATGACTCTTCTCTGTTTCTTTGTCCCGGAAACCTTGCACTCCACCAGTGGCTACCCAGCACCCTTGCCATCTTTTCCTGATTTTCCTGTCACCAAATCTTCAAGGCCATATCCAGCCTCTCCACATACTCAGTCTTTTTTCAGTTGTCTGGAATTTCCACTTTTTTTTTTTTTTTTTTTTTTTTTTTTTTCCC
>VZRS01008986.1:1137753-1156516 GCA_013398055.1 Ifrita kowaldi | reverse complement strand
TGAATTTTCCCCTTTTTTTTTTTTTTTTTTTTTTGCTCCCCTCTCTGCTAATTTCCCAGCCAAAATCATCTTTGTGTCCTGCTGTCCCCTTTTCCACCTCTGCAGCTTTGATCTGGATAGTCAATTAATAAACATTTAACCCAGGATGATCTTTAGTGCATTTTCCTTCTTATTAAGTAGAATTCAAATTTAAGAAAGAATTAGGAGCAAGAAAAAGTTGTGAATGACATGAATGCAAATATTTCCCTCTATTAGTTAGCTTTTACTTTGTTTGGGATCACTTATCTCTGCAAGAAGAAAAGACAGTGTAAACAACTAAAATTTTCACTTTCTTTTTTTTTGTGAAGAATATGTACAACTGAAAAATAGCTATAATCCTAAATTCTTTCTCTGGACTATCTTTACATTTATCAAATATAGTCTCAAGTCATAGGTGAGTTCTTTCTTTTTTTTTTCCCAGCATAACAATTTTATGCTACTAGTTAATGACACTCAATTACTGAGAAAGTTTCTCAGCAGTTTGAAGAACTTCATACTGCTTTTCAGTTGAACACCAGAAGAAAGGAGTTGGTTGTTGGGTTTTGCTTTTGCTTTTACGTGTCATGTTGAAAATCAGCTAGTTTTTGTATTTTTTGAGTTATGTGAATATGTTACCCAGAACTGTTAAATTTATGTTAATATAGATGCATAAATTAGAAAGCTGGATGGGTCTTAGCTTTCTGTTACTTCATATTAATCATAGCTTATGGCCTTTGGCTCTTCCACATTAAAACTTAGCATAACAAAATGTGAATATGTAATTGTCTCTTTTATGAAAAAAAGTGTCATGTATGGTACTTAATGCTTTTGCAGTCTTATTGACATAGCCTGCTTATAGATGGATGTTCCACTGGCTTTGTAGCTTGATACAACTGTGTAGTGCCAGTGACTCATCTTCAGCTGCTGTGACAAGTGACAGAGACGATTCTCACTCTTCATTGTGGCAGCATGGCAACTGCTGGTTTTGAATCTACTTTTGTTGTTGTAGTTTTTCTTTGAAATACTTCTTATCCTTGGTCTAGGAAATTCAGGAGTGTTTGATGCAAAATAAGGAGTATTTTTACTGCTGTGATTCTCATCTGAGTAAGACGTTTGAAATAAAACTTCTGCAGACAGAATGTTGATCCATTTAAGTGGCGTTGGAAATCTGGTGGTGTTTCTCTGTTTTGCTTTTCATGTGAACAATACCATCCTCTCTTCCACTTTCATTGCAGCTGATAACCCTGTAGCTGAAGAGAAAGGACCCTGCTACCGGTTTGTTAGTGCAGGAAAGCAATGCATGCATCCTCTTTCTGTTCAGCTCAGCAAGCAGCTTTGCTGTTGCAGTGTTGGCAAAGCCTGGGGCCCACACTGTGAGAAATGTCCCCTCCCAGGAACAGGTAAGAACTACCCACTAAAAATACAAACTCTTGCCCCCATCCCCCTACATTTGTTATGCATGCTTTAAAAAAAAAACGAAAAAAAAAAACAACCACCACAGTACATACTATAGATACAGGAAAAGTGACCCAAAATGTATTTAATACTCTTCAGTTGTTAAAGGCTCTGGTGAAAGAATGGCAGCTTTTGAGAATTCGGTTACAGAACAACATGGGATATAGTTTGTATTACAGTTAGTAGGATATGCATGGTAACTTCTCTGCCTTCTCACCCTCCTTCATATCTTTACCATCCATTTGGAGGGATGTGCTAAGGAGAGAATTGCCTTCTTAGCAATAAACTAGTAGTTCAACTTTTCATGCCATTTTTCACTTAAACAATTCCTTACTTGATACATAAAGTTCTCTTGTATTATCAGTGTTCCATTGGAGTTCTGCTGTTATTTAAATATATAAGGACTTCAAAAAATCAGCTTGTTCGGTCACCACTCTCACTTTGGCTGGTTATAGATTAAGACACCACAATTATAGATACTGATCATTGTTTTCAGGTACTTTTTATTCCCTGATGTTGCTTAAAACTTAAATGCCCATGGAATCTCCAGGCAAAATCAATTCAATGTTCTCTTTTTTTCCAAATGTATGGTCAAATTAATCTGTTTTAAAAGCATAATTGCTCGTTGTAATATACATGATGTCCAGTCTCTTGAGTATGCCCAGGTATTTGTAGTGACAAACCACTGTGCTTACTTGAAGCTGCTGTTACAGATGTCACTGTCGTGATGCAGGTCATGTATTTCTCTGAAGTATTTTATAAAGGTTTACATTTTCGAAACAGCTAGCTGCTTTGGGAAATCCACAGCTGGTATCAGAGACATGATGAGAGCAGCAGATTCCTTAAGTTGGACTTACAGAAATGGAAGTGACCAACAGTTTTAAGCATTTTAATGGGTTTTTAAAGCCACTGTTTCCTACAAGACCATCGGGTCACTAGATCATTGATCAGGATTTTAAAACTCCAGTTCACTTTCGGATAAATAATATTTCCATGGCTTTTTAATGGAGAAAAAATACATTCTCATGAGATGACTTGCAATTTAAATGCAGGTGCTTTACGTCTGTGACATAAGGCTTTATGCCCGATAGTGTGTATGCTGGAGCACAGAATACATCCTTATGTTGTCTGCTATCTGGTCACAAAAAATGTATCAAGTATCATATGGAATTGGTTATTTTAGTGATTTTTTTCTTAATGAAAAGGCTTTAGAGAGAAAATCTGTGAGTAGAAAATTCGGATGAGCTTTTCCCATTTAATGACTTCTTGCATGATTTAAAAACATGTTCCTTTCTGCAACAGGTTAAATTCATAATGTTTCAGAGTTTTCTATGAAAAATGTGTGAAAGTGGGATACTCCAGAATGGGGTAATGTATTTACTGCAGCATCCCATGTTAGTATAAAAGTCTTTGAAGTAAAAAGCTTATTAAATATTTGTAGAAAGTAAACCATCTCCTAAAAAGACACTGAGAGAGCAGATTTGTATGCTCAGGTGTTGAGAGCTCTTGTCAGAGCTGTGGTAGAGTAAGACTCACATTTCTACTTTTCATTTGAGAGAATATGACCTGAAGCATGTTTTCCTACATCTTAAGTATGCATCTGAAGGGACAGCCATAAATTTTCTGACTTACTCCTTTGACCAGAATTCCCACCCTCAGTTGGCTGTTTTTATGGCAAGTTTTGATATTAGATGTTCCAGCAAAAAGTATTTTATTATTCTGAATCCACTCAATTTAATTTGGTTGTACCCTTCGTATTTTCTATTACTAAGACACCATTAGAACACATTGTGCAGTTAATGCATGCTGTGATTTAACGTATAGTTTAAGTCATCTGTGGAGTGCTTTTAGCTAGTAGTTTGTGCTTTTATTTTAGATGCTAATTAATTTTAAAACCCTGATATGTTCAAAGCAGAATTTGTGAACTTAGCAATACCCCGCTTGGCACATCCCTTAGGCAGCTGTAAGAATTCCCACATGGGAGACTAAATCTTTTTTATTTCACCCCAACATGGCTTTACCCAGAGCAATAAGGCTAACGAAACACTGCCCCCTCAAGACTCCTGAAAGTCCTCCTGACCCTGACAGGAGCATAACTATTCTCTTTTGAGGGGAGGAAGACTGGCTTGTGTTTCTTTCTCATTTTACTCTTCCAATAGAACTGCAAAACATGATGCTTATATAGATCACCTGTAGAGATCAGAGCAAGTGCTGTTGCCTTTCATTAATTTTTTCTGTAGCAGCTTTATAAATGAGATTATTTCTCCTCTCTTCCAGTACTGATTTGGCTTTTTATGATCCCCATCTTGTATTTAGCCAGCCTTTTTCAATTCAGTGGAATTTGGATCTGGGCTGGTATGAGGCCTGTGATGTAGTCAGGTGGGATCCTGTGGATCAGTGTTGTTACTGGTTGGTAGTGCTCTGCTCCTCTAGTACAGGGCTGGTGAGATTTTTTGCTTTGATTTCTACAAAAAAGAGAATGATAGCAACAGTGGTCTTCATTCATTATGCAGTATAGATGATAAAGACAATTTGCGTATTTAAATTAATACTTAGAAAGGATATGCTGTTCGAAGGGAATTAATTTAAAAAAAATCTTGATATAATGACAGTTAATCATAACTGAAGAAAAATGGTAAACTGGAGTGGAAACCTCCTGGGAAAAAGAGCCAGAACATGCTTTTGGGAGAATGCTCAGTCATATTAGCATGCAATGCATAGCTTCTCTTTAAGAAGTTTTTGTAAAAATGTATATACAATATGAGATTAAATTTCTTAGTGGTAGTCATTATATTTTCCACTATGTCAACATATTGCACTTTTAGACTCCTAAAAGGAATATTTTCCCATCCCAAATCTAGCTGCTTTTAAGGAAATCTGCCCTGGTGGAATGGGTTATACGGTTTCTGGCCCTCACAGAAACAAGCTATATCATCACCCTGCAGTTAGAGTACAGCCACCTGTCATTGGCAAGACCCCGATTACTCAACCTGTTGCTAAAGGTACTTCTCCTCCACCTCTCCCAGCAAAGGAAGAGCCAGTGGAGGCACTGACCTTCTCACAGAAAAGTGAGACTGAGATGGCTGTACAAGAAGGTGAGAGTGGGGAAATTCAGTCTTTCTCTATTTCTGTGCATGTGTCTTCCATGGTTTGTTTCTTTGCGTGGCAGCCGCAGGGCCCAGAGGTGTCACTCCCCACAGCAGCGCGTTCCGTGTGGCCGAGGGTATTGCATCACCTGATTTGCTTCTCACATGTTGTGTGTAGGTCCTGCCAGATGCTGAGACCATGGAAGGAGAACGGGACTGCTTTTATCTCAATGATTTTTATGATCAGAAAATAGTACATATTTGTTGTAAGACTGAAAAAAAATTATCAATCATATATAAATCTTTATGAATTCTAAAAAGGAGAGCTGCAATGGAAAATAAAAACATATATTAAATTCCTACCACGCCTTCCCAGAAAAAAAGTCGTATTTGTGGAGGAAAAAATCCCAAACCACTCTTGCTTGTCTAAAGAAAAGACAAATTTTAAAACTTGATTTTATTTTTTTTTTACAATAAATCCTTGAAAATTTTTTAGTGGTAGGTTATATATCCTTATGATATTAATTTACCTTTTAAATATTTACAGAATTGAAAGGGTTTCATCAGTGAGTTAGTAACCTGTGAGTTTGTCAAATTGTTTCTGAGGAAGCAGGTCAACAATTGAGAAACCTACAAGGCAGCTGCATACCTAGTAAATAAACATTAGCCAGTGTGTAAAATCTTATTCTGGTTTCAGGTTAGTTTTTACACCTGCTTCAGGAACATTACTTCAGGTTTGCACTATTTTGGAATGAGGTTTGAGCCTGAATTTTTTGTGGGATGGCAACAACGGCTTTCAAATGTGATAAAATATATAATAAAATGTTTTGTGAAAACTGATTAATTCTCTTTTTTCTTTCTGGTTTTAGTGGCAACAGCAGCTCCTGATCAGGTAAAACATGATGTAATTTATCTGGGAATTAGAATGCAGACCATGCGTACGAGATGGGATAAAGATAACTGGAAAGATTTAGAATTTATGATGAACAAACAAGTCTGTGGACTTACTGTTCAAACCCTGAGGCAAAAAGAACTTGTGTGTTATTAAATACAACAACAGGCATGTAGTGAGGTACAAGAAAGAGATTACTTTAACCTACTTAGAGGCATTTGTTGGAGGTTCTGGTATATATTGCTCTATCCCGTTCTGGAGACTGTATTTTAAAGGGGATACTGAAAAATGCAGAGGGTATGAAGAAGAGACACAGATACTGGCAGCTAGGGAAAATAAATCAGAGAGAAGCATTATGAAGCTTTGAGAAGCATTTGTGACACCTGTTTATGAGACTGGTATTAGTGCCTAAGTTAATTTCGTTGTTTGTTTAGGATGTCTTGTATTCGTTGGAGAAGAGCAAGTGTGTATCTGTGTGAAGTCCCCCATTCTGGAGGTTTCAGGTTTTCTGTGCTGAAGATAATGGGATTGGTTGTGAATAATTGCATCTGTACTCCATTTCATATTTCTAAGGATGTCCAAGCATCTAACATTTCTATGAAAATAAGATGATGAGTTCAATAGCTAAGAAGGAATCTTTCACAGTGGTCAGAGACCTAGATGAGATTGTATACTTTTGTGTGATGCTGAACTGCATTTAAATGCTATTTGTGAGCAATTAAAGACCAGAGAATGGGAGAATTATGGAGGGACAAAGCCAAAGATTCAGTTAGAAGCTCCCGGAAAAGACTGCTTCAAGTAAAATCAATGTTAAATTGCATGCTATTGTAGAAACATAGTATTCAGTGTTCATTCATTAAATTGGTGGTGATTAATGCTATCAAATGCCACTCGTGTGAGAATGTTAGCAGTGTCTCAAGCCAGGAGTTTGTGGGTAGCTATGAATTAAGGGAATGTTTTCAGAATGTTATTTTTTTTATCATTCTTTTAGGAATTGGCTTCCATTGATCAAGAAAAGCAGCCTTATCTAGAGCCTGGGCAGCCTCAGCTTTCTCCTGGAATTTCAACAATTAACCTGCATCCAAAGTTTCCAGGTAACTTATTTTGGCTTTTCTTTTAGTGTGAGAGAGTGTTTACGATTCTTAAAAGAACAGGAAAGTAACAATTCTAACAGAGGTTAATGAAAAAATGATTGGAGCTTCAGAAGCAATTTCTCCATGATCAAAAAAAAAATCGTGGAAGCAGAAGTGGGAGGAATTGAGAGGTTGGCATTGGCTTGGTGACTTGTTTAGGAGATAAAGACATATTTCAAGAAAAAGTGATATTCTGGATTAGGTGCGTGAGAATTTTAATGTCAGCAGAGATGAAGCCTTGTATTCCTTTCAAGAGGAAACTGTGCTTAGGTGCCTCCTTGTAGATTTATGTATAACTTTTGCTGCAAAAGTTTTACAACTGTGTTTGCTTCCTTTAGCACCTCAGTGTTTTTTACACAAGCACTAGAATGATAAAAATCCCAATTATACAGATTTTTTTCTGCTCTAGGTCAAAGCAGAATAAACAAATTAAAATCTCCATAGTGCCTGACTTGATACTGATATCATGCATGAATTCTTTAAGGGCTGGGTTTTTTTGAATGCTTTAAGGTGTTTTTTTTGGATGTGATTGATTTCCATTCCATGTCACACAGTAGTGGTTGAGAAAACATCCCCTCCTTTGCCTGTTGAAGTTGCTCCTGAAGTCTCTACTTCAAGTGCAAGTCAAGTTATTGCACCTACTCAAGTTACAGGTATTGTACTTCTTTTTTAGAACTACAATAAATTAAGAAAATCCTGAGTTCCTGATGCTATTGTTCTGAGCTGTTGCTGAATTACTGTAGTGAAGAAAACGTGGTTGTATAATAGAAGGAATACCCTAGAGAGAGAAAGTACAGCACAGCACAGCAATGAGGCTACTGCCAAGAGAGCCAGGACCGGGTCCTTCCAGGATGTACCTGCCATTTTTGTGCCCACGAATAAAGGGTAGAAGACAAAATTAATAATTCCATCTCAGATTCAGTTGTAGACTTTCGTTGCAGATCTGCAAGGAAAGTCCAGCACTGAAAACGTCTTGGATACAAGTCAGGTTGTTAGGCAGTCTACATGTGTATTCATGAAGTACACATGAGCATGTTCTTTTGAGGGATGTAGACTTCATGGGATGTAGATCAGAATGTTCTACAAAAAGCAGTTGAGAAGTTACTGTAAGATCTATTTTGAAATGTTCTTTTGATGTTTGTGCTTTGTGCTTTTTTGATGTGTTAAATTTTCCTCGTCTACATCTATGTGTCAAGAAGTGAAAGTAACAGAAATGCAAGTAATGGCACCTGTCAGCTGAAATTTGCCTAAATGACAGCTGTGTCCAAAAGACATGAAAATTTCTTTTGCTGTACATTTAGAAACAAAAAGGTGGATGTAGTATATTTGTGTACATGAGAGCATTACAATGTCACGTTGGTTAGAATGACCCAGAATGAACACAGACTTTGAAGTGATTGCAATATCCCAGTAAATACTGTAAGATGCATTCTTGCATATGGTAGAGATATTTAGGCCTACAAAGAGGTTTCCATTCAGAGGGAGAAATTTCACATACTTAAATAAAAAATTAACTCTTCAAAATGGCTTTCCTTCATGCAGGAATGGATTTTTGAGTTGATGCAATGCACAGAGAGTCTAAATCACCTAGTTGTTTGTACACTCCTGTCTGCAGTTAAGTCCTCCTGAATGTACTGTGAGAGTAGAGAAAGTATCCTGTCCTTTTGTAACCATTCAGCTGCTTCCTTCAGTTTGCTGAAATTACAGTTCACCAATCCCATAGGAAGGTTCAGCTACTGGTTATCATCAAACTAGAACTTGGAAGTCAGACCTTCTGTGACTGTGCCCCTTCTGCCAGCCAGCTCCCAGCTTCCTTACAGTGAGAGAAGGTTACCCTGCTGGGAACTCACATCAGTTAGTAAAAAGAAAATGGTAGTTTTCCATGTTCTGTTTTTTATTTCCTCAGGAAAATTAGTATAACTAGAAATTGGTGTGTGCTATAAATCAATATGTTGTTCAGATATTTAAGAGATAGTAAAGTACAAGTGCAGTAAGATTTGTAGGACAAAATCCTGAACAGGATTAAAGAACTGAATGTAGTTCAATTTGAGAAGTTTTTGAGTGCCTTATTTCTGTACTTTAAGATTTAGTTAAATTTAAATGTGACCTGTTTCTAAGTAGTCTAGACAAATAATTCTTCTTTAAGAAGAATTCTTCTTTAATAATTCTTCAGATAATTTCTTTATTTTTCAGGAATTACAATTCCATACTGCAGCATAACCTTAGTTTGTTGCAACTGAACACAGTTGTTAGTATTTCTGCAATAACACATATAATTCAGGAATTTCTAAAACTACTGTAAGGTTTTAGCCTCCAATGCTGCCCATATCTGAATCTCCTTATCTTACAAAATACATCCAAGCCATTAATAGATGAGTATTCTGTAAATCAGAATACCCACTGTAATGAGAAACTCACTACAGTTGTCTTAATGTACAATGCAAAAGTTGAGCCATGTATTTTTTTTATTCTATATTATCTTCATTTTACTTTAAAATTTATGTACTGATTTATAAATCTTGGATGGGACATTCAGAAGATTATGTCACTAAGAAAAGCCTAGATGGTTTTTAGGTTCTTCCAGATAAGGTATCCATTACAGAAACTCAGGAGTCACAAACTTGATTTACAGTTGTTTTCAGGCCTGAGCTTTCTACTTGGATTACAGAATACTGTGCACTTACTGAACTATGTGAGAGAGTTTAACCTTAAATTTCTTTTTGTTTGCTAGAAATCAACGAATGTACAGTTAATCCTGATATCTGTGGCGCAGGACACTGTGTTAATTTGCCTGTGGGATACACTTGCATCTGCTATGAGGGGTACAAACTTAATGATCAGCAGACGAAGTGCACTGGTATGAAATGATGCTTTCAAAAATCTGAAATAAGCATGCTATGAAATTCTTGAAATGTAGAATCTGGTTAGAGGAAATACCTACAGAGCAGTCAGGAGTTCTTTCCTATGTTGAATGCTTTCAAACTACAAGCTAGTATTTTTATGCCAAATAAAATTTGCGAGGTAGTCTCTAATACAGCCTTTCAGCTGCTCTGAAATGAGTGTGAATTTAACTAAATGGAATGAAAACCTTTCCCATTGTGATGTGAGAGAAAAAGTGATTAGACAGACCATCTTCTCTCAGCTGTATGTCAGGTATCTAAAAGACTTCTAGGGAGAAATACACTTCTGTTTGGAAAAAGAATGAATTTGTGCCTGTTTCTCACAGTGATTTACCCAGCTACCAGCCAGACTAAGTCCAGACATTTTGTTAGGTCATTCCTTTCAGCCTGCTACTGAAAAGAGAAAGTATATCATAAACAACCCAGAAGCACAGTAAGAGATCTGCAAAGCGAGGTCTTCATCCCCTTCTAAGCTGGTAAATTCTGGAACAGAGGCCTCTGCTGAACATAAGGCAGGGCACAGATCGGTTCTACAAGAGCCATTTCAAATTTGGAAGCAGCTGTATCGATATCTTTTCTTCATTCAGAGCGTACGGGTTCCTCTGTAACTTGGATCAGAAAGGGTGTATTGTGTCAGCAGCTTATATGCTATAAAACCTTCATGCCACCAAAGCTCAGTAGCTTCACGCTGTAACACATGCTGTCAGGTGCAACTACAGTATTAAAAAGTGAATCACACAACTCAGCCAAATGGCAACTTAGAATCCCTTTATTTCATCCAAATTTTACTAATGTTCCATGCTTGCAGCTTGTGCTCATGTTGCACGCAGTGTAGTGATCTGAAATGTAATCATGTCACATTCTTCAGGCCAATGCAATATTCTTACAGTCTAAGCCAATAAGAGCATTTTTCTCCAACCAAAACTATTTAATGCATCTTTTTTGCATCTCTGAGAGAAAACGTATATCCCTTTTCAAATAGTTCAAATAATTACACGATCAGTCCTTTCAAATGCATGGCATAGAATGCACAAAAAGAATCAAAACTAAATATGTTATTCTATAGTCTTATGTTTTCATTTCTTTTATAGATATTAATGAGTGTAATCAGGCACCACATCTCTGTTCCCTTGGACGCTGTGAAAATACAGAAGGAAGTTTCCTATGTATTTGCCAAGCTGGATTCATGGCCAGTGAAGATGGAACTGACTGCGTTGGTAATAACTAGCCTCCATTATAGAAAATAAAAAGATAAAGCCCTCCTAAATTCCCCTTTTCAGCTTTTTTTTCTCAATGTCAATGGTGTTGGACTGGTGTCTGGAAGTATATTTAACTGTCTCTCACCAGGTGTTGTGGTGAGGAAAGCACCTGAGTAGCTGATATTCCTCTTCAAAATGTTCGTTTGTTGAAAAACGAGAATTTATTCAGTACTATCCTTGTTTAGGAAAACTACCAGTTAGTAAAAACACCTGTTGTGTGAAATACAAATATTCAACATTCTTTCAATGAGTAGAAGCTGGAACAAACCATATTTTTAAATATAGCTGCAAACAGCCACAGACTTCACAAAGCAACATAAACAGCCTGAAGGGGCTGTGGTCTGCCTTAGGTTAGTGCTGGCCTGGGCACTTCATACATGCGGCAACACACATTTGCAACCAGAGGGGTGCTCACAGGCCACCTTCCTGTACCCTGGTTGTTTCTCAAACTCATTCTCTCTGTGCAGTGAGGTGGCTTGCAAACATCTTCAAAAATCCAGACTTAGAGTTTCGTTAAAGCAGTTTTGAGGAGATGCAAGCATTCAATACTTTGGTGGTAAAGCAGCTTCTCTTAACTTCTCTTTGTCATCTGCAGATTTTGATGAATGTTCAAGACCTCATACTTGCGGAGAAGGCTTTTGTATAAACACTCTTGGCTCATACAGATGTGAATATTGTGACAGTGGTTACCAAATGAACAGGAGAGGGGAATGTGGAGGTAGGTTTGGACTACTCACTAGTGGCGATGATGAAGTGAAGTTACCATTTATTGATAGCACAAAACCAGTGCCAAACTACTCCTGTTTGGAATGCTTAACATTCCTTGCTATTCAAGCACTGCAGCTTGAGCTTGAGGGATTTGGGACAAATCCCAGGGGATGCAATCTTAAACAAGAAGCCTTTGTGAGTACTCTTCAATCTTTGTTGTTATTTGGTGTCTGGAACTGCAATTCAATTCCTATTATTTAAATTTAAGATGCTGCAAAGGAGTTTCCCCACTGTGTACAGAACCATCTTGGGACAGCCATTTTATCGTCTCTTGCCATGGAATCACTTAACTTCTTTGTTAGTCCTTACCTGCACGCCAAGCTTCTGCCAAAAAAAGTTGTAATTTTTCCTATATTATAGCAGGTAGCAAATGACAGGTTGACTTTTTAATATCTATATCTAGCAGATTTCATGTTGCAGGAGATCCTGGGACGTCTGACCTTCAAAGCTTCACATTATTTTTTAGTGTGATATTTTGGCCTTTTTTCCTGGTATTTTTATAATTTTCAACTTGAATTGTGAAATAAAAACCACAAGAAATAATTTAATTTTAAACATGACTTTGTTTATGCTTTAGTGTAAGTTAGGACAGAATAGAATTGCTGATATGTTAGGTTACCCAACAAATAGGCAACTTAAAGCTGCCATGGATATACTTGCTGCTCTGAGCGATGCTACAAGATTCCTCTTCCAATTTTTTTATTTATTTAGGTGTTTCACAGACTCCACTCTTACAACTAGTCTTTGCAAATCTTCTCTGTGAGTTTGGATTCTGGGATTCAATTAGGCTAGAAATCAGACCGTTACAGTACATCAAATTTGTTATTAACTTGTATTTTAAATAGTGTGGTGGTAGTCCTCTATAATTTAACTTAACAATATGAAATTTCTGAAGCCAAATTCTCTGTTGAAAGTTATTTAAGATTGCTTAAGGGAAAAAACCCTCCTATACTAAATCCATCAAACCAAGGAAATTACACATTCAGGGAATCATTTCACTGTGTCATTACACCTTCTTAGTATGATCACCCTACTGACAGATTTCTGATTCCACAAAAAACTTCCTTCCACCTCCTCCACAGTTCAAAAACAAAGGCAAGAGTCCTCCAAGCTAAACACAATACTCACAATTCACTTGCACTTCCTCACCCCATCTTCATTCTGCCTTCAAGCTATACTCACACAAGCTCTGTGATGGGCCTAGTCAGGGGAATGTGAAGAGTGCATATATGCAGTTGTAGAGTCTGTTGTTTATGTAGAACAGTGTTATAGTCATAGCTGAACACCATTGCATAGGATGAAGAATTCTAATAGAATCTTCTTGTGATTTGTTTTTAAGCTTTGCAGCATTTAGACTTTATTTGGACTGAAAATTTCTGTACCAAGTGCATCATTCATGTTGTATGTTTTGAGGGCAGACACAATCCAGACAGGTCTGAGAAGAGATTACAGCAGAAGTGGATTTTCTTTGTAATTAAGTAAAAAAAAAAATCTCACAGCAGTTTCATGAGAAACTTTTGCAGGTCTGCATTTTAGCAGCTGAAGAAGCCTGTTACTGTTTTTATGAGAAAGTATTCTAAGCTGGACAGTTGTGATTCTATGAAAAATTGTTATTTGCCCACATCCAGTGAGTTGTTCAGAGCTGGGATGTTCAATTCTCTCAAGTTTGGAGTATTGTCCAGTTAAATGACAAGTGTTGGGACCTACTTGGCTTCTGTGAGCTTGTTCTCAAAACTAGGAGTGAATTCCCTCCCTACGAACTGTGCTCGAGTAGCAGTCCTTAGTTGCGGAAGACAAAACTGCTAGGCTTGAGGCAGGAAAAGGATGGGAGCTTAGGAAGCTGAGTTTAGGGGTGACTGACAATTTAATTAGGTCTGTGCACTGCATGAAGCAAGTATTTAATGGGAAAGATTGTAATTATTGTGTAATTAAAGACCATAATATAAAATGATCTCACACGTGGGAACAGACTGCAAGGAGGCTGCCTACACAGTTTTAATTCCAGTGTCTTCTGATCACTGGTCACTTGAGAGCGACTTGTCTTTGAATGTTGTTTTTTGTGTGCAGTCTCCTCTGGATTGCATATGTTGCATATATTAAGGATTTTCTTGGTGTAGGAAGAAGTTGTTCTTGCTCAGAGCCTGAACATGAGTTCCATGACTTTTTCAGGACCTATCTCTTCTTGTCATGGGTAAACTAGGACCTTGCCTGATGCAGAAAGTCCCTCTATCACCCTAAACATTGCCAGCCTCAGTGATGCGGCTTGTGCCCTCTTTTAGATGAAATTAACTTACTCCGTGTAAGCATCTTTGATTCTAATTCACACAATTACATTTTTAGTCCCCATAGCACTTACGTATTGCTGCAACGTTGGAGAATACCAAATTGCGCTTTGCTTTTGGAAGCCAGAGTTACAATTTTACTGTTGTTGCAATGATATTCCGAAATCTGACTATAGGAAGAATCTCAGGCACTTCAATATGGTAAAGGAGTAACATAAGGAAAGTTGTTCTTACCTCTGATAGCCTGAAATCTGATATGGTGTATGTTCTGGAAGACCTACCAAAGATTTGTAGTGTAACAGAGAATTCAGATTCAGTTGCATGTATTATAAGCTACTGTATTTCTCAGAGATGCCCCTTTGCTGGTACAAGTCTGTGTGAACTTGTTCTTTCCTGTGTCTCTAACAGATAAAGTATGCAACTCTTTAAATGCTTTGGTATCACAGGAGGAGACTCAGAGTAACCAGATTATTGTTCAGTGTTCTATTATGGCTTTGACCAGTATTTCCTTTTATCTTCTCTTTTGAAGACATCGATGAATGCCTGACTCCAACTACGTGTCCAGATGCACAGTGCCTTAATGCTCCTGGCTCTTACCAGTGCATTCCTTGCAGAGTGGGCTTCAGAGGCTGGAATGGACAGTGCCATGGTATGTTTTGTACTCTTTGTCTCTCTGGTTACAGTTCTTCTGAGGTACTGTATTTCATATTCAATCAGTGGTACAACCTGATGACAGTGCTGTGGCCTGTGTCCCCATTTCATTCAAGAATAACTGAAAATATGAGATTTTTGAAGTTCTTTTATGTTCTCAGGCACAGTATATATGAGGAAATGTTATTGTACTGTAGATAAATGAGCACTGAATCTAGACTACAAACAACATAATTATAAACTACGAAACAAAATTCTTGAAATAGAAAATATGGAACAGAAATGGGGTGTATTGTCAGTGAAATACTATTAGGCTGTTGTTTGGAACTGGAAAGACAAGTGAGTGCTAATACATCAGTGTGACTCGCAGGTTTTTCAGTAGGATATGGGACTTTGCTCATGGAGCATATTAATAAAACTCCTTAATTATCCGTACTTCTTGCAAAACATTATCCTATCTTAAAGCCTCTTGTCTCACTTTAGATTAGGGTTTTAGGACAGATTTCTCACATTTTATTTTTGTCTCTTTGTTTTTAAATGTTAGATTATTTTTTTTTTTTCAAAATCAATTTTGGCTATTTGAGATATAGGTAAGAAAGAGCAAATTAATCCCTTGCACAAAAAGAAATAACCTTTTGCAGTTTTGAGTGCCACTTTTTGGAACACTACCAGAAATTTAGCATCAGTTGTGAAGCATCTGCTGTCTGTTGTGAATATTCCTGCCCACTCCATGTAACACATGCCCTATAATTTGTGATTGTTGGAATAGCTGTGTTACCTAAACAGGTGTGCCATAACCTACACAGAGGGGGTGTTTGCATTACTGTTGTAGGGCAGATTGTCAGTGTACTTCCATAGCTTATTTTGTAATGGCTCCCAGTTCTGTGATTTGGTTCAGTTCACAAAGCAGTCTAAGAGCAGTTTTGGTGGAAACAGCTCTGGAGGCTGGCATCTGCTGTGCTCCAGCTGCAAATGTGCTGCTGATCTATGGATCAAGATTAGAGCCAAGTTGCAGTGAAGCCATGGTGAGGCTGTCAGAACCTCACCACCAGTTTTGCTATGCAGATCACACCATTTTCAACTACCCTATTTTCTGAAGAAGTCAAACTGTCTGAACAGATCTGCCATGTCATAGCTGCATATTTGGTCTTGTCATTTGACTTACTGTGGAGGAATGTATTTCTCAGGTAATTTCATGGATTTTAATGGAGTTGTAGTAAGCTATGAAATGTTTACAACAAATTAATGGGTTTCACTTTGCACAAATTACTCCACATTCATCTTTGTTTCATTCCTTCCCACCTGCCTGGATTCCTGGTGCCCTTGCGAAGAATGTGGCATATGTACTCTGTTAGAACTCTCTTACTTAACTCCTTTTTGTTTTTGCAAAATGTTGGCTTAATTTTGCCTTCTTTCCCAATATTAAGCTTCATTTCTGTACCTATTTATGAAAACAGCCCTGTTGAAAATTCCCTGGCATAACTTTCAGTTGTTTCATTCTTGCTAACCAGGCTAGTAGGAGGGAAATGAGAGAAATCAGTGCTTTGCTCAGAACGAAGTCATGTAAGGAATATGTCTTGGTTTCAAGTGATAATTTTTTTCCTTGTATTACTACATGTAGTTTCCCTTTTTTCCTTTGTTTTATGAAATGTTCTAAGCCTAGACATTCTTACTCACTTCATTAGTGATGTGATCAGTCCATTTTTTGTTTATCCTAGGCTTACATCATGTTGGAAATGAGCCATATACATTTTAGAAAATGTAATGCAGACAATTTGTCTTAAATCTGTAGTTCTGCGATACGGCACAGTTTAAATACACCAAAAAGGAAGGTATTTCCCATTATCTTTGAAGGGTATTTAAATCCATTGTTCCATAAATTCATTGTTTCTCCTATTAGTTTGGATTAGTTGTGGCTCTTCTGCTTTTCCACAGTGCAGTCCTCAGTGTTTTTTTAACTCACTTCATTCCTCTGCCTGCACTTTATACCATAGAAAATCTCGTGTAACAACGCTGCAGATAGATCTTTGATGCCATTTATATTGTAATCTTCCAGGATTTAAAGCCAGGAACATGGCCACTTCTGTTTCATTAAGGCAAGTCAATCAGTTCACTTCAAATTTGGGTAGACTACGTTTAACTGGAGTTTAGGTGGGAATGTTCAGTGCCTATTGGAAGACATGGAAAAGGACACCTGCATGGCCTGCCTCCTCATTGTCTTGAAATTGCCACTGTCCCAGGTCCTTCAATGCATTCATGTTGTACAGGAACAAAATATTTGAAATAATTCATTGGTTTTTAAGTTTACTTTCAATCACTGATTTATTCATATTCCATTTTTCTCTCTGCACATTTGCACATTCAAATAAAGTCATATATCATGATGTATCTAGAGCACACTTCTGTGTGTTGATAAACAAATTTTAAAAAATAGGTTGACAGAACTTTCTAGATCCTAACCACTTCATCCTTGTGATTATCACTGTGGTGGATTTTGAAGCTCCATGGTTAACTATCAATATTCAGCTTGTACAGTTTTAAGAATCCTGTTAGAAGATATTTAAGCTAATACAGAAGTCAGCAGAGCTAATCCAAATACCTCTAACCCTATTGTAGGTAGCATCAATAGAATCAGTTCTAGCTCTGGATTTCATCTCAGAAGACTTAAATTCTGTTCCTGGTTTTTTTGCTGGCTTTATGGGGAAGACTCTTGATCTTCAAGTCCCATCCAAAAATCAGAAATAGTATTCCAGGTTTCTTTGTCAAGAAGCTTGGATATGACAATGAATCTGTAAGAAGCAGTTCTGTTGGAAATTTGTATGCCTGAATTGGGTCCTCTGTATTTGAACAGATTCTTTCTTCAATTAGAGCGTTAACCATGTACATTGAGAGCAAAGATTGTGTTTTGTAGAGCAAGCACATTTTGCAACAGTGGTGAGCTGGGAAATAAGCCTTGGAGAAAGGAATAAGTAGTAACACCTACTGAATGGCGTAGCAGAGCAGCTGTGGATCTGTGCTGTTGTCTCTGGGAGGATGTCACTTGGTCTGCCAGGCCAGGCTGCAGCAGGACATCTTATTTACAGAGCTGGAGGCTCAAGTGAGGAGCCAAGAGTTGTAGGTCATTTGGAATACGGACGAGGGTGGTTTCCTTTATGTCTGGGGAAAGATGGGCTTTGTCAAAGGCAGGTGGTACAGGAGCTTGCAAGGAGCCATGCGTGTAAGGAGAATAGTTACTGCACATATTCACAGAGCTAATAAGAGTTGTGATGATGATGATTTAAAGATGTCTAATCTTCTTCCAGCTCTCCCTGTGCTACAGCTGCCTAAATAGCTCAAGTGCCTCAAATAATTAGCACATCTTTATGTTGATGGGTTTTGTGTGCTTTGTGGTGGCAAAAGACAGGATAATTGGGAGTGATGTGATTTCTGGCACATAAAAACGAACAAAGGGTAGTTCTTTTCCTGCATCAGTGAAGCTAAAAAATACAGCTTTTTCCATAAAAACGTGCTGACTACTGCAACCCCAAAATAAAGAAATAAAATTTGAAAACTAAAATTATTTTTTTTTCTAAAGTGAAAACCACTGCTAGGAGAAAAAAGGTAATTGTTATTTTAGAATACAGAATTAATTCTGGCTGGATTTATAGCAAAATATGTTATTTTTATGTTTGCTTTTTGTTTTGTTGATTTTTACAAATTGCATTCAGAAGGAATTCTTGAAAAGTAGTGTTAAGTAACAACACAGCAATTTTCATGTTGGCTAAAGCAAGTGGCCCATCTGGTCACTGGTCCAACCTTTCTTTCAGAGAAGGATGAAAGTAGATGTCTGTGGGATAGCTTATAGAAAAAAAAGCTGCTTACAAGTCCTTCTAAAGAAAGGATGGTTTGTGACTAGGAAGAGAGATTTTGCATAATCCATTGGAGTTCCTTGTGGAGTATGTAGAGTAGCCTTACAAAAGGACCTGCATGAAGTGCTGAAATCCCATTGGAATTCCTCAGGAATAATAACCATGCTTATGATGTATTTTGAATATATTCCCGAGCTCAACTGAAAGGTGGTTGTACCCAAGTTAATTTCTTGCACTTTCTTTCTTTTCACAGATATAAATGAATGTCAGTATGGCAATCTCTGTACAAATGGACATTGTGAAAATACAGAGGGATCTTTCAGGTGTATTTGTGCCCAGGGTTTCAAACTCTCTGCATCAAAGGATCAGTGTGAAGGTAAGAAAGAATATGATTAAAATTCATAAGGTTGCACTTACCTTTTAGATAATATTTTTCTTTTTTCTTTTCTTTCTTTCTTTCTCTCTTTTTCT
>VZRS01008986.1:1096809-1137696 GCA_013398055.1 Ifrita kowaldi | reverse complement strand
TTTTTTTTTTTTTTTTTTTTTTTGCATTTTGTTTTTAATGGAGGAACAACAAATATACAACACTGGTGCTAAAAACCCAAAAATGTAAGACTATGTATTTCCATTTTATGGCTTCTGTGATCACATTGTAGATTTCGACATGTGTTATAAAGCCAGTCAAGAACATGTAGTAATATTTACATTGCTAAACTGGAATTTTTGCAAAGTCCTTGGCATATCTGGCATTTTGGAGGTTTAGAGACAGTGGCTTTTGCTTTTCTTTCTATCTTTTTTTTTCTACCATGTGGGTGGGTGGAATCAAAAAACCTGTGCTGCTCCCCTTTGGAGCCCAGCAGTGTCAGTTGACACTGCCTGCACTGGTGTCACTGTATTTCCAGTAGTGCATTGAGAGAGAGAGAGCTTGGTGTCAGATTTCTAGGAACAGTACCTGTACCTCCAAAGTGTCGGTTTCCACTTTTCTTCCACATCTAAAATTCCTATCAGGACTGCTCCACTGGAACAAAATTAGGTCTGAAGTTAGAGGGAAGTAGTCTGAGGAGAACCTAGAGCATGTACAGGAGGAATGAATATCCCTCTCCTTAACTAGAAGGCACTTGAAACTTCTCCCTAAAGGTGAAAATCTGGGACTGTGTCTCCAGGCTGTGGAAGCACACAGAAACCTAAGAAACCATGTTTCTTGTCAGATGTTGGGTTTCCTTCTTTTTCCTTTTCCTCAACCTTCCCTAAGTGTCTCTGCACAGCACCGAACACTTTTCAGACTTCTGAGTGCTAAAAATAATACAGTAAAACTAAATGATCGTTCATATAAATTTGTCAGGAATTTTGAAACAAAACATCAGTGTAAGTTAAGTGTCTTGAGTGAGTTAAATGTGCTGTTCAGGACACACAGCAGACTGATCTTGGGGAAAATATGTAGACGAAATTTGACTGCTTCCTCTGAGCCTTTCATGGAAAAGAGCCTTTGCCAAGCCTAGCTGGCATGTGCAGACTGTTCTTCTTAAAGTGCACCCTTCTAAAGTAAGGATCTGTATACATGCCCAGCTGCTTCATGCAGCCCCACAGATTTCAGTGATCCTTACATTCTAAACTTCTGTGGTTGCAAGGAACCGTTACTTAAGAGGTCAGACTGTATAGCCATAACACAGACCTGAAAAACCTCATTGAGTAACATTCTCCTGTTTGAATTGAAGTGTATTTCCAGAAAGACATTCAGCTGTGCCAAAATGCTAAAAGTGACCAAGAACTCACCATGTCAATTTAAATACTGCTTCTTAATAAATGCTTTATAAATAACGGAGGGAAAATAGGCTTCCTAGCTCAAACAAGGCATGTGCTATGTTCTGAATTCAAAGTGCCACTCCTCTCCAATACTTTGAGTTTTCCATAGGAAAATTTAAGTTTGATGTTCAAATCGATCTGTTAGCTCAGGCTGACCCCAGTTTATGAGAACTGAAGCGCAGAGGGATTAGCAGTGCTGTGGAAGCAAAGAGACATTTCCCCACAGTTAGATGATTAATACTGTTACAAGGCAAGAATTTTAAGGAGCCTTAATGTACAACTTAATTGGGGAACAGCCTGTCAGTGTGCATCTGAAAACCACACCCTGTTAAAAGGTGGTGATCCTGCTGGAAAGTATTTTGTGGGTTTTGCTGACTCACTGGAGCGGCTGACTTGTTACCTCTGCCAGATATAACAGAAACAAAAGCAGCTCTCAGGCAGCATGTCTGTGTATTTGTGAGTCTGTGTGTACCCAATTGTGCATTGAGGGATAAATTGAATTATAGGAGAGAATGTTGAACGCAGTCGTCTCAAGGAAAACACACAGTCTGCAGTTTCATATAATTTTATGCATTATATTGATGGTGCGTATTTAATAAATACAAACAAGTTAAGCAGTACTGGATATTGACACTGTGCTTTGCTGTTTTGTTCAGACTTGGTCTTTGCACCATTTGATGAGTAATTGGTATTTTGAGATGTGTAACACTTTTGCTATCTGTGCTGCTGCAGATATTAACGAATGCCATCAGCGATCAGTCTGTACAAATGGACGCTGCAGGAACACAGAAGGATCTTTCAGATGCATCTGTAGCCAAGGCTACTCATTATCACCTACTGGAGATCAGTGTGAAGGTAAGCTTAGGGACTTAGCTACTGATTAATTTCTTTTCAATAAGGTATTGAGTATTTCGACTATAGGCATGAACTCTTTTAAGAATGGAGCAGAAATATATGTTGCCTCTCTTTTTCTCTACACTGCCAACCATTCATTCCCACCAAGACAACCACATAGATAATGGATTCTTAGAAATAGTCCCTGTTATCTTTCCACATACAAAAAATCAGGATATGCGTTTCCAACAGTAAGATTGGAAGACCAGTTGACATTATTACCGAGAAGAAGTCAGCCTTTCCAAACAGTCTTGTTTAAGTTCTGACACACAGGCTCTGTATTACAAAAGCTTCTGCCAGCATACGCTATTCTCATGGGGGCCTGTTAGTTAAAACTTCTCCAGCTGGTTTTGGGAACCTGCAGTCAGCCACCACAATCACACATGTGCACTGGCAAGAGAAAGTGTTTAGTAGACGACAAGTTCCAGGGGGATCTGCTGGAGCTCACAGCTTGCACTGTCTCAAAAAGCAGTCTAGGTACTGAGCTTATAAAAATAAAAGTAAGAAGTGAGAGATGTACACTAAATGTGCAGAGAAATGCTGTGTTAGAGAAAAAAAACATCCTCTTATCTCTCAAGTATAACAATTTAATTGTCCAGTAATTGGCAAACTGATGTTTTTCTAATGAAGCATTTCAAAGCTACTCCCTCTTCTCTGTTGTTGGCTGTATCATCTGATATGGTGCATGTGCTGCACTGCTCATGTCACCTTGAGAATGTAAGATTACTTACTAGTGAGCTCCAGGAAAGATTGTACCTCAATTGCTTTCTTATCTCACACTAGCAGGGAGAAGTAACTCTCAGTTAAGGTCTCACTGTACAGGTGGTAATAGCTCATAAAAGCTTTTCAGTCTCTGGTGTGCTTTCTGTAACTGCTGATACCATGCAAGATACAGCTGTCCTACCAAACAGTGTTCTGCTGCTAGGGTATCCTGCACATAGCACTTGGAAGGCAGTCCTCACCTTCTCCCTCACAGCAATAGGCCAGCAATCCTCCTCTTCAAGTGATCTTCTTCAGGAAGAAGAGCAGTTCCCCCTGGGCCAACCAAATGCTGCTTTCTCAAGACAAACCTGTAACAGACTTTGTCATCAGTGATTGTACTGGATTGTCCACATTCAGTGAGTGACAGCATCTCTTGAAGTTCTCACCAACAAGGAATAAGGATATCTTATAAAATCTCCTCCGGGCACTGATACTCTTTGGTCCTGAGCTATTTGGAGAATATGTTCATGGAAGAACTTAACACAATCTTCTCATAATTTGTGCTGAGTACCAACATCACTTGCATCAGCTTCAAGAAATGTGGGCTGATGATGCAATGCACTAGAAATTTGAGTCAAAGAATTTTGCTCTCATCTGGCTTCAAGATCTTCATGAATTGCAGCAGATGCAGAGATACTTTGTCAAGAATCAAAGAAAAATGTGGTGTAAGGGATCACAAGTCCTTCCTGCCTCCCAAAGGCAGAACAGATAATATGGTATCATTCCTGAAAACTACTCATCTAACTTGCTCTGAGTAGGCTTCAGATGAGATTTCAAACTTCTCATCAGACTGTTTTGGTGCATTTCATACAGCCCAAGAAGCTGTATGGTAGCTGTTGCAGCTCTTCGTCACCTGGTCTGTCAGGATAGGTCCATGCTTTATCTTCCACTCTGTCTTGATCCTGCTCAAAGGGAGTTTTCAAGACAAAATACCTTCAGACACTTACAAGGCAAAAGAAGAGGGATTGTATCAAACAAGGAAAAAGGGTAAAACCACTCCCTTACCCCAGGATCTTTGTCTTATTTAAAAGTCTGCAACCAAATTTACAGCTTCTGTACCCAGTGACGGAGGGGTTAATTTCTGTAGATACAGTTTGTTTGCTGAAGACTTCTGTAAATATTGCAAGTCCTGCACAAAATAATTGATCTCTTGAAGTGGAAGAAGTTCTTCTGTGCTTTCATTATATCCCTTCAAAGTTTTCTGAAGTACAGGATATTACAGACTGCTTTTTGCACCTTGGAAACTAAACAGTAGATCACCTTAAGAAGACATCCAGTGTTTCTCCACATAATGGCCTCTGATTTTTGGATTAGCCTATTTACCTGAATGTTTTCTAACACTTCACAGAGAAAGCAGGAAAGAGATGACAAAAACTGTGGGTATAGCACAGCACAGTTTTCTGGAAAGCGCAAAGTGGTTCAAATTCTGTCCAGTTTCTCAAAGAGCCAGGTATGGACATTTGTCACATCAGAGGATACCCAAAAAATGTATGATGCTGTAAAACCAATGTGATTAGCCAACCACTTGCAAGAAATATATTTGTTTAATTAGGATTTCTTCTGGTTCAGAAGTTTTCTTAAAGATGTTGTATGTGAGAAGCAGTTTGCTGGTTTGATCATTATAACTTGTGCAAACTTCTAGGGGTATTGCAGAATTTGGCAGAATTATGCTGTGCTCATTTTCAGCTGTGCTTTTTGCAACTCCCTGGCTGAAGTTTTTGTCTGGAAGCCTTTGTGCGGTATTTTACTTGTTTAAGAAAAACAGTTATTTGCAAATAACTTGTATACATCAATGTATACAAGTATACATGCAGTATGTCTTCAAGATACACAACCACATGCATGTTTTTCTTCTGCCTTAGTCTCTCATTCAGCATCTTGTTCTTGAGATGAAGTGACATTGAGACTTTCTGCTCATTGTTGCCCTGAATAAGAAGGAACACAAAGTGTGAGGGCACCTGTGAGGCCTTGTCTTAACCAACAGGGAGTGGGAATATGCACCAGCGGGACTTGCTTACAGACTGTACACCTCAAAGAGTACTGTTCTTCCACTAACACCTGGGTTACTGGAAGAAAGTTTGGAGCACAAGGGTCTCCAGTGTTCTCCTAGAGCTTTCAGAGATTTTGCTAGCCAAAATGTTCAAGACGTGCATGCGTAAAGGGTGGTAAAAAGCACTGAATGTCTCAAGCATGATTTACTGCCTCTGATTTTTCTGGGGATTCTCATGCAGCACTCATTGGATCTATGAAGAGTTGCATCAGAGAAAGGGAGGTTTGCATCCTATATGGAAAATAATGCATTTTGACTGAATTTGGCAGAAGACACCTTCTTGTTGTGAGACTTGGCATTAACTTAGCACAAGGCAGTCATTAATTTTTCACATGCTCCTAGTCAAAATTAATTGCTTTTTAAATAAGCCACACTTTATTTTGCAGTTGAAAATGGTTATAAAACATGTGGTTATCTAAAGGTCACAACTTTGTCAACATTAAGTGTAATTTTATCTTCAATAACATTCATTTATGTAAGAAAGCTATCCCTATTTCTTACTTATATTAAATAGATTAAATCCCAAGGAGAGTGATATAGTGTGGGCTTTCCAAAGATAAATGTAGAAATGAGGTCATGTCCTCTTTTTAATTACAATTGTTATTCATTCCTGCAGCACAGGAAAAAGATACAATTCTAATCAGCTAAAATCCATACTTAAGAAATCAGAATAATCAAAGGTACTGGGAAAAGTCTTTGATTACTGTTTTTCAAAGGAAACTCACTACATTATCAAAGCAATGGACTTGGTAGATTATTAGGTAGGGCTCTGTGGAGGCAGAGGAAGTTGCTTATGAGACAGTTTTTTTATTTGACTCTCTTACTTTCTATTTGCTTTTAAAACTTAGAGGTACAGTCACCAAATACCTTGTGATCTTTAGCTGTAATGAAACCAAAACTGCATAATATCACTGGAATGTCGGCACTTGCTGACTTAATCCTCTACCCATAGTAGCTGTACTCTGTTTCCTCCATTGGGCTTTAAGCCCTTTGAAAGACAATGGGAAGAAAAGACTTTAGATGGAGACAATGCCAGTGCCCTCTTCTTGAAATATTTGATTACCTTGTGTCTAGTTTGTATCCTGAAACTTTCCCTGCTGCATGTCAGCCATTTATCCCATGGATATCAAGACACTAAGGTAGAGTGTACAGGCCTGAGGCTTGATGCTGAACGTGGTGTTATCAGCAGCTGGGAAACAAGGTCCTGCGTGCCTGGACTCTGAAGCTGGATTCATGGCTTGAGTGCAGCACTATGCAAAAGCAGCCATTCAGCTTCATGACCCAGCTGCTAGATAAGCCTGTGAAATGGCTGTATTGCATCTCAAGAACTGCATGAAAAGCCACCCATTAGCACAGCAGTGCATGCAGTGTGGTCCCTGTCCTAGGAGCCTCCTGCGCACGTGGCTGTTGCGTGAGCAGTCTCCACAGGCACATCCTGCCTGGTGTGACACACCAGCTATGCTCGGGCTCGCCCGCTCTCAGGGGACGTCTGAGTCAGGGCACTTCCAGCTCAGGGATCTCTGTGTGCTGGTTTAAACATGTCCAAAGATGATTATTTTAGATTTACACTAGTAGGTGTATTTTGTGTCTGTCTTCTAAATGTACAGCTGCTTGGATTTCTTTTTAACTGCATTACTGTTAGGATGCTGAGAGATGCAGATGGTACATGAGTCATATTTACTAGGAATAAGTCACATACAAATTCAAATTTCAAAGCCCTCTAGAAATATGAGAAGTTTGATGACATGATGAAAGGAAAATAACAAAGAATCAATCCTAAGGCGTAGTAAACTTGATTTCCCTGCATGTACCACAGTTGCTTCAAGTTATGTTAGTATCAAAGTATCGCCATTAAAAGTTTCTTCAGTTTTGACATCATCTAATAATTCAATTGCCTTTTTATTTCAGATGTTGATGAATGCCTTCAAGACAGCAATATTTGCCTAAGAGGAAGCTGCATAAATACTGAAGGGTCTTACAAATGCACTTGTCCGGATGGTTTCCAGCAGATAGCAAATAGGGGATGTCAAGGTATGAAATAGGTGTAAAAAAATACCTGGATCATTACTGTAAAAGTGCAAGTTTGTAAGTGTAACTTGTGATAGTCACAGATCATGCTAAGGAAGAGAAACTCATTTATCATTTGTAGTACTTTCTTACTCTTCTCATTTTCTGTTCTCATTCATTCTGTTCTCTCCGTAAATACATGCTGAGAAATTATTTCAAGAGGCTGAAGTCTCAGCCTTCATAACTTGAAAGAGAATCTGTGTTAGAACTAACAGAGATACAGCACTGCTTTTCTCCCAAATCCTGGAAACATTTATTTTGACAGAACATTCTGCGGGTTGTGAATCAGAGATGTAACAAGAGCGGCACTGTTAGCATCAAGTCACATTAAGTATCACCCCTAAAACACTTGCAGGGCTTTGTGGAGGATGGGTGGGGAGGAAGAGAATGTGTTATCTGAGACTGAGTCAGCTTTGCCAAACCCAGAAAAACACTTCCCAGGTTTTAGTTCTGAAAGATCCCATCTTCATGTTGGCGCAACACCCAGGCATGCCTCATCACTCCCTTTTGCTCTCCTTTTTTGTGAGACACAAACCATGGTATTAGAACTGGAAAGTGATAGCATGTTCATGTTCTAAATGGCTGAAGGACCAGAACACTGGACTTTGCTTTGGCTGCTCTCTTGTGCACAGTTTAGACTTGAGCTGAGAAACTGTATTCCAACTGATCCACACTGAAGATCTTTTGCAGCAAACAGTAAATTCACTGTAAATGTTCTGAGTATTCTATGTGACTGCTTTCTAATTCAAAAAAATGTTGCAATCAGCATACAGAAGTGCTGTATTAGACCTTCCTTTAGCAGATAGAAGTGATCACAAGCTAAAATCAATGCCAGCTTTGATACCCTGCTATTCTCTTCACTTTGCCATCTAAAGTAGTAGATATATGCCTCATATTTTAAATGGATAAATATAACAAAACTGAAAGCACTTATGAGCCAACTAAGGGACAGACAGTACAGACAGAGAGCTATTGAATCAAACTGGCAAATTTATCACAGAGTGCAGTGTCTGCAAGTTGAATCTGGAGTAGACTAGAAGTTAGGGGTATGCTTTTTGGTAAGGAGAAAGTTGAAAAGAGTCCAAAACATGAGAAACTGCAGTTTGCTCTTTCAGACATATTATACTCTATTTCCCCAACACTGGTAATTTTGTTTTCCTGTCTTTTAATACATCATTCTACCTTGTGTAATCAGCTGGTTCAGTTTCCAGTATTTTTCTGGCAGTTTTAAGACAGCTAATTCTTGAGTACAGTATGAGAATGTACAATACTGTCCTTGTCATTGCTGATCTCCCACTATTCCCAACTTTCAGAGGGCTTCAGGAAGTAGTTGATGGTTTGCATTTGCTATGAATTCAGAGAAAGCTTTATACATGTAGGTGTTGTGTTAAGCACAGTGTGCTGACTTTTCCTTAGGCACCTTATGCAGATACAAAGTCCCTGAGCTGCCTGCCTCTTTTCTTTCCTCCTGTGGCTGTGATTTCAGGACACTGGTTGGAAGGTTTACACACAGGCTAGAATCAGTTTGTATCTAAAGAAAATTCTGTAATGGATGTCATGGTCTTGAGATGATATTGAAATAATAATTTCTCTAGTATGTCAAAATTGCTGTCTACTTTGATACGTTCTGGGTGGCTATAAGCAACGAAAGGTACAGTTAAAAATGAGAAATTCTAGTGTTGGGATAATGGATAAATGAGCCTTATGGGTAAGTTTTGTTTGTAAATTGGTGTTTGATCTCAGCATGGTACTAAATGCTTGTTAATAGGTTTTTGTAAAGCAAAATACAAGTGTACAATTACAACGTCGTAGTACCTTAATGAAAGAATGCAGTCCTTAAGTTCTGAGGGCAGATTTGGTTGCTGACATGAGACATCAATCAAAAGGAAATATTTGTTTTTCAAATTCACAAGTTCGAAAAATGCTTTCTAAGTTTAAAATAGAACCCAACAAAACAGACAGTGATGACAAGCCCTTACATAGCAACCTCATGGGATTATTCCCACTCCCCATCAGCAAAAAAAAGAGCATTTGGCTTTAAATTACATAAAATCAACCTTCTGGGAAGGATGCAGCTCCGAACCTGCTAGTAACATGTGGAGTCAGATACCCAAGTTGACCAGTGTGCAGCAATCGAAAAGCAGTGAGATGGAGCTGACTGAGAATTCCTCTAACACAGAAAAAATGTTGGCTAGGATGGCGCTTACGCCAATATCCCACAAATCACTCTCTGCTCATCCTCATCACAGAGTGATGTAGCAAGAGTATGGTGCAGCAGAACATAATGACATCTATACAGAATTTAAGAGATATCCCAGGAGATTCAGTGACTCTGCAAGATGGGCTCGTTCCCACAGCTATTTACTTAGCCAGTGGAAATAAAAGCCGCTTTTAAGATTAATTGAACTAAGGCTTAATATTAAGGCTGTGATGATTTGCAAAGCTCTTAATGTGTCTGTGCTTTCAGATATCAATGAATGTGAGAGATCTGACCTCTGTTCACCACATGGAGAGTGTCTAAACACAGATGGTTCCTACCAGTGCATATGTGAGCGGGGCTTTTCTGTGTCTGCCGATGGCCGAACATGCGAAGGTGAGACAAGTTATAATAACCCATTCCCATTGATTTACTGCTATTAGGAGGGTGAGAAAAGTAGTCAGTCAGTCACTACTAATTCTAAAATCTGCCACTTAATGGCCTATTGTTCCTTTTCTCATAAATAGATGAAGTCCAAAGTGTGTTTGGAACTCAGGCTTCTGATAAGTTTCTGTGGGTAAAATACACGTGAGTATTTAGGATTATCTAATTTGAAGCTTAAGTGCATTATCAGCAAGCCTGGGCTGCCTGAATGTTTTTGTTGCTGTGTGGAAGACAACAGAGCTTTGCTTGTCCAAACTTTTTTGAAAAATATACGGATTAAGCAACAGAACGGTAACTCCAGTGAGAAGTTGTAGTGAAATGCAGTAGCTCTATTATAGAACTTCAGGCGTTTTGAAATTACAGAAATGGAGTAAATAGCAGTAATCAGATCTTCATAGAAACATCAACCAAGAGCCTGGAATTCAGGGTAACTAGGTTTTTTATGTTACTATATCATGAGAATATATCCTGTTGCTAATGGTGTACACACGTTTGCTAGTGATGCTGCTCTCCTGCATTGAATTTAAAACTGGACACTTCTGCTCAATGAGACCAAGAAAGTGTGTGGCTTTGTGTAGTCAGTGATGCTGATAGAAAAGAAACACTCCCCTAACTGGATTAAGAATGGCTGTTCTTATGGTTGAGAGGAGCGTTCAAGACAAGAAGGCTTGTGGGAAAAGTTCAGAAGGGGAAAAAATTAAATGGTAG
Organism: Ifrita kowaldi; assembly: GCA_013398055.1. Classification (NCBI taxonomy): domain Eukaryota; kingdom Metazoa; phylum Chordata; class Aves; order Passeriformes; family Cinclosomatidae; genus Ifrita; species Ifrita kowaldi. The sequence goes on along the minus strand of VZRS01008986.1, from coordinate 1,127,296 downwards.
TATTTCAGCGGGGTGCATGTCGAGGAGAAGCACTGAGCACATGATAGCTCAGTGTTAGAACCTATGGATAGTGGATCTCAAGCATCCAAGAAGTAAGCAACTGTTTTCTCTCCCAAATTATAAGACAGTAAATCCATATATGATTGGTTTTCACAGGTCAACTCTTCTCATAGTTCACTTAGGATAGTGGAAATGTTTGTCCTTTGGTGGATGAGGTGCACTGAAACTTGTCTCTGACTGTTGCTTTTACTGTCCCTGCTTATACCAGAGAAAAACCAGCATTACAGCTTTATTACTCAAGCTGGCATATAACCTGCCATATATTTAGTAATGTGATCTCTCGTGAAATGAAATACGCTGCTGGCAGGAACACTGTTATGCTGATGTAAGGGAATAAGTGCTGTATAATTAGATATAGCATAACATCAAGCACACCATTTGTGTTTTAATTATTATTGATAACTATAAAAAATTCTGGAGTGTTTTTAATGCTTTTTTCTCTCTAAACACTTACTTCATTTGTAATCATGGCGTAAGTTAAAAGACACATTCTCTTACTGCCAAGACAAAAGCCTGGTCAAGTGGGCTAGAGAGAAAAAATCTGAGTAACTCCATGACTGATGGTGGAGGCAGTATTTTGTGATTTGAAGTAATGGGGATAATTCCAAAGCATGTTCATGGACTCTTTCATCCGGTGTTCATATACATCCAGTATACATTTCACCCAGTGTTCAGGAAGGATATGGCCACATATCTTCGATTTCTCTGCAAGAAAAGTAGTAGCAGGTGTTTTGCCTCACTGTTGAGCATAGCTATAAAAAAAAAAAAAGTGGCCAGAGAAGAATGCGGCCTTCTCTTTGTAGAAACCAAACACTTTATTTTAAATCAAAGCTAGAAGAGCACTTATCAACCTTGTAAAGTCAAACTCCCAGAAATTAAAAAAAGCAGAACTGAAAAGGAACACAACTTCAAAAAAAAAATTCCAAAGTCATTGGCATGTAATGTTAGGAGATGTACCAGAAACAATGAGCTCTTCTGCATCTCTGACAGTTAATAAAGTAGCACAGTTTCCAGGGAAAGGTTGCTGTCATATATGATGAAGTAATACAAAGTTAATCTCCATTAGAACAAAAAAGCCAAACTTACTAAATAGAAAAAGATGAAGTCACAAGATCTTATTTCCAGGATTGTGACTAGTTTTGGAACTTTTTAATGAAGAATAAAACAAGTACAAAACCAGTTGAGCATGCTTCACAAGTAATTGGTGTTGTGTATGGAATACAGATCAGACTTTTATATTCAGCACTTGGAAAAGTATTTTAATAACTTGGCGAAGCAAGGGTACTTCTAGTCTCTGCTAGAAGCAGCAGCACTCCTTTTCCACCACAATTAGTTTCTCCATTCTGTCATTTTAATAAAAACAACTCCAGAGTTTTGAAAAAACTCGTTTTAAGGGAGCACTGATGGCATCAGTGTTAATATTTGTAGTGGTGTTAACTTCATGCTAAAAGGCAAGATAAAACAAAAGGAATGTGTGACATTCCAGGTACTAAGAAAGGATGTGGCTTGCAGCTGCAGGAGCTACTGTTCTTTGCACGAAGTGCCTCTGTGAATTTACTTCTAGTTAAGTGAGTGAGAATAACTGTTTATACCATCAGAGGAAGAACCTGAGAAAATTTTCCTGGATTCACACACCTCTCTGTACCTGGGGAGGAGATTTTCCGCATCTCTAGGCATTTTGTATGAGTTTGACTTGTTTTTTTTAAAGTTTGAAACAACAACAGCATAAAACATTTAAGAACCTCATGTGGTTCAGTTCTGGTATGGAGTTTTTGTGGCCATCAGTCAAAGTAAACTGAGCAGCTGTGGAGACTGTGTCTTCTTCCAAGGTGTAGACAAACTTTTGTTGCAGCAGTGACATTCCACTGCAGCCTGGCCCCATGCTCAGCAGTTTGACTGCACCAGGCTCTCAGAGTGCTTATTAGTTCCTTGTTGAGCTTTCTGGGGTTCGTGTAAAGATGGTGTTTTACCCAGCTGGCTGCTAGTCAGCTATGTTGGCAAAACCTCAAGTTCTCTGATGCTTAAGTCAATACCCTGCCTCAAGCACCTCTTCTGTCTCCATGTCCCATCCCATATGTCTTTCACTGGCTTCTCTCTGCTGCAGCAGGCAGTCCCAAAAAACTTACACATCCCACCAGAGCTATCCAACCTCTGCTTCTTCCTTTTTATGTATGCATGTTATGGGTAGCCCTGGAAGTTTCAGAATCAGGGCTCTGCTTCCCTTATGACTTTACAGACCTGTCCTAGGAACCAGTTCCTCTTCCAGACATTTTGCCTTGTAAGTAGATTTCAGTGAGATTTAAGTATCATGCTTGAGGCTGAGGTTGCCTTCATCTTGTTCAGGTTGTCAGAAAACAGGAACACAGTGTTGACCTGCACAGGAGTATGCGTGACACGTTTTGCCTTTTGATTAAAGCCGGCAGCACTGATTCATGGATTCTAAAACAGATTGAATTACAGAGAACTGCTTTAGTCACTCTATAGACATAGGATATATTAGTTTCATATTTAGTTTTTCCCCCTGACTTTGTTTCTATGTAGCAAGGGAACTGCTGATTACAAGTGTCACTCTTTATGGGGTGATTAAAGAAACAAATGTCCTTTCCGGCTGTAAAAAAGAGTCCTTTGAGTGAACTGTCTAGACAAGGAAAAATATTTGGTGCTTGGACCTTCTCTGTAATATCCCATGCACTGAAAGATGTTCAGACTGTACTTTTTAGAAACAAAACTGTCTTCTGTGACTGTGTTATACACTGGATTAGGACACTTGCTGCTATCGCAAGTGTTGTTTCTGCAGCTTTTTAGTCAATGACCTTGTTTTACCTATGAAGAACTAGCTGCATGAACCATTCCCCCGTTTCCTTTAACATTTAGGTTTTAAGAGCAATTCTGTTATTTGGGTAATTCTAAAATCTCCAGTTGTAGTTTCTTCTGTGTAGGTTTTTAACAGAGTCACTGTCTTGACTCAGGAACTTTTTGTTGTTTAACTATAGCTGTTCACTGAAAGCACAAGCACTGTGTTATTGTCTGTTGTCTGAAATTCCTGGCTGTCAATCCACCATTGTTTACTCATTTTGAATTCATTTTCTTAACAGAGTTTTCTGATTAAGAGACAGAGTATTCAGGTTTTTTATTAGATATGTGAAACTCTGCTGATCACATGAGACTATTAATATCAGTTATGTTATGCAGGGACACTGCATAGCAGCAAGAACGAGGGACCAGAAAAACACCACTGTAAAGAATTTTTATTGTCTTCCTCCCAGTAATTCCATATGCATCTTTCTATAATTCTGTCACTTGAATGGGGACTTGAAAAGGTATAAAAGGTAGTTCTTGACCTCTGACAGTTTTTAATACAGATAAGTTGCTTATTCACATTCCTGAATTAATTGTGCTAGGAGGGGTTTGTGGTGGTTTTCAATTAGTTCAATATCCAGAAACCATCCAAATTTTCATATTCAATTCCTTGAGAATAAGCATACTGGCTATTGTATTCTTTGCCAAATACAATAGCCCTTTCTAATATGAATTCCTTGAGTATTTTTCCTTTGTTTAATAAATCAAGATGTAAAGACTATTAAAATCTTTGCTACAAAACTTATGAACCAAATAAATTTTTCTGCCAGTTCCATCTGCAAGTACTTTCTTTATAATCATCAATTATACTCCTATATGTCTCCTAGATTTTGGTGTATGCAGTACATGCAGTTTTTGCATGCATTTTGTATGTAGGCTGAAGTTTGTTAAGCGATCGGTTCAGTAGGAGAAGTGAGTTTTCCATCACTTAAACATCCTAAAGTGAAATGACATGTCTTTCTGAGAAAAATGTTAAAATTTCACCATTTGTTCCATTGGTACAAAAATTGCCAGAGGCAGGTTTTTTAACCTTTTAAGAGGTTCTGGATAGACTCTTCTGGCCTTGAAAGTCTACATGTGACTCCAAACCTGTTTAGAACCCACCACAGCACACAGGAAAAGCTGGTTTTCAAGACCCCAAAAATACCTCTCCCTGAGGCATGCAGAGGTTGTGTGAATGAATTCAAGCACTTGGGGAGAAAGAGGGCAGCAGAAGAGGTAAGAGGTGTGGATGATAATGACATGCTGCTCAAATTTTGATAGCTTGGGGGGCTGTGACCATATGGTTCAAAGACCAAGAGTTCCCTTTCAGCTGAGCATAAAACACAATTTAAAAGTACAAAAGTCCTTGCTTGGTGAGCACGGTCAGGATAGGAATACAGTGCATCTTTGCTGACTTCTGCAGGTTTTTGTTTGACACAGCTGTGAAGAGCTGGAGGGGTAGGCAGGACTACATTTGAGCCCTGCTCTGTCCTTGAAGGAAGACACCAAACCAGCAGTGCTGCACACCTGTTCAGAGAAGCCTTCTCTCTGTGGCACTGCAGGATTCAGTCTCAGCAGTTCTTTAGTTCAGAGAGTGCCAAAGGCCTTCACTGGAGGTAGAATGATGGTAGGCTCCATCATATGAAGGGCTACCAAAATGTGCAGAATTAATGATAGTAACAAGTACTCAGATAAATCAAAAGCAAATCACTTTATTCCCAATTTAAAATGTAATTATCCCTTGAGGAAATGTGCATAAGGAAAGTAGGCAGCAGCCTTACTTAACATCATAATGTTTTTTAGGAAAGAAATACAGCGATAATTTCTCTGCTTCAGACTGCAGAGAAATTTAGAAGGCAGAAGGTACTAATCCTAGCATCCTGGCAGGTTCACTGTTTCAGCTAATGTTCTTTCTCCTGAAAAGCACCCCATGACATCTTTAATGACCACATATGGCCAGGCCTTTGGATTTAGGTCTTACTTTGAGTGGAGATAAAAATAATGCATTCCTAGCACTTGTAATACACTTACAAAAATAAAATAAACCACAATCTGTCACAAGCAGCTCTGCTTCATTATAATTTGATGGGCAGCTGAGTCAAAGAACAGCCTTACACATGCAAGCGACTTACTTGTAAGGCCAGCAAACCAAAACTGGAACTACAAATGAAAAGGCCAGTACAGAAAACATTCCGGCATTGGAATTACTTTGTGTACCTGAGTAAGATGACTTGTATGTGTAGATTTACTGGATTAAAGACAGAAGGCTCAGTCCACAGATATTTACCACTTATGCAATGAAATTGTGATCTATGCTGAGAGCCAGAATGAGATCCGTGCAACACTTCCACACAGGGGATGTAGCCATACCCTTGAACTCTTTTTGTAGGCACAGTGAGTTCAGTTCCTCTCGTGTTGTTGACTGTAAAATACTACACTGGAAGAATCTCTAAGTCAGTCAGAGAGACTGGTTAAACTATGTCTGTGCTATGTAGCATCATGCTGTGGTTGGCAAGTTTGGTCAAACAGATGGGTGGAGGCAGTTGACCATTGCTGACATATTTACTGAAAAGCTAACACTGAAACAATTTCTTAAATTGTTCATGTGCTTACATTAATTTTTGTGTCTTGTCCTTGTGTTCCTTCCCAATATGTTGAGAGACATAGCTGCATCTGTTTGTAGAATGGCCTGTCTGTGGGTTTTCTGCACTCTTCATGAATGTCTGCCTTTGGCTGTCACTCAGCCTGTCTGGTGTCAAAATTCTTCCTTGCAGATGTGGATGAATGTACGAACGGCACGGTGTGTGGCAGTCATGGGTTCTGTGAAAATATGGATGGCTCCTACCGCTGCCTCTGTTACCAAGGCTACCAGGACACACAGGATGGGCAGGGGTGTACGGGTGAGTTCGTAGGTGCAAGTAGTCACTGCTGCAAAGTTCAAGTGAGCAAAACCAGCACTCCAACAAACGCATTTCACGTTTCTGTTTTCTGTCATTTTTTATTAAAGTTATGCCACTTACTAGTAAAATAGGGTTGAGCTCTTCTTCACTCACTGAACGTTGTGCCAGATGGAAACTTTACTGTGTATCTATTTAATGTTATTAGGACAAATGGAAGCCAACAGCAAATAAGCTGAGCCACTTATTTTATTTCTTTTAAAAAACCCAATAAACCTGCCTGTTTCTGCGTGTCGGGACCATTTGCAAATATAATGGAATGCATTTAATACTGTAGCCTATTTAAGTGCTGCATCTGTTTAGTCTCTTAGCTGAGTAACCAGGACCCTGGACTACCCCCTGCAGGAAATAACATCTGGCATGTGGTGCAGCCAGGCTGAATTAGATGGCACCTCCCTAGGCATATTGTGTTTAAACAGATTTTGACATTAGCTTCCAGCTCCAGGAAAGACACCTATCACCATGATATGATGTGGGATTTTTGTAGATATGTAAATACTGCGCATTTCTTTTGTGACTAATAGGTTTCCAGATCTGTTGTTAATAGTGATGGCTGGAGAACCATCTGAGGCAGCACAAGTTTGTAATATAAAATTAATACCAGATCATTAAGCAATTTCTTCAAGCCAGACTCCGGATGAAACACATTTACCGGTAACAGAGACCTAAATGGAATACCAAAAATACCAGAGAGGAATTAAAAGTTTTACATAGTGTTTGTATGTGTTTTCTGGTATATTAAGTAGTTTTGTTACGAAATTCTTTATGCCATTTGGCACTTGCTTTGCAGCATACCAAGGCATGTTTTGTCATACAGTGACTTTTCATGGATGAAACCAATTTAAGCAAAGAAAGTAAGGAAAAAAAAAAAAAGAAAAAAAAAAGGAGGAAAGGAAAGGATGGTGTGAAACTAAATTTAGTTTTGAGTTCCCAGTGAAGTAATTCTGAACTATAAAATAATGCGCCTTTTTTTTCTTGTATAAAAATATGTAGTATAAAATACTCTTACAAATTTTGAAGCCAATTTTCAACCAAAACAATTTCAGGAAAAAGTAAGTCTCTAGTTCCTGGCTAGGCAATGTTCCCCAAAAAGACTTATTCCTTGTGACAAGAACCCAGTAAAAAGAAAAATCTAAATACGTTTTTTAAATGCTGAGCAAACTTTAAGTTAAAATCCATATTTGTATAAAAATACATAAAACTCAACATTTATTCAGATGACTAGGTTTTGATAGGCAACAAATTATTCCTACACTCAGTTATAGGAATTTCTAAATTGTGATACAGAAATTACTATTTCTGATACTAATCAGCATGATTTCTGTCTACTAATGAGATTCTCTCATTAGTAGACAAAGTAGATTTTCAAATGTCAACTTTAGCAACCAAAAAGGTTAAGTGATCCTGGTATTTCGGGGAGGAAAATGAATTCTCTTTTTTGTAGCACAGTCTGAATCACACCAAAACCTGTTCATTTTGCTCCTTGAGTTCAGTGAAAGTTTGGTAATAAAGTTAAGAAAACAAATTAAATTACTCTGAATATTAAATCCCAAGAAGAGAATATACAGAAAAGCAAGTTTTTAACAATGAGAAACACCAAAAAAACTGTGTTCTGGTCTACAAGCAGCGCCTAATCAGCACTTATAGTCTATAAACTGTACTGCGATTTTCAGGGGTCTTTATTTCAAAGGACTTACTACTTGCTTATGAATCCACTTAGGTATTACTGAGTTTTTAATCCTTCCCCAGAGATCACATCTGTAATCTGGCAGACAATATTGGCACAGATACAGGAGATAAAAGAACAGTCAGTAATGGGTCTCAATTGATTTATGTTTCGGATTTTTTCCCCAGATGTGAATGAATGTGAAATGTTGAGTGGAGTATGTGGCGAAGCCCTCTGTGAAAATGTTGATGGTTCTTTCCTGTGTCTGTGCTCTGATGAAAACCAGGAGTATGATCCAATGACCGGACAGTGTCGCTTCCGTACCTCACCAGGTAAAACACCAGCAGATTTTTGCATGCTTGGCATGATTTCAACTGCACACATAACCATTGGAAGGGCAAAGTTGGTTAAAGTATTGGTGTTGCTCTAACTACAACAGAAAAATTTGAAACTTTGTTGTTGTCTTGAAAGTGTGTGCATGAGAGGAGGTTTTTCTAGGATGGAATATGTTACCAGTGAATCATTAGTGAAAATATAGCAGAAGCACCTTCAAAATGTTACACGTCAACAGACTTGGCAGTAATATTGAGCAATTACCACAGTTAAGAGTAAACAATCTTGTTTGCTGTACTGTAACAATGAAATGTGATATGGAATCAAGTCTTATGACCTGAGTTATTTTGGGTTTTGTTCAAACTTTTACGCACACCCATTAATATGCTTGGACAATGTTTAAGGGAGCATATTATTAAAACCAGAAGTTGTATTTAGTTGTTGTGATTTCACCCCAGATGGCAACCAAGCCCCACGCAGCCACTCACTCACTCCCCTACCAGCAGGACTGGGGAGAGAAGTGAAGAGTAAAAGCTGGAAAGCTCATGGGTTGAGATAAAGACAGATTAACAGGGAAAGCAAAAGCCACACACACAAGCAAAGCAAAACAAGGAATTAATTGACTGCTTCCCATGGGCAAGCAGGTGTTCAGCCATCTCCAGGACAACAGGGCCCCATCACGTGTAACAGTGACTTGGGAAGACAAAAGCCATCACTCCAAACATCTCCCTCCTGCTCCTTCCCCTCATTTTATATACCGAGCATGATGTCATATGGTCTGGAATATCCCTTTGGTCAGTTTGGGTCACCTGTCCTGGCTGTGTCTCCTCCCAACCTCCCATGCACCCCCAGCTCCCTCACCAGCAGGACAGAACAAAAAGCAGAAAAGGCCTTGGCTCTGTGTAAGCCCTGCTCAGCAATAACAAGAACATCTCGATATTATCAACTCTGCTGAGCACAAATCCAAAACACAGCCCCATACCAGCCACTGTGAAGAACTCTATACCAGCCAAAATCAGCACAATAGTGATATCTTGTTAGCATTATCTAGAATTAACCTAAGTCCTAAGAGAAGGTTGTTGGGAAAGCAAAAACCCAAACCACTAAATTGCTGTTAGTCTACCTCTGTTGTCAGTCTACCTCTGTTGTCAGTCACTCTTGAAGTGTTCTTACCTGGTTTACTCCTGTTTTTCCTACTAGTCCATTGTACTGGATTTGTGAGCTTTTCTTATAAAGTGTTTTGAGTGTTGAAAATACCACTGGAAGTACACTAATTGAAAATTAGTTTAGAACTCTTAAACCTGCCTCCACATTTCTACATGGATCCAGTCTGGAGAAAGGAACAAGCCCACAATAAGGAAGAACAGAGTACAAGAAATGAAAGGATTTCCTTGCACAGCGTTTTTTCCCCTCCAGAATGCAAATCTTGGTATTTTTTCTTGTTTTGTTCTTACACTGCAGGCTGATCTAGCTTCTGGACAGCCTTAGAGGAATTGACTGTAGTGCCAGGATACTGACTTTACAGCTTCCAGGTTGTGGCTATTTTCTCCTATCACTCATGGTCTTGCAAACTTGTAAAGAGGGTTGAAATATCCGTGACCTAATTGTCACAAGTATTTAGATCACTGAATGTAGCACTCAGCAGCGCTCAAGAAGTTGCCTGTGAAATATCATTAACAGCTGACTGACAAATGTTTTGGGCCTATGAGGAGGTAGTACTCAGGGGAGTTCAGATAGCTGATGAAACAAAACCAGAACTAAAAAATTAGCAGAGGACCTGAGCCATGTAAAAAGAACTCACCTCCAAGGGACATTTGAAGACATACCATAACATTACTGTGGGGAGGAAGGGGATGAAGAACACAGTGTGACCAATTGTACTGTCAACAGATGGATACTCTATGGTCAGTACTAACTCCATTATGCTGTCAGCAGCGAGCACAGCTTTGCTGTGATCAGTCTGGAAAGTAACTGTTCTCCCTTCCCCTCCACGCTTCATCAGTCCCTAACAGAAACACATGCTTTGCCTTTGTCTTTTCTCTGATAAGGTCATCGAGATCTCTTGTAGGAGACCAGAAGGACCTAGTGAGAAGTGCTTTACACTATATGGTCTTGAACTAGAATAAGGCAAAATGGCAGTACTTGGAACAGGGATCTTACTATTCTCTTTTCTTCCAAAGTAAAAAGGGGAAAGACTGTTGTTAGTTCTTCTTAAAAACTATTCTTGCTGCCAAGAATGCTGGAATAGCCACACATCCTCTCTGGCTTTGACAAGCCACACACTCAAGTCAGGTGTGGTGCTTCCAGAGCTCCCATGGTGCATGTGGACATCATCTGTCAGCATTAGTTTGCACCATGCCTATGAAAGGCAGAGCTTAAAAGGCAGAAAGGAAGAACTTAATCCGCGTTATCCTGTTGCAGATACCTACAGTTCAGCCTGGTTTACTCAGCTCTTGTTTATTTCTCGTTCTGTATTTTTGTGCACATAAAGAAGTGTTTGTCCAGCTTGTATGAAGTGCAAGTACGTGATGTTTGTTCAAATGTTACTTTAATTTGGGACCTTTCTTCTATGTGGTTAAAGGCTGTTAGATTTGTGGAGTGCTGTGTGTTCACACTTTTCTTTACTTGCCCTTAGGGCTCTCGAGACTTCCTTTTATTTAGATTTCACTTGCTGGAAATTTGTCTGTTGTTAGCTGTGTCTTGAGACAATCCTCCCAGTGTACATACCAGGAATTCAAGCCCATATTGTCACTTTCCAGTCAAAAAAACCAAAAAAGTGCAAAAAATTGCTCAAGGCTTGATTGTCTCATTCCCCTCCTCTCTGCCCTGCCATTCATAAAATGCAGGAAATGTTTCAGAAAGAAGAAAAGATAAAGGGAGAAAGAACTTCATTCTGTAGGAGATGAAAATCTGCTGTTCCATACATCTTTGTACCTAAGAGAAAAAAAAAATGCATGCTACGGGTTGAAGTCTTCTCCTTTATTCTTTCAACAAACAATATAAGGCCATTTGTGATTAGTTTCTAGCAAGTGCCAAGCTCGATGCAATTCGAGTAATAATCTGTGTAATTGTGGTTTTAATTGCTGCATGTTGTAGTATGCACTTAAACTACTGATATAGACTAATATACTACTTACATGTCTCATGACATTGAATCCAGAAGCTATAATGGATAGTGTATATTTGAGGATTATAACAGATATGATTTGGGGTGGCATGCCAAAAGTTGAAATGTTTCAATACCAAAGCTTGCAGAGATACAACATCATTGGCATAAGGGGAACCTGGTGGGATGAAACTGTGCCTGCAGTGCCACATTGGATGGTTAAAGGCTCTGCAGGTGAGGCAGGGAGGTGGAGTATATAGTGGAGGGCCTGGAATGTATGGAGCTTACGTTTGGTAATGGTATGGTTGAAAGTCTCTGGGTACGGATTAAGGGACAAACAACATGGATGTCACTGTGGGAGTCTGCTATAAACCACCTAGCCAGGACAATGACACTGATGAATTGTTCTTTGAGGAACTAATGGAAACCTCCAAATCAACTTCCCTTGTCCTTTGGGGGGACTTCAACTTGCCAGATGTTAACTGGCAACAACAAACAGCCAGCACAAACAGATCCAGAATATTACTAAAACACCTGGATGCTAACTTCATGATACAGGTACTAAGGGAGCCCACTAGGAAAGATGCCCTTTTTGATTTGTTGCTTATTAGCAAAGAGGGTCTCGTGAGTGAGGTGGTGATTGATGGCTGTCTTGGACACAGAGACCATGAAGCAATCAAGTTTAAAATCTGTTTTAAACAGACAAGAGGAAACTGCCAGCCTCCACTCTGAAGATATGAGGATAGCAGACTTCAGGCTTCTCAGGGAGCTAGTTAGCAAGGTCTGCTGAGGAAACATTTTTGAAGGTGCTGAGGTCCATTCAGTGCTGGTTACTTTTTAAGCACCACTGCCTAGGAGCACAGGAGCAGGCAAAATCAATCGCCCCTGCATCTAACCAACCACCAGCACAAAATTGGAGGCTGCCAAGTGACAGTTTATAAATTTGATCCAAAAATTGATCCAAAAGGTTCCTTAAGGCTAAAAATTTGGTGCACGAGTACAGATTCTAAATTTCCTAAGCATTACGGGCTTTCTAATTGCTAAGACTTAAAAGGAAACTTCATTTTTGTATTATTTTTTATATCAATGTGTGCATGGTTTTCTAAGATAAATCATGATCTGAACTTCAGTTGCCTACAGACAAAGTCTTAGCTCTAAGTTTTAAATGTGCATCACTTGCACTAATCCCTGAATTGTACATATGCATGTATATGTATATGCTCTGTACAGACGTTAGGTGTTGTAGCTTGTCACATGTGGAGTCAATTGAGAAATCTAAACAACTACACTCTGACAATAGGCACATACCAAGATGTTTTTACTGTATTGTTGAAAATCAGATTCTGAAAATGTGTTACTCAAGCTGTTTGCTCTGGGTCATCTGAGTCTTTGTTGAGTTTTTAGAAGTCATGAAGTTACAAGGACTATTTTTCATTTTAGCCACCAGCTTTCTGATTGCACCTGCAAGTAAGTGTTTTTGGTACACAGCTGCAGTATTTAAGATCCCATCAGTTCTATGTTTTGTTTTTTCAGATCATAGTAGTTTACAGGACACCATTTAGGCAAATATTTCAGTGTATGCTGAAGTCTAAGCATATGCTAACCCATATTATCCACTGAATCTTGTATTACTGATGCATGCTTTTGCATCAAACATTTGCTGAAGCATATTGTTGGATCAAGGTTATGCTAAGGTATATAAATCTATTTCTAATAAATACTTCAGAGTCCAATCTAGCAGCAGCTATACAGAATTTCTCTCATAGGCTGTTAATAGTTATATCAAGAATGTGGTAGTATTATTTTCCTTTACTAGCGTGCTTTAGGTAGAGAGATATTTTACATTTTCTAACAAAAAACCAGAACAATGATACAAAAAATAAGTATTCATTTTCTGTCATATTTTGTCGACATACCTAGTGAAATCACTTTCAAAACCAGCCTGTTTACTAAATGGTTAATAATCTATGGGAGAGAAATTATAAACTTGTAGATGTAGACTGCTCTTGGTTAAAAAAAAAAAAAGAGAAAGGTTTGTGTCTCGTTTGCTTTCCAAACATTCATGATGCCTTCTTGACTAACCCTCACTTACAGCTGTGCAAACAACAGCCATTTAAGCTGCTGAACAGATAATGGGGAGAGAAACCAACATGTTGTATGTAAAATGGGAATAAACAAGGACATGATGAGACTGTCTCCCCTTCCTCTGATAAACAGCATGGAAATGGCCATGTTTTCTCTTCTGATGAAGATTTGGCTTTGATTCAGTTAGACAGATGGCAGATGGCCAAGGAAAACGTATGGATTGGTGACTGAAGTACTGCTCTCTCACCTTGGAATGACAGATTTAGTTCAGCTGTGTTTCTGGGACATGATAATCTTAATATAGCTTCTATTGGATAGCAACTGATACCACAAAACCACCTCAACTGATGAAATTCAACACACTATGGAAAATCGTAATTATCAGATGAGGGTTGGCCACAGGCTAAACTAACAAAGCTGAAATAAGCACCCAGCTGGGTGTATCCTTTAATGTACAATTTAGTTATACTGGCAAAACTGCAAAGCCTTGTAGGTGGCAACATTATACTAAATTTGAATGGAGGTGTCTGCCAGTCCTTCAGCCTCCCAAAACTGAAGTCACTTTTCTGAGGAAAACAGAAATAAATCCAATTGTCTGTGTCTAATTAGAAGCCAAAAGAACTATTACACATGTTCATACTATTGAAGTGCCATAATAGGCATCCATACTGGCATTTTTAAATCTGCTTTTCACCAAACAGATCTAGTATTTGCATGCCCAGTAAAGTTGCCTTGCTCCATCTACTTTGGGGAATGTGGGTGGGCAGTGATAATAGGATTGAAGTAGCAAGAGTTCATTTAATTCCTTCAGCATTTGTTGGACATCACTGTCTTCAAGCTCCCACCTCACAAACACTTTTTAAGTGGGATCTTAGAACCATTGTTTAGGTTGCAAAAGATCATCTAGACCAGCCCTTAACCCAGCACTACCATTTTCACCACTAAACCATGTCTCCAAGTGCCACATCCACACACTTTTTGAACATTTCCAAGGACAGTGACCTGAGCACTTTTCCTGGGCAGCCTGTTCCAATGTTTGACCACCCTTTCTGTAATGAAATTTCTCCTGCTATCCAATCTAAATGTTCTCTGGACCAACTTGAGGCCATTTCCTCTCATCCTTTCACTTGAGACATGGCACAAAAGGCCATCCCTCACCTCACTACAGTGTTTCAGGCAGTTGTAAAGAGTGTTAAGGCCTCCCCTGAGCCTCCTTTTTCCAGGTTAAACACCCCCAGCTCCCTCAGCCACTTCTCACAAGACTTGTGCTCCAGACCCTTCCCCAGTTCCATTGCCCTTCTTGGGACTTGCTCCAGCAACTCAATGTCTTTCTTGTACTGAAAGACCTAAAACAGACCACAGGATTTGAGGAACAGCCTCACCAGTGCCAAGAAGGACAATCCCTGCCCTGGTCTTGCTGGCCACACTATTGCTGATACAGGCCAGGATGTCATTGGCCTTCTTGGCCACCTGGGCACATGCTGGATCATGTTCAGCCACCCATCAACCAGCACCCCCAGGTCCTTTTCCTCTGGACAGCTTTCCAGCCACTCTGCCTGTCACACTGCCTGGGGTTGTTGTTGCCCAAGTGCAGGACCCAGAACTTTGCCTTCTTGAACCTCATACAACTGGCCTCGGCCCATCGATCCAGCCTGTCCAAATCCCTCTGCACTCCAGCAGATCAGCGTTTCCACCCAACTTGGTGACCTACTGCAAAGTGAATGCAGGTGCCCTCGATGTCCCTTGATAAACATATTAAACAGGACCAGCCCCAGTACAGGGCCCGGGGGAACACCGGTGGTGACTGCTACCAGCTGGATTTAAATCCATTCACCACCACTCTCTGAGCCTGGCCATCCGGCCAGTTTTTTACCTGGATTCTCCTTCCTTTTATGTATATATATAGATATATATGTATATAAATATATGTATGCCTTCTTATATTTGCTTATCTCCCATCAACTGGGACCTCCCTGGTTAGATGGGATTGCAGTGAATGGTGCCTTGGTGAGCATTTCTGCCAACTCCGTTAGTACCTCAGGTGTATCCATCCAGCCCCATAGACTTGTGAGTGTCTACATGGCATAGCAGGTCACTAACCATTTCGTCCTGGACTGTGGGGCTTCATTTTGTTCCCCATCTCTGTCTTCCAGCTCAGGAGCTGGGTACTCTGTGGACAACTTGTCTCCCTGATAAGGACTGAGGCGAAAAAGGCATTAACTACCTGAGTCTTATCCTTATTTTTTGTCACTATGTTTTTTCTCTGCATTCAGTAAAGGATGGAGATTCTCCTTAGCTCTCCTTTTGTTGCTGATGTATTTGTAAAAACATGTTTTGTTGTCTTTTACGGAAGTAGCTAGATTAAATTCTAGTTGGTCATGGGTTCTTCTAATTTTCACTCTGCATGATCTCCTGGCATTCCTGTAGTCCTCCAGAGTTGCTTGCCTCTTGTTTCAAAAGTGATTCACTTTTTTTCCCAAGTTCCAGCCAAAGCTCTCTGTTCAGGCAGGCTGGTTATCTTCCCTCGTGTCTCATCTTTCAGCACATAGGGGTGGCTTGCTCTTGCACATTTAAGATTTTCTGCTTAAAGTACATCCAGCCCTCCTGGGCTCTTTTGCCCTTCAGGACTGCTGCCTTAGGGAGTCTCTCAACCAGTCACCTGAAGAGGTGAAAGTCTGCCCTCTGGAAGTCCAAGGTGGCAGATCTACTGGCACCCCTCCTTACTTTGGAAGAATCACAATCACTATCATTTTCTGATAGCTTTGCCCAAGGCAGCCTCTGACCATCACATCACCCGCCAGTCCTTCTCTGTTCACAAACAGCAAGTCTGGTAGGGCACCTCCTCTGATGGCTCCCTCACCAAATGTGTCAGGAAGTTCTCTTCCACACACTCCAGGAATCTCCTAGACTGCTTCCCCACGGCTGTCTTATATTTCTAGCAGACGTCTGGTACGCTGAAGTCTGCCAGAACAATAAGGGCCAGGGATTGCAAGACTTGTCCCAGCTGATTATAGAATATTTCATCTGCCTCTCCATCCTGGCTGGGTGCTCTGTAGCAGACTTCCACCAGGATACCTGCCTTGTTGGACTTTCCCCTGATTCTTACCCATAAACACTCAACCGTACTGTCATCATCATTGTTCAGCTCCAGACAACTGAGACCCTTCCTAACACACAGGGCTACCCCACCACCTGTCTTCCCTTGCCTATCCCTTCTCAAGAGTTTAGAACCATCCATTGCAGTGCTCCAGCAGCGCGAGTCATCCCGCCCTGTGTCTGTGGTAGCAACTCGGTTACAGTTTTCCTGCTGCACCATGAAACCAACATTTGCTGTAGTAGCACCTTGAAATGCACTGTCACTCTATAAAATAGAGGGTCTGATTCCTGCCTCAATAGCTGTATTTCTTGAGAAATGTCTTAAGGTTGGCTTATTGTACAAGAACCTGGGCAGAAATTAATGAAATCTTGAAGAATGAAAACTCAGCCAACATGCAATAATTTTAATAGCTTTCTTTTGAGTTAAACATTTGTTAAGTACTAAGCATAAAGAATTTCCCTAGATAAAAAGGAAATTAACTAGTTGCCTCAAGATTTATCTATCTCAAGTTCCTGTATAAAGTTTTGGGTTTGATTAATAAATGTGGGCACATGTAGTTTCAGAACTTGGTTACTTTACTGATGGTCTGTGAAAAGTTTTTCATATTGATCAAGTGTGAATGACAATTTTATGTGTTAGTTCCCACTTCTGAGCCCTTGATGATAATTTTTGTGAAGTGAAATGTTACATACACAGAGTTCTGAAAACACATGAGCTTTAAATAGGTATTTCTTTTCAAAATTGCTTTTTGGTGTACTTTAGGAGTGCCTTGCTTTAGAAAGATCTTTGACTATTAATAGGGTCTTTTATTGGATCTATGGGACAGACTATTTTGCCTCCAGTCCATATATATATTGTGAGAGGACCCACTCAGTGCTTAAGGCAATAAATCTGCCCTCTTGGCTGGATGCCTATTTTAAAGTAAAACACAGAGTCAGTTAACTTGACATCTGCATTATATTCCTCTGCTTACCATGGAGTCAGTAAGTTACTTTTGCAAAAGTCATAAAGGGCATTGTATTCAAATGTGGAACGTGCTTTTTTACCAGTGAGATTAAAAGGGGCTGTAAATGCTCATTCTTTTGAAAATTGGGTCTTTTCATTTCATGCCTTAGCTCCTTTATCTGAAAAAAGGAGGTTGTAATGTTTGCGTACCTCTGTGAAGAACTTTTGGATTCATATGTGAAGAGCATCATGTTAACAGTTGGGCATGGCCATTAGATAGCAGAACATGAGAGCAGGTGCTTCATGCATTGCTTGAAAATGTTAGAAGTGCAAATTGGAGGAATCCTTGTATGGATTGGAGAGCAGGTCTGAAAAAGTGAAAGGAAAGTTATCAACTCTCATCATTCTTTCTAAAGACAAAATATTAAGCCAAAATTTGTACTTAACCGTTTTCTCCTCTGCTCTTCTGATCTCCTGTGAAAGTGACTAATTTCATGTGTCATCTTGTGTGGTTTGTGTTTTCTTTTCTGCCTTAGAATTGCCAGTAGAGGCTGATCAACAGGAAGATGGAAAGAAGGAGTGCTACTACAATCTGAATGATGCTAATTTCTGTGACAACGTGCTTACATCCAATGTAACCAAACAAGAATGCTGCTGTACCTTGGGTGCTGGTTGGGGTGATAACTGTGAAATCTTCCCGTGCCCTGTCATTGGAAGTGGTAAGAGCAGACCTTCTGTCCCTTTGCAAGCTTTTGAAGCATTGTGTTTATGTTAACAGAGTGTGCTTTGCCTTTAGAGAAGGCTTGCCCATTAAATCCCATATTCCATAGTATTTAGTCATGACTTATCTATAGGAACCCTCCACAGCGGAAAGAGTGGTAAGAATAGTTTGTACCTGGTGTAAATCCATTGGCTTCTATGCAGTTGCCCTAGGGTTAAAAAGAGCCTGTTACTGAACAGTGTTAACTCCAACTGATTTTAAGAAAATATGGATTCTCACAAAAGCTTTTTCCAGATGCCATGGTAACATGTTAGATTTTTTCCACAAGCTGGAAAACAAAGGTAACCATTACAACATTTTTACATCTGCAGCTATTTTTTGTAATGCTGTTTCTACAGTACTGCAACTTACAGATGTGTTATGACATTAGTTTTACATTTTGCAACTTACTGAACAATTCAGTTAATAATGTTGTCTGTAGACCATTGTTTAACCTCTAAATATTAAATTAGACAAACATAGCTGTGTGATACTTGTCACAAATTTTGAAAACAGTACTTGAAACATAAACAGGAATAGCTGAAATTCAGAATCCAGATGGAAAAAATCGCCTAAGAGAGAACATGTGTAAACTTTTTGAGATTAAATGCTAAAGATTACTTTTCACACAAATACATCATCACATTTAATTCCTGTTGTAACTGTACCTTAGAATTGGTGAAACTGAAATGAAATGCATAATGAAAAAGGGGCCTCTATGCTTGGATAGGTTTGATTCTGTATAGTCTCCAAGACACTTGAAATAATTTCTCTCTGTAATGCACACCATGTTCTCCTGTTGCAGTCAATTAGTGTTTTTCCTGCATGAGGACTGAAGAATGTGGACAGGGGTTTGTATCTCAGTCGGGGTATGCCTAGATTGCAGCTTGCAGCGTAGCTCAGAGAGACCCATGCTAGCTTTAATTAAGATAATTTGGCTACTGGTATTGTTATAACTGCAGTGCACCATGAAACCTAGTAAGGACTACATTCTCCTGCCAAAGAGCAAGAGAAATTAGTTTGCCTGGAGCTCTGTGATGCTGTGGGCACCCTAGCTAGGTTTGTGAAAGCTAGCTCTGCAAACTGAAAGCACGGGAAAGTCAGGCTGTGGTATTTAACATCCCCATTAAACTAAAGGTGTGTATGATTGCCTGAGAGATGCAAATAAGACAGATATCTCAAAGTACCCTGAAACACATATTACACTACATATGTGAGTACCTTTTTCTTAACAACATAATTTTTTGTTTTCCTTTTCTCCCAGCTGAATTTACTGATTTGTGTCCTGAAGGAAAAGGGTTCATTCCCTCTGGAGAATCATCTTACGGGCTTCTTGCTCAGAATTACAAAGGTCAGTACTGACATGTATTAAGTGTAATTATTTCAGAAGTTCTGGTAGTTGATTGACTAGAAATGTGATCCAGGAATATAAACATACTAATTCAAATTTTATTAGGTGATAAAAACAGTTTGTAGTATGAAACATTACTGAAAATCATCATTTTACAGATTGTTAAGAATGTCAATTACACAGTCTCTGTAATATTCTGGTTTAATTTCTGCTGTGAGAATAGGTGCTGAGACCACAAACCACAAATACTCGTTTACATATGGAATACAATGCCAGCTTAAATTTGTAAATATATGTATGGGGAGTTGGAAAAGAGAGAGTTCTGTTAAACATTTGGCCTCTAAGGAAGAATGAATATAAAAACTGAAGAGAAGTTCAGCAATGATATTTTCATTACACAACTTCATGGAATAATTACTGGTGGTAGTCCAGTGGTAGTAGAGAAATCAGCATGATAGAAGTTGGTGGATGTTGGTGGGAGGGAGCTGGCATCACCGAGAAGGAAAAGTGAGATCTGCAAAATTTCTTTTCAGGTTTCAGGAGTAGCCATCAATATTTGTAATTTGTAAGACTGTCACAGAGCTCATCTTAAAGTCTCTGAGAGTATTTTTGTTCAGGGATTGTTTAAGGGTGTTGTTTATCCTTGCAGATCTAAGATTTCTGTGTATATTCACAGTGGGAGTTTGGAAGTTGCTTGTGTACTGCATGTCCAAATGCGTCTCAGATAAAATCTGCGTTGTTTTGTGCTACCTCAGGGTAGATAATATCTCTAGCTGCTATAAATACTGAAATGTGGAAATAGTTCATCTGGAAATATCTTCCACAAATGCCTGCCATAATAAGACTTTTTCTGTTTTCAGTAGATTTATGTTGTAAAACCTTAGGAATGGCACAAAGGACAAACACTAAATAGATAAATAACTTTCACTAATGTGCTGGTTTTGTAATGTGATCTTTCTCTGTTACACTAACTTAAATGTTACTGTTGCTTTTCTCCACAAGCTTCTGCTTGTAGGAGCAATTCCTGTTTTCTTATTGGAATTATCTGTCAGAAGTGAATAGCCTGCTAGCCCTCCGTGGCTTTGCTTCCAGGCTTTCCCATTTTTCTCCAGACACAAATCCATGTTCCACATGGAAAAAGACAGATGTGTACATGACATTTCTTATTAATCTTTGCATTGTTCTTGGTGCTAAACAGTCAAAATATTTAATGTTTGTAGCCACTAAGTGGCTGGAAGAATGGCTGTAAAAATGAATTGTTTTCTAGATCTTTCAGTTTTTCTGGAAAAAGGAATGATTCGCCTTTAAAACTACTGTATAGCTGAAAATTACAGCTTTGGGATAAAATCTGTGTTGCCCCAGAATAAAAGGGGACTAAATACATGGAAGATAGTGGATTAAAACAATTGGTATTGAGAGAAGAATGACCTACTTTAAGTTGTGCTTTTTATTGCCATTTTTACTACCAACCTAGCTTTAACAGACTATTCTAAGTAGGTCTAGCAAATGAAAAGTAGGCTGGAAAAAAGGAAGTGAATGGAATTCCAACAGTAACAAATACATAAATACAAGACTGGGAAAAAATGTGTACAACTGTGAAAAGCTATATATGAGCTGGCATATATTTTCCGTGAAACCTCCCTGAAAACATTTAGCCTCATTTGAAAGTGTGGTAGATTCTCTTTGTCCGCCATCACTACTTCTGTAGTGTTTGCCACCCTGTGTTCAGCAACAGACACAATTGGTCCTGTGTGGGGGAAGGCTGCCCTGAAGTTGTGCTTTGAAAAACAAAGCTGTGAGCAGTGCAGATAGGAAGACTTCCTACTGTGCACAGCAGAGTCACCAAACCCTATGCAAAGAGAAGAGCAGTCACAGAGTCCATCCATAAGCATGGCTGCTTAGTTAATCTTGTAATCAGATGGTGTGCTTAAATTAGATCCATGGTGGGAATACCTTCAGTAAAGCAAATTATGTGGGAAAATGCAGGCCATATTGTTCAACTGTTTTGCTTGGAGCTAAGAGCAATGTGATACCAAAGGAAAGAAAGGGAAACAGCAGATTATTGCTGTCTCTCTGTGCCACGGGACTTAATCCTGACAACGGGAAGTAACAGTCCACCAAGTTTTCCCTTTCCATTCTGGCTACATTGCCTCTTCCACACCAGTTATCTGAGGTTGTTTTTTTTTCCTGTGGATATCTGTGCTCCTGGGATTTTCTGTTTAAACTGAAGTTTGCTTGAACAGAGAGGTGTATAGGATTTATTACATCTTTTTTCTCTATGTAGCATCATAGTAACAATGGTAACACAGCCTTTAATATTTTCTCCCCAGATGCTGATGAATGCCAACTCTTTGGACATGAAATCTGTAAAAATGGCTTCTGTTTGAATACACAGCCAGGTTATGAGTGCTACTGCAAACAAGGCACATACTATGACCCTGTTAAGCTCCAGTGCTTTGGTAAGTTTATTTAAAGTGGTCTTGTCACTATAATGGTATGCAGATGGGCAAAAGAAGCAGACTTGTACAGCAGGATTCCCATCAGAACTGTGGCATTCCCAGTAAGGAGAGAAACACTGGGCCTCTGAACTCCTGTAGCAGCTTTGTAAGATGCGTTGGGTCATTTCCCTTCCTTCTGCTTGGCTGAGCAGCAATTCTGGATGACATAGCTGTGGCATGTAGAGCAGAGTTTGCTTTATTTGCCTCCTTTTACAGCAAATTACTCCCAGGAGTTTGCATCTCCAACAGCCATTTGTGCTCCTTTGAGTGCGTAGTCAAGAGCTGGTGGCAGCCTTAATGCAGGCAGCACAGAGTGATCCGAGCGGGCTCCCTCCTTACATGCACACTGCTGCTTCACTCTGCCAAGGTACAATTTAGCCTTCTGTTCTTTGTATGTGGGGTGAGCAGTGAAAGCCTGTATGTTGAAGCTCACCCTTCACTGGGTAAGTGTTCTGGGTCTACTATATTAAATCAAATTAACACAGATTTTTTTTGTTTTGTTTTGTTTCAAGGACAGACATTTTCCACAAGGAGTTAATATGCAATGTGAAATTACAGTTGAGGTCATTGATAAGCCCATTTTAGCCTGTACAACCTTGTACTCCTTTGGTTCTGGTATTCAACTGAAAATTACTCATGACCATGACCCTGGCTTTTGCTTTGTAAGCAGAGAACCATGTATAATGTGCAGAATAGCATAATGAAAGGAAGCAATTTTTGCAACTGTAATAAGAGAGCCTTTCACCTTGGGATTCTATGATTGCTCTTTACAAAGGGTGGGATTTTTGCTGATTAAATGTAATTTATCTGAAATGGCCTGCTCTTCCCTCTGAGCTAAATTTCAGCTTTTGCTTTCCAAGACAAACTAAGAAATATAATTACCATGGCTACATAAGGTGATCCCTTCTTCTAACAAGCTCATGAAGAATCACTAAGAGTATGCCCACCTTTAATGCCTGCTGATACTGTCCTAAAGGGAGACGAATGTGGGAAGCAGTGACAGCTATGCTGGGTGCAGGGTATTCCTGACACTCCAACCCCTCCAACAAGCCTCCTCATCCTCCCTAGTACTCCTCCCTACTAGCTCCCTAATACTTGAGGATCAGAGGTCAGCATCCTTCAGAGGTCTGTACTTCTCCCTGGGCACAGGCAGGATTTTGTTGACAGCAATGGGTATTTGTGGTACTTAACAGAAGGCATGCAGGGAAGTCTGCTCCTAATATAGGAAAATATAAACATAGATTAACACAATGCAAATGTGCTGGCTCTCCTTGATACATTTCCTTCCATTTTAAAGACACGGATGAATGTCAGGACCCAAACAGCTGTATTGATGGCCAGTGCATAAACACAGAAGGATCTTACAACTGTTTCTGTACACACCCAATGGTTTTGGACGCAACAGAAAAGCGATGCATCAGACCAGCAGATTCGAGTGGTATGATCCGTTATACATATTACTGAAGTGAGTACACCTCTACGAGGTGCTGCTGACATGGCTAAAGACCTGAAGTCTAAGCTTAGACTGGGTCATCCTTGGATGAGCCTGCTCTTCTGGAGGATTTTGGAAGGCAATGCTTGGACCATCGTCTGTTGATCCAGAAGGCATCGTGATGTAGAACTCCACAGTGCTCCACTTTGCCTATACAGACAGGACATTGCTGGAAGTATTGTGAGATTAGGCTTGGGCTGAGGAGTCTTCAGCCAGTTCACCAGCTCTGCATCTGCCTTGTCCAGCCTTGTAGGTAATGAGGCACAGCCCGCTTGCTGTCTCAGTAAGGCTGGGGTTTGGCTGCAGGCTAAGTCTCGAGATTCAGTTCTACCGAAGTAAAATAAAAACAGGAATGACAGGATATAGGAGGAAATAGCTAAAACTGTATGTGTGCTTTCAATTGATTAACATTGAAGGTACATTGAGCTCACAGTTTCAAGCTGCGGGCTTCAACATCACAGTTAAAGTAATGTTTTTGTGTGTTATTTTAATTTCAGAAGACACTGATTTCAGAAAAAAAATGTTAGATATTATGAGATTCTTAGAAATGTCTCAGAAATCCAGAGCATTATGCAGTCTGCACAGCTTTGTCTATGCCACTCATGTCTTCAAAAAATTGTTACAATAGGTTTGATTTAATGCTGGCACTGTATAGCCTTAAATCCAGACCTCTGGTTCCTGCAACTTGCAGTGAATTTTCCTGAGATGCTTCTGTGAAAGGAAATAGGAATACAGACTGAATGCCTGCTTTAGTCACTCCAAATTATAAGGCTGATACTTTTGAGGAGTAATGTGGTCACCCTGTTGCCTGGAACTGTGAAAGAACCACAGCATTTCTATTGTTCAATCTTCAGTTAAACAAACCAAGAGCTGGATTGTCCTTTGGGTTCATCTAGGATGTGAAGAGAATGCAAGGGCCCAAAGGGTCTTCTGTGATGAGGCATTCGGGCTGACACGGCAGTGATCATCTCGGCCAGCACAAAGCACTCAAGCCTTGTATCGCTACGGGCAGTGTCCCCCTCATGCAGAGGCGGAGGGGGCAGGCTGGTTCCTTTGCTGCCAGCAGAATTTGGAGTTTGTTGCAGAGAACTCACTGCTGCTTTTCACTGCGTGTTCTGGCAAGCTCTTAGTAGAACAGGTATCTGAATGGTGATCACCTTCGTGCTTTCAGAACTCAGTTTTACTCTTGAGCAAGGTTTCAGTTCCGTACTCACCCACGCATAATGTAAAAATGCAGTAAATAGATATGCACAGACAAAACAGAACCTTGGTTTGTGACAACACTTATTTTTCACTCTGTGTTGGAACAAAATCAAAACCTTGCAGATGTCTTCACAAAACAATTGTGCTGAGATTTTTACATTCCAAGTGGAAGATTAAGTTTACAGTTCCTCTTCTTCTAATCAGCAGTGATCAGAACTTGCTGCGACTGGGAATGGTTTCTTCTGAAATCTGTGTCAAAACTATTATGCCTCTGAAATATTCCAGCCTTGACAAAAATACAGATTTTTGTTAATGTTCCTAAGAATGTGACTAGTTCACAGCAGTATTCTGTCTCTAACAATAGCTGTAAGTGGATGATTAGAGACCAGGAGGGCAGATAAACAATACTTCTCTTCACCCTCCCCATCACTATCTCAGCCTCCAGCTATTTTCAGCTCAGGGGATTTCCTGAGACTGATGTAGTTTGTCTGTTTAGTTAATGGGACTCTCTCTTCCAAGTATTTGTCCAGTCTCCCAGGGAGCCCATGTGAAATTTTTTGTTCAGCTCTGCCCTAGTTGTAAAAGTTCTTTCAGATGCCATTGACGGCAATATAAGAAAAGCAAAATAACAACTTTTAAAGATCCATTATGTGGATGGAGTTCTCCAAACATTCACCTCTGTCCCAATGCTGTTTTTTGTCAAGCTCTGTTAACTTCCATGGGAGCCGAGCTGAATCAGTGTTAAGTGTTCAGCAGTGACTATGATTTAGGAAGATTTATTTCTTGGGTGTCCAACTCAATGTGCTTTTAAATTGGCCTAATGTGACAACTCAGAACCTTTTAAGATTTTTGCAAAGCTGAACATTCAAGGGATGAGCCACCTCAGGCACTTAAAAGAGTCATGACTTCTAAGCTTAAATTTGTATTCAGTGAAGTCTGTAAAGCTAAGTTATTCTTCTAATCTAAGTTAATAAAATTTTTCAGTAGGCCAGTGTCTTATTTAAATAACAGTTCTGTGATTATTACCTTATCCTGTCTTCCCCATCAGAACAAACTGAAGAAGCTGAGGTCTACCAGGACCTTTGCTGGCAGCACCTGAGTGACGATTTTGTCTGTAGTCGACCACTGGTTGGAAAGCAGACCACGTACACGGAGTGCTGCTGCCTGTACGGTGAAGCCTGGGGCATGCAGTGCGCGCTGTGTCCCATGAAGGAGTCAGGTAAGGAAACGTGTGTGTCAGCTCTTGGAACGAAATCTGAAATACTTCATCACTTTAATCCCTTGCATTTGTACCTGCGCCAATAACATAAGAACAAAAAACCCCTAGCCCCTCAAGTTAAGGGAAATGGGTTACCTATAAGGACTGAAGAATTTCCAGGGAAATATAGTTTAGTGTTAAAAATAAAGCTGACAGTCGTATTTTTAAAAGACTGTATTTTGTTTACACGTTTGGAAATCAGATACTGTTCCACGACATTTCAGGAAAAGGCGCTACTTGCGGTGACTACAAAAGCTAAATGGATACAGAGAGAAGTGTCATTGAAACACAGATTTATTTCTGGGGACTGGAGAAGGGGCCAGGGGAAGCAGCATAGGTATATGTCATGCTGTGCCTGAGATACATCAGCCCTGGTACACACAGTCTGGTACAATACTAACTTCTTCCCCCTTGCATAAACTATTCCAGTGTCTGGTTTGGATGCAGCTTTCTTACTATAAATGTGTCTTTCGGTAACATGTCTTTCCATGTAGGAATACCATCCTGCACTGGTAAAGCATTTTATTGTGCACATTCCTGGATTTTCACTTGGGCCTGTGTTACTCCAATGATAATGTTACGGCTAAAGCAATACATGTTTTACTTGTAGCAAAAAGCAAGGAACTAAAAAACTACATAGAGAAGCTCAGTGAAGCATCAATGTGGTTGTTTCTGTCTGCTTGGGTTTTATGCTTTTATAGTTTACTTGCAAGGTCCCTGAACCTGTTCTTAGATATCTTCACTTGTTTGAATTTGTTTTGGAAATGCAGCAACTGAAAAAAACCCACCTGATTTTGATGATGTTGGCTGGAGTAACTGCTGGCTGATGCTTATCTCAGAAAGAGACTGAAGAAGAAAAACAGGGCATGACAGCAGCTTGATTTGTAAGATATGGAAATCTCTGAAATGTCTTTGTCAGAACAAATCTTGTATGAGGACATCAAATTACTATGACTGCTAGAATAACAAATGCAGTGAAAGAAATGTAATAGTAAGAAATATACAGGGTAATAGCTAATAGCAAGAATCCTTGCTGTGACCTGGAACTCCTCAGGTGGAAAGATTGAGCAGATTAAAGGAGTTTTGCTTTGTACAAAGTTCGTCACATGGTGAGAGTGACCCATCTGTGTCGTGCAAGCATGCAATCCCAAGAGAGGAAAGAAAAGCTGTTCCTGTTAGAGAGAGTTCATTTAGGTACAAGATTTACTTCTGGAGATTTCTAGCTAGTTACATTTAAAGCAGGATAAATCTGAAAAGGAAGAGAGAAGGACCACCAACATGGTCAGGGGAAGAGAACCTGCCTCACAAGGGAAGATGAAAAATTCCAAACATAGATGCAGAACAAAGGCTGCAAATTCTAAGACTCTCCACTACAGCACAATCATGCAGGATTCCCAGAAACTTTTTAATTAAGCAAAAGTGCTGATATGAGGAAAAATTGGAATAATTTCAGTCTGAAAGAACACAGGATTCTGGAGCCTCAATCCTGTGCCAACAGTGGGGTGCAAATCCCCACTAGCTCTATGAAGAAAATAGGGAAATTAATTTAAAAAATTACATGGGGGTTCCCAATGGATAACATCCTAAACATCAGTGGGATGATCCTTAGTCAAAACTGAAGAGCATTGTGTTGAATAATAAAATCTTTCTCCCTCCAGACATAAGATAACTTTTATGTAATGTTTCATTTGCATTGAGAGGTAGATACGTTTAGCTGAAAGTATGAGGCATATTTTGATCCTAAATATTTTAAATTATCCTTGTAGATTGGACCATAGTTAAAAATAAAAGCATATTGAATGTTTATTATGTCAGAACAAACATACCAGCTCACGTTTCTTAGAGGAGATGGTATGTGCTCATTTGTCCTCACACACATGTGCACTCACCCACACAGAAACCTGGAAGCCTTTCTCTGCGTTCAGGAACATTTACCAAGAAAAATTTGAAGCTGACTGAACTGAATAAATGATTCATTTGACATGTCTTATGTCCACAGCACTTAAAGTGATATCATTGGCTCGAGAGAGTGCTTTCACACCTCCAGGCCAGCAGGTCACAGGTTCAAGTCCTGGCTGGGGAACCTGGAATTTCTCCATTTTTAAATACTTAGGTATTGTGTTGGCCAGGTTTACTTCTGAAGGTGTTTGCTTATTTTCCCAGTTAGGGGCTTTCTGAAGATTTGTAACACATGTTAAAGAAGACCTGACGGTGTGAAAAGCATTATCACCACAAGACTTTCACCATGAAATGGGTTGGATCATAGGACAGATCTGTGGTTTCCTTTTACTTTGTTTATATTCCCATTGTATTTGAAGATCTAGTCAGCACCCTTAGAAAGAAGGAAGTACAGGCCTACCGCCGTAGGTGATGCTTTGCAAGTCCCTTCTAAAGATATTAATGCTTTAATAAAAATAACCTCTAGCTTTTGTTACCCAACTTGTTTTTAAAGTGCTTCCATTTTTCATGACAAGATTTAAATATCCTGTTCAAGTAGGATCCAGCATAAAACCTGTGGGAAGATAGAGCATTTTTGTAAGAATTTGTCCATATTAAGCAAAAATAAATGCAATCTTAAATCAGTGTGAAAACAGAACTTACATGGTTGCTACAATTTCTAAAAACTACTAATCAGTGCTTAGTTAAACGAATCCCACTGAAATGACTCCAAACATTCAGAGACTGAAACACAAATAAGTAGCACTTGTTGATACTGCAACTCGACAGCAGCATCTTAACAATAGTAATAAGACAGATAAGTTTTGATGACAACATTGAGGAACAAACTCAAAATATTAGTTCAAAGTCCTGATCACAGCATTGCAAATGTGTACTGTAGTGCAGTGCTTGTGTACATCTGACTCGTGCAAACAAGGGTTGTAATTGTTTTCAATTACATTGGTTCTAACATTATAATCTTGTGGTATCATATTGCGGACAAAGACTTTCACAGATTGCATCCAGTACCAAAATGTCAGCTACTGAGGTGCATTCTCTCTGTGCTCATGGTGGCATTAGTCTGTACTTGCCCAAAGAACAGCAAAAACAGTTTAGTAATTATTCTTAAAAAACTTCTGTGTTACTTCAGGTTTGTCATTGGCAATCTGTAGTAATTGACCAGTTGAAGAGAATTAGAAAATTTGATACTTTTGGTTTAGATAACAATAGCAAAACATCCTTTCTTCATTGCACCCACCCGAAAAAATGCATGTTGGATGACCTGTCTTCAGAAGTTCTGCTTCCTTGGTCAATTTACTGCTAGTGCCTAACAGCCCAACTCTCTCCATCCAGAGTCCATGATCTGGTAACAGGTAGCAGGACAGGCACCAATAGGTTTAGCAGCTGGGTCAAAGCCTCCATGCCAGAAAACAGAGCAACTGGCCCAGACTGAAAAAATCTGAAATCTAAAATAAAGCCATACACACCTCAAGATAGCTTGAACATGTAGGACCTGAACTATAAACCTTCTGAGATTCCAGAAGCTCCTGGGAGACCCTTAGGGTACTGGAGTGGATTTTATACAAGGTGTATGGTTACTGGAAATTTGAAGGGAGGAGATAGCACTAACAGCTAGAAAATGTTGAGTAAGGTGGTGTGCCAGGGTTAGCATTTAAATTACAGAGACTGCCTATTTTCATATTTGTAAAATGACCTTTTTGAGGTTATTGCAGTGCAGCACCACCTTTGCTTCAGTAACACCTTAAGATGCTGGTAAGGTGGTATGAGGAGCCCCTGAACCAAAGATGTCAGTCAGTTAAGGAGGGTACTTTCTCTTCTGTAGCTGGCTGCCTGGAGAAGCCTTCATATAGAAAAACAGGGTGAGGTAGATCTGGGACTCCGCAGCTTTAGCAGATGTTTTAATAATTATTGAGTGTGCAGGTACATTACTACGTATGTAACTTAGACCTTTTTGTTGGCGTGAGTACTAAGGTAATGTCATGAACACATCCTTAGGCAACTGTAAAAGGCACCAGCATTCAGTTTATCAGCCTGCTTCTTTGTGTATCCTTATAAATACGTTTTCTATTCTAAGTTTTAAATTCTATTACTTTGTGGGGTTTTATGGAACCACAGCAGAAAAGACAATGGTGGATCTCCAGTCAGTAGATATTTAACGTATTCTGTGGGATTAGTGCTGCTGTTCATGTTGTATTTGAAGTTTCTCTTTATCTCCACCTTAGCATTTGCAGAGCCCATGCTAAGAGAACACTGAGGGTAGTGTGAACCACCTGGGGTGTTGTATAATGTAGGATTTCTGTTGGACAATTTCATATCGTGTTTTTTATACAGAAACCCACATCAGTGCTGGTCCTGCTAGTTTCTCCTTTCATCAGGAAAGCTAAATCAGCACCCTGAGCAATATATTCCCCTGACCTGTCCGAGATATATGCTTTACGATGAGTCGCTGTCTTAGAAGTGGTTGTCTTTTCATGGACTAAAAATTGACAACGGATATCTAATTCAGATGTAGACCCTCAGTAATGCCTATATGGAGTTGAATTCTGCCCATTTCTGGCAGAGCAGATTGTTTGGCTTGCATTTTTGTTGCAAAGGAACTCTGTGTATCCTTTGTAAACATTATGAGGTAGTTCTGGGCTGAACTTCCATATTATGAGAACACTGTGTTCCCTTTAAGTTCTGGCTAATGTCACTCATGAGGATCTGGAAGTACAGGGAAAACCCATGTGTGTAAAGGATGAGTTTTCATCTGTCCTTTCGAGGTGGTAAAGATCAGCAGGCAGTGGATTCATTTCTGGAGATCATTTGCTCATCTTTCCATTTAGGATGTTATTGTGCCTCCTTCCTTTGTGGTAAGGCCTCTGGTCAAATGGATT
>VZRS01008986.1:948712-1077647 GCA_013398055.1 Ifrita kowaldi | reverse complement strand
AGTATTTTTCTAGGGATGCATTAGCTGTAAAACACATTATTGCTCTTTCTTTAGTACATTATATACAAAGGAGGAAAAAATTGTCACTGCTATGTGTTTGCTCACTTTTTTCCTTGGAAACTTCAATTCTAAAAGACACATTATAATAAATGCAAGAGTAGAAAAGATAAAACATCTAAAGTCTGAAGTGCAGGACTGCATTGCCTGAGGTCATCTACCCATTACTAATACCTTTGAGTCATAGTGCTTGGGAGTCAAAAACAGGCACCTTGCTGAGCCAAGTGCTGTAAAAAAGGCTTTCTCTCAACAGAGGTATCAAATGAGAAAATAAGATGGATAGAGGTGGAAAAAGTATACAAATAAATGAGATAATGCCAGTAACAGAGCAGCTGCCCACCCTGTACAAAGATAGGATGCCATCAGGAATGGGGGTTTCTGGCATGGCATCCTGAGCAGTCAGGAGAGCAGAGACACCACCCACAAAGATGGGCATTACCAGAAGAACCTGTTTGAGATAATTTCTGACAGTCCAAGAACTTGTTGAAATTATATGTAGCCCCTTTTACCTTCCTGCAGCATCTGCTGCCCTGAAGCAACAGTTTTGACGTTTTTGGAGGATGGTGGCACGAAGGAGAGTTTTGCCAAACAGTGTGGTAATGTGGCAGTTGTTTGTAGCAGCTTCTCACAAGCGGTAGAGAAAACACGTGGTGCTTACACGATAATTTTACAAGTGGAAACAACATGAAATTGTGAGCTGTCTGGAAGCAAACCAAACTACACATACCCTGAGCAGGACAGAAGTAGCACACAAAGAACCTTGAATGTAAAGATGTGACTGAAAAGGGAACAGGAGAAACACAACATACACATAAAAAGAAGAAAAATATCAAAAGGAGAAACAACAAACAGCATAAGCTTTCCAAATAAAAGTATTACTTCCTGTGAGACCTTTGGCAAATCACTCTATTTCCTCATCAATACCATGGAGATAATATTTCCTGCTGTCACCACATCCCTAAAAGCTTTAAACTCCTGGCTGTTTGTAGAGAAATCAGTCACAGAGAAAGGTGATGGGGATGTACAGAAGGTTTGGGCCTTAAGAACTTTAACATTCTGTAAATGAAGTTTTAACTTTAATCTTCACTATTATGCTACCATCAGCTTTAAGGCACGTTTTTATAAGGTACAGAATAAAAAAATATGCATTCTGTTTTGGTAAGCAAGCAGCTGAAGAACAAATTAGACTTCTATTCGAGGTCTCCCTTCAAGACCACACAACCAATCAAAAGTGCAGAGAGACAGATTATGGCATAAGGGGTTACAGCCTCCAACTGTGCTAAACTCATGGGGCCACAAACACACTGGGCGGACAATGAGTCTTCTGCTTGTATGTTGACCCACAGCCTGAGTCCAACCTGCAGTTTTCCTGTTTTCTTTTTTTATTAACATCACCATGAACAGTTCTTCAGCCTGCCCCCTGGCTGGAAGCAGCAGATCTGCTGGGATGTGTCTATGTTTTGATGATTTGCTTGAGTGGCAGAGAGAAGAAAACCAATAGATCTTCCATAGAGTGAACATAAGCTACAATTAGAAAGGCCCTTTAACTCACAGCTTCTCAGCTGCCATAAACTGGTGCAGATGCATTAAAACCAATTGGCAGGAATCCTCAGACAGCTCAAATCAGAGTCACCCACTGAAGTTGATGAAGCAACCCCAATTTGTAGAAGCTGGGGATCTGGCCCACAGCCTGCACTGCTGTCCAGAAAGACCATCTGTATTTAACAGAATTAGAAATCAAAAGAAAAGTCCTTATAATTTACTGAGACAAGTGATTTCCATGGTGTTAAGTCAGGTAGACTAAACAAGAACTACAGAAGATAAAAACTAGTTCTTTGTTTCTTCCTCTGTATAGTTTTACCAGGAAAAGTTATGTAATTTCTTGCAACATATTCCACAAGGCAGTGAAATATGAATGCACAAAGGAGACAACTGAGGAGGTAAGAGAGGCAGGAATAACACAATAAGGAATTCAAGATACTTAATGAATTACAGGCACTAAAGTGTGCTTCCCTGCTCATGCTGAATTGATGTCAAACCCATTCCCACTGATGTCAGTGGAAAGAGTGGCATTACACAATGCTGCTCAGCAGCCCAAGGGAGGGGCAGCAAAAAAGCAGAGCAGAAGGTTCAGGTAGTTCAGCTTTTTATTTTGGAAGCTTTTCTGAAAAACTCTCATATTCAAATTTCATGGGAATTTGGATACCACTTTTACCATTCTAATTGCGAAAAGCCAGATGCAGAGCTAAAACTAACACAGTAATCAGTACTAGCAGGGGGAAGCATATCAAAGCATCTAAATTCATGTTTTGTGGCTCAGTGGTAGAAATTAGTATTATTTGTGCAAAGCCCCTCTGGGGTGTCCAGCAAAAAGCTGTGCTTTTGTCATGCTGACATGTGATAGCTCAGTCCTACGTTTTCTGTGGCAAGGAATTCATGATTCTCTTCACTTTGAAGAAGCTGAATCTGCACACAGGATCTCACTGGAAATAAAGAGTTTGTTTATGTCTGTAACACATGCACACATGCTGTATTTTCAGGGCACGGAATGTAAATGAACTGTGAAGACAAGATGCTTTGAATTCCAGGGGACCAGGCACATCCCCACAAGTTCTGGGCACCACAGTGT
The DNA here is from genome assembly GCA_013398055.1 of Ifrita kowaldi. Lineage (NCBI taxonomy): Eukaryota > Metazoa > Chordata > Aves > Passeriformes > Cinclosomatidae > Ifrita > Ifrita kowaldi. The sequence goes on along the minus strand of VZRS01008986.1, from coordinate 1,074,961 downwards.
TACCTTGTATCTGCTCGTGCTGCCATTGTTTGTCCTAGAGACTCATGCATAAGGACAAGTAAAAATGAGACTGTCAGAGAAAATACAACTCTTCTGCTTTGGAGAAAAATGGGAAAAATTCACTGCACTTTACAAGCATCTGCCCTCAGCAACAATTTCACACCCTGCTCCAAGCTCCCTTGTGGCTCTACCAGCTACCCGATCAATTCCCAGGGAAAGTTTGTTGTGTAAACTCTGGAGATCTCTTTCAGGACAGACTCTCCTCAAGGCTGAAATGGTGAAGAGGGAGTGAGAAAGTTTGCACTCCAGGTGAGAATTTCTTCCAGTGTGCAAAGTCAGCATGAATGAGGAGAATAATTCTGCTTTAACCTTGCATTCTATTCTTAATGTTTAGAGATGTTTTGAATGACACTGAGAAAACATGTGTGTGGTTTTGAAAGAAAGGCTACCCGCAAAATCAGTGCAAGCAGGCTCGTGCAGTTGTGCTCCACTGGCACGGTGCTGACTCAAGGCAAGCAGCTCTTCCAGACTAAGCCTCTCCAGGGCTCTGGCAGTGCTTGGTGCTAACAGCACACAGAGAATGCGTGATGCAAATTCCAGTCTGTAACCACTAGTAACTCACTGAGAGGATTTAAGATTTCAGCTAAACTACATTTGAATAAAAGTATGCGCAAGTGTATTGCTGCTAAGCAGCTTTGCATTTCAGTGCTGTTATACAGTGGAGACCAACTTTGCAGAAATAAAGTTAGTAAGACCTCTTCCACAGCTGTTCAATCAACTTTTACACATTGCCAATCCTTCAGTCTTGGTCTGAGGTCCAAAAAAGCCAGAAAGACTGCAGCTTGCCTTCAGTCATCTCCATGACAAAGTCTTTTAAGCAAAATCTGCTTCCATGTTTCAACTGAAGTCTGTATTTGATCCACTGTTCACTACAAATTAGTTACAGAATTATATTATGTTAGACAATTATATTAGAGAATTATATTTCTCTTTGTCAGATTTGTAGTACATGATCTGCAAAGATCATCATCTTTCTAAGGCTTTATACCTGTCTCCTAAATATGATTATTAACACAAGAAAAAATACCATAAATATCATAACTTTCAGGTCTTTCTATGAATTAAATTATTGATTTTGAAAGGAGTTTTGATTGGACCATTCCATTTTATTAAAAAAAAGCACTTTCAGGGAAAACCTTGGTCTAGAGTTATTATTAATTCCCAAAAAATCAACAACAATGTTTATTCACACACCATCTGTACGTCTCTTCTTTTTTTCATAAACAATCACATTCTTGCCATGGCAGATAGGATTTTTGTGAAGTTCTCAACAAGGCAGGCACTTTCCTGAAGATGATTTTTATATAAACTGCTCTGGCATCATGTAGTCTACCTGAAGTTAACAGAGATTAACTAGCTCCTATACAAAACACCATACTGGCTGACAATCATGGTCACTGCCTACATAATGTCTGAAACAAAAGGTTTAAAGTTCTCCAAATTCCTTAAGTGCCACAGATCCTTAACTCTCACCACTTTCAGCGTGACCCCTCGTGTATATTTCAGATACAAATCTTAAACAGAATAAAGATTTTTCATCCACATAACAACAGCTATCTTTCAAGGCTCTACCTTCCCACTAAAATAATCACCAATCCCAAACCATGCATTAGAGTCTTCAGTAAACACACTGCTATTCTAACAGGAAACTACCACTGTAAAAAACAGCAGAAAGGATTTTTACAGCAGTTTACTTAATTTGCGTAAAGCAAAGGAAAGGCATGCACCCTTGACAACAGAAAATGTAGGGATAGGGCAAAGAGATAGAGAGAGATAAATAACATATTATATTCCCACCCTAACTGAGGATAATGTGAAAATTGTTCATTTCTTTTTTCAAGCGTGAGAGAGCCTTAGAAGCTTGATATTTTTAAAACCACTAAGCTGAAAATAATTAAATTGGAAGTTCTGATTTTTAAAAAAGGCACATCAGAATAATTCTTTTTCTCAAATTCATTTGTGGAACGTATTTGAGGATTTCAATATAGTTGCTATCTGAGAGCTATAGCTGCAAAGCCATCTTCATTGAATACATGCACAGCAATTCTGTGCCCCTGCGTGTAAACACACTTAGTTTGCTTAAACACTTCAAGTCTGCGGGATAAGTTCCACTGAGGAAGAAAGTACTCAGACAAAATGAAGATTCATAGACTTTAAACATCATTCTTAACGTGGAAGATTTGCATCTCCTGTAAGACATACTTTGTCTTCTTAAAGCTTGTTAGCCACCTTTGTCCTCCCTCCTAAGCCAAAAAATCCTTATTTCAACTCTCCATTTCCAAAGAAATTCAAATATTTAATCAAAATTAAGTACTTAAAGGACATAGTAATTACTCAAGAGACTAAGACCTATTGCTACTGTGTCTCCTCATTTTTTTTTGTGGACTGCAAAAGATGACATCTTAGCATGTTTTTGAGCGAGTGTTTTCCTCATGCAAAGAGAGCTGTGTCTGCAGACCAACCCCTATCAAATTCTTTTACTTATATTGGCAGGGGAGGGCAGAACCCCCTAAGACCTTTCCTTTGTTTAAATGCATTTCCTGCCTTCCTTACTGCTATAGACTGTGTTGTGACAGGCCTATTTATAGTCCAAAGAAAGGAAAAAGCACCACTGGAGGCAGGAAAACTAAGTTGGGAAAGAATAGAAGGAAGTGTGGCTGCCATTCAGCCAAACAATCTAGAACTAATTGAGCTCAAAGGAGCCCCAGCCTCAGTGAAGCTGTTGGGAGTGAACAGAGCACTGCTTCTCTCTCCAGGGCCCTGCCAGGGCTGCCAAGTGGGAGAGTCATGTGCAGGACACTGCTGGGAGCAAATAACTTCAGCATCTCAATACTCTGAGAAGAACTCTTTCAAAAAAGGAGCATGATGAAAGTTAGGTACCTATCAAATTAAGGTAAGTGCCTCCTTTTGGCATTCCTGATTGCTGCATGCTCCACATCTTTTCAGGTGTGGCCAGTCTGGTAAATGAAAAAAGAGTGAGTTTTGGAGAAGGAATGGCATCTGACTTTTAGATAAAGGTTTGGCAGGATGTCTGATATTTAGATAAAGAAATCTGAATTCACTTATGGATTCCTCAGAACTTTTCTTAAGCAAAAGAAGCCTTTGCCACAAATCCATACCATAACTTTGCTCTTTTCCTGACTTGTGTCATGTTCATCTTAAAAACTGTGATTAAGTACTAGAGAAATGTTATGACAAACGTATGCCCCAAAGGAACATATGATGTCGACTCTGCATTTGTTTAAAAATATAGATTTACAGACAGACAGAGGGAGGGAGAAGTATATGAAATATATATTTATACAAGATGTGTTAATATGGAACATATAAACATACCAAAAATTATATAATGGAAGCTTTGTGATAATTTAGACATATGATGAATATTTGAAGGTAGGCACTTAGCCTGAATGAAAGCACCTGAAAGTTTCTGGAGTTTAAGAATTTATTATGACAAGCAATTTGTGTGTGCGTGCATGCATATACACAAAAATATGCTACATATAAATGTCAAATCAAGATATCCATTGTCGCTTGCAGTGCAATACTACATGTTGCCATTCTGAGGTCTAATTTAAACTGACAGTAGAATATGAGTGGAAATTTCTAATCTGCTCATTTTCAGACACTATAAACAATATTGTACTATCATGACTGCATGTGTAAAAAGCTCTATTTTAAGACAGGTCAATGTACAGACCATATTAATTCACTGAGTTACCATCAACAAGACAGACTTTTAAGATGGAAAAATTAAGTTTTTTAAGATTGTGTTTGATTTCTTCAATTCTCAACACGTCCTTTGCACTTCTAACAAAGGAAACGCTGTTGTGATTTGCGGGCAGCAGAATAGAAGCTGTAGAATAATAGATTCAGGTTTTCATCTGGCAAACTTTATCTCCTTTGAAAGATCTATGAGAATAACTTCTGTATTAGTCTCATTTGTGTTAACTCATTACCTCTAAGCATATGCTATTCAGATTATTCATTATTCAGATGTTGTCTAGGATTGGTGGTTTATGGTAAAAAGCTGCTGGTGAGTAAAAAGGAAGTGTGATGTGTTGTTATTCTACTGTATCCCCGTAGGATGCTATTATGTTTAGAGTCTGCTATTGTGAAGATAGCAAGGCAGGATATCATCCATGTAGGTGAAAAGCCACAATACGGCAATTGTAACCAGCAGCAGTCAGCTGAAAATCTGATCCAGGGAGGTGCCAAGCAGAATTCCAATGAAGCAGATGTTAGCCAGTGCTCATGGAAAGGATCAGGCCTTTCTTTGTCTGATTTCAAAATACTCAGCATTTACAGTAATTCTCGGTTCTAAGTGATTAGAAGCCTGGTCTTGTGAAGAATAAAATGGCAGCAAAACTAGAAGCTTGTACAGATATTTGTAAGAAAAAGCTCTTTCGACTGCAATTTGAGTGACTAGCATAGCGTGCTCTCATGCAGGAAACATTCCTTGCTTTCAACTTCAGTAACTGATTCCCCTGTACAAAGACTAAGCAAAAACAGAAAAAAAGTGTTTTAACTTAAAAATTTAAGAAGCATTGCAATTTCTGCTGTTGAATAGATGCAATAATTTCCATGAGATATCAGTTGAACAGCGACTGCAATACAACTGAGCAGTACACATTGTATCAGATTTATTCAGGTCAGCAGCACTCACCACATTATTTTAAACCTTGGTACACCCCTGCATGAATGTAGAAAACCAGAAACCTTTCCTTAGCTATAAGGAGAAGATCCTTTACAAATCAGCCAGTTACATTGTAATTCTACAGGAAAAAGTGTTCAAAAAATGTTCCGATGCACTTTCACGTTTCCCCCTGGAAAAAATACTATAGATGGTACTTAGAATTGCCTAATTAATACTCTTAATAAACACACATATAAAGATTTGTTTCTAAACTGCAAGAGTTCACATGGTCACGAGCTCAAAGTTTGCAAACTGAGGGCTTTGTCCTGAAGATACAATCATTAGAAAAAAATTCTTCACAGATAGAGTGGTTCAGCACTGGAATGGGCTGTCCAGGGAAGTGATTGAGTCACCATCCCTGGAGGTGTTTAAAAATAGACTTGGTGAGGTACTCAGTGCCATGGTTTAGCTGATAAGGTAATAATAGGTCACAGGTTGGACTCAATGATCCCAAAAGTCTTTTCCAACCTCGTTTATTCTGTGATTCTGTGATTTCAGGAGGTCTTAGAATGAAATTTACATCCCAGCACCTTATAAAATCTCACCACCTGCTAGGGTCTAACTACTCTGCAGGAGATTCTTTCTACATAAACACTTCTGAGTGTTCACGAGTACTAACAGGGCTGCAACTATTAAAGCTCCAAGCTAAAAATTAAATACGAGAATTTGATATACCAGAAGGAAGTTGAGGTTCGCATGCTTCCTACACTGATATTATTTTGCCAGGTAATTAAAGAGGTTTAGGGTTGTCAAATAAATATTTCAGTCAGCTGTCGCTACTGTGTGGGCAGTGTGGATTTCTGATTCCAGGAAAGCTGACAGACTTGAAGAAAAATCACATGACTTAAAAAATAATGCACTTTGGGTGACAAGTCATGCCATGCTTTCCTGCAAAGCTAGTTCAGGTTTAGTAAGATTTATTATTCCTCATGCAATTGCTCCCATGTAAGTATCTTATTTTCTCCCTAAGTCCTTATACCACTATACCAGACACTCTTACAAGGAAACTTTGTTCTCCAAGTCACAGGCCCACTAACATTATAGGAAAAAAAAGAGCAGAGTATTACGAGTGTTTGGAGAAGTTGAAGAAAGATTTTTTGAGAACACATGTACAGTCTACAGTAGTCTCACTCAAAAAACAGAACTGGGGAAGAGGCAGCACAAAAAGAAAGCCAGTTAAAACACATTAAGAAATCAGCATTCAATATTGGACAGCATCAAAATAGTTCTACAAAGAGAAGCAGCTGTTCAACACAACAGAAATGTTAGTGTTAAAAAATAATTTCTTTGATAATGTCTAAAACACCCAGCTCATGCATGTGCTGAATAACATCCTGATTTGTGAAAATGTTTATGCAGGTGCTTAAATTTAAGCATATGGGTAGTCTCATTGATTTCAAGCAAAATTATTTCAACAGGCTGATAAAATTTAAAGCCTGGTAGCGTCATTAGATCATCTAGTCTGACTATGAGCACAGCATGTTAATTTTACCATTTCTCTTATCCAAAACCCAAAGGCTTTCCTGCTTACAACAGAATAGTATGGATGTAGCATGTTCAAGATAAAAGTTTGAGGGGAAGATCACAATGTTCTACACGCATGAGTAGCAACCCACAATGGTGAGAGTTCTTCAGGTTGGCACAAATCCTTTAGCTCAAATGGGAATTAAATGTTGCGCAGGCTTCGTACCAACTTACTGCACAAGGGTGAAGGTCAGTGTGTGTATGGAAGATGGAGTGTTTCTCCCAGAAGTCTCTGTGCTATCAGAAAAAGCCATTAACTTTACTTTGGTTGCTTTCCTACTCTTCTAGCAGACTAGAAAAGTACTGTTGCATAAGCAAGGATAGAACAAAAGCTTCTTTAAAATCAATCTTTATGCCAAAGTGCAGCTATATTTTTAATCTTCTCTGAAGTGTCCCTTCCTGACCCCCTGTTTAGTAATGGTTGCAGACCCGTTGATCACAATGGTCCCCACAGACTCTGTGGACTCAAGCAAAGCAGAGCCCTGCTCTAACAGTTCTGTAGTGCAGCACAACACAGCCCCAGGAGAATGGAAACGTAGTTCACTTCAGTTAGAAAGAACAAAAATTAATGTGTACCAACATCTCTGTTTAGACAGCTCAGCATTCTTAGAATCCTTTATATTCTAACACTCCTTATTTTTCCAGCATAGTGTTCCATTGGTATTTTGGATTATTACTGTACCACAATTATCTTGGAAGGCTGGAGACAAAGGTAAATCTTCAAAGATCAGCTCATTACTAAAGGGAAAAGGAAAACCAAATTCAATCTCAATTGAACTACAAAATATTCTTCATAACTTCAAAAATGGGAACAGGCAAGGGAGAGAAGTGGATTAATGCTGAATTTTTCCAAGCTGCTTGATCTTCCTCCTAGTCATGGCTAGTCTCTTCTTTCTCTCTTAAAACAAGGAACCTTCATACTGCCTTGGTATACTGCTGTGGTTTTATACTGAAACACAGCCTGTATGGAGCTCTGGACACAGCACATCACCCTAACATAGGTCTATTTATTCACATATGTTCTATTAGAGATAACTGTCTTAAGTAATAATTAAAAGCAGAAAAAAGATAAAAGAGCAGGATAATGTCTTCATACCACTAAAAGAAATGGAACTGGAACTAACAACAGAGAAGGGCCCAGAGTAAAACAAGTGTAATTAATCCAGCAGTTATATATAGAGACCTTGGCCCCAAGGGGCTCTGTCATACAAAAATATTAAGTGTTGTGACTATAATAAGCAAATCTCCGCTCAACTAATGAGCATGGAAGCAACAGCCTCTCTCTTGTCTTTGCACTGAATACTTCATACATGGCATGAAGGCAGAGATGGATGCAAATTCACTCAGGGTAAGCTGGGAGCTTGAACCCTGAGACATTTGCAGCAGATCTCAGACAGGCTGCTGGATAACACAGTCTGACTGAGAAACATGCTGTGTGCTGGACTAAGTGGAGATCCTGCCTGACAGTTCTATCAGGGTAGGCATATGTGATCCATGCCTCATTTTACAGTGCATAAAAGTGCTACTGTTTATAAAGGGGCGGTGCATTAATTTTTAATATTTTGACAGAAACTGTTAAAAAAAGGTCAGTTTTTTCCTCGGGAGAGGAAGGAAATAGGCTTGGTTTCTTGCTCTTTTCTGGGTCTGTTACTAGACTCCATTGTTTCTACTCTTGTAATGTCAATGCAAATGGACTATGTCATGCTGCAACGTGGAATGTGTTGCTTTAAGTTGATACTTAGATACTCAGTACCAGCCTGGGCTGCGTCACTGAGGAAAGACTGACTTACCAAACCAAGAGCCACTGTGACATCAGTGGTGACAGTACGTTTATCAAAATTAATGAAGTGAAAAAAACCATTTTTCACTATTTATGCGTAACACAAATTTGGCAGATAACTTTTTCTCTGATGTAAAATTTGGGTGAAAAGCATTCTCAGAAATGATGTATACAAGAAAAAGTTGACAGTAGTTGAACTTACAGTAAGAGAGACAAGTAAAATGCAGAAAGCCAGGCACTTTCAGTAAAACAGAAATAAATGCATTTTAAAATATATGGTCACTGAATTGAAAACTTTCTGTGCAACTATAATTTCATTTAAAGTCTGACAGAGAATGTAATGAAGAGCTCTGCAAAAAACCCTGATGTCATACTCTTGGTCACTTGTATTCATTTGCACCAACTGTGGGAAAAAACCATACTTACTGGAGATTTTTAAATGGTAAAGGAACTACTGATTAGCTCAAACTTACCAGATGCAGAAAAGACAACGAAAACTGGGAGCTGCTGTACATTCAACATTACAGCAATGCCCCATCCTTGTTCAGCACATCACTCACAACGAGGATGGCTGGAGAACAAATCTCTTCCAAATGCACAAGTCTGTTTAGAAATCTTCAGCTTCAGTCTAGACAGTATTGGAAAGAAACCCCTTTATGACAGATGTGCTTTCGTGCTACGGTATCTAAGTCTAGAATTACAGCAAGACACTCTTCAAGGTCTGTTTCTGAAATGAGCATATCCACCCTGTGGAATATAACTATTCAATTTAGTTGGTAATAGACAATGAAGAACTTTTGTTGCTTTGGCTTTTTGGGTTTTTTTGCAAACAATCATGGGTCCATTGTCACTGCTACAGAAGATGTCCTTAGTGCCTGAAATGACTGCATAGCACAATTTCGCCCTGTCTCTTAGCCAGCCCCCTTTAGCACTCACAGTGCAGAACAACTTATATTTCTCTTTCCACTTCTATATTTCAAGGTGAAACAGAACCAAGCAAAGCAAACTGGAAATAATGAACAGTGTTCTTACAATAATAGTAAAAATTTTAACAATTGAAATTTCTTATGTCTATATAAGGAAGAAACTATGAATTTCCAGGTTCTCTGTGAATACCGTGGGCTTTGGGAAGGAGGGAATAAGTGTGAGAAGGGTTCATCTCGTGGATGCATTTTGGGGTTTTTTGAGTAGGTTTGAATACAGAAAAGATAAGACCATCCCTATTTTTCATGCCAAATTTGTAATCCCTAAAATCTACTATCTGCCTATACTTCTTTAAAGAAAATATTACACAAGTTAAGACACAATTACCGTTAACCCGCAGCTGTGAGTGCACAGCATTTCCACAAACCAGAGCACAGATTTCCACAGATTTCCATCAAGAGAAAAGAAGGAAAAGGAAGGAGGTCCCACTGGTAATATACAAGAGATAAAAGGCTGCCTTCCACCTTTATCATTAAGCTTCATCCTTCCACCTCCCATCTCTACCTCCTGGATCCTCTCTCCTTTACTCTTACAGACCTGTGCTTCACAGTTGGATGATGTTCATCCAACAAGATGATCATCACAGGTCCCTTCAAATGGAAATATTCTATTCTATTCTATTCTATTCTATTCTATTCTATTCTATTCTATTCTATTCTATTCCATTCTCTCTCCTATCCCTTCCATTCCAGGCATACTGTTCCTGGGTTTTCCACTAAGCAGACCAAGCGCTTAGGAGAAAACTAGGAGCCATCCAAAAGTGGTGGGAAGACAGCCTAGAGGACAAGCAAGAGCCCCTCTGGAATATGGCATGAGAGGTACTGAGGGCACACACCGCTGGCAAAGTGCCTTAATTCCCAGAGAATTCAGGAGTCACAGTAACAAGTGAAAACCTTTGTCAGAGGCTTACAGCTGGGCTGAATGTTTACCAGGTCAACAAAAAAAATCCCCCACTGCCTGCCATGATGCAACTGAGCTGTCAAAAAGCAGGTCTGTACTTCATAGACCAGAACTATTACTGTTTTTCAACTTGAAAGAAATTTTTAACAGAGCACAGCAATTTTTTTCCATCCCGTATTTCTGACGATGGAATTCTCGGATATTTTATCTTAATTCACAAACTCCAAATTTCAGATGGGGTCATAGCATATCAAACTTCCATTTATATCACTATTTTCTCATATACTTAAATCACCAAAGAGCATTGTTTTCCAGTGAAAAGCAACCAGCAGCCTTGACTCTAAGCATTGTCAAGGGCTCCCCCCACGGCATTTGATGATACAAAACAAGGACTGATTTCAAGGGTCATACCCAGTGATGCCCTAACTTGATAACTTATCCTCTCAGCTCTTACTTTCTTAGAGATAATGTGGCTACTGGGTGCACCCTTGGGCACAAAAGGGGAGGTGCACCAAGCATTTGCAGTACTCCTGTGCCCCCTAGAGCATTACATTGAAGAACCTGGAATTGACTTAGATTGCTAGGGATGTAATATAGCCTATAGGTGTTTAAAACTGATTTAATGTAATGCAAGGTTGAGAGCCTTATATACAATATTTTCAGAAAAATTTCCTCTCTGTTATGCCCCCTGTATGTCCTTTAGCTGGAAGCTTTGTGTAAGAGCTGTTGGACTATTTACAGCAGCCCCTTTAATTGCACTTAGGTATTTATAAAACATCCTGTCTAGTGAAGGCTTCCATGGTCTGCTTTCATTCACTTCAGCTGATAGTGAAGGCTATATAATATCTGGGGCAGTGAGACAGACCAGCAAACCAGGCAGTTTGTCTGTTAGGTTTGAGCTGCATGTATTCTAAAAGGCTGAAGCCGTAGAGTGGTGCAGCCATTTAGGAAACAAAATGTGGCAACACAGATTTGCAATGAGTATACCCTGACATTTATGTCCACTGAGAGTCTGACATCCTGTTCCATAAATTCCAGAAGAACATGTTAACAGAAAGGAGACATTTTCAGGCAACCCACAAAACAGATGTCCATAACTGCCATATGCAGAAAATAACCCTATAGTTCAAAATTCTCCACAGTATCAAAGCACTGGTGTCGAGATAAGCTCTCTATCAGTATCAATTTCTAAATTAAAACACCTACAGTTAATTAAATGACACATAAGCTAGACATAGCCAAATATGTCCTAAAAAACCTAAGAAAAAACAACAGTTAAAAAGAAGCCATTAAATAAAGCCTTTCCTGTAGTAAGGAGAGGCTCTGGGTCCATTTATCCAGCATCAATAGAAGCCAAAACCTTCCTGATAATCCAAACCAAACTGGACAACTGTTCCATTCTTTAGTTCCTTGAGGATATTCTAAAAGCTATCCATACCATTTGACATTTAAAATTTTACCTTACATGCACACATCCCTATCACAATTCAGTGCTAACTGTACTTGTTTTGCTGTTGCTCCTTTTCAGTATTTTTCATGTCTCATTTCAGCATGTCTGAGAAATCTGTGTTCATCTCTCACTTTTTATTTGAGGCATTAATCATAGAATCTTTTGAGTTGGAAGGGACCCACAGGGATCATCGTCCTACTCATAAATGAATGTCCATAGAGAAAGATGCACCCTTTCCAATCCAGTCTTCATTTGTTTTCTCAACAGAAAGACAAGGCAGAATACTGTTGTGTTCCAAACAGCAAAGCTTTTGTCATACTTAAGATGCTATCTGATAGGTGTAAGAACACAACGCTTAATTTATTGTATCTGCATTAACTACCTGATCTTCTTTTGTATGTTGCTATTTCTTTAAAAAACAGGGGAAAATAGGAAAAAAGAAAAACCTCCACAAAATTTTTAAGACCTTTATTTTCAGGAACTACACCCAAATTATTTCTCTGTTCTGTTTCACAATGACTTAAAACTGTCTAGCATGAGGATAGATAAACTTTTTCCCGCATAAACCACAGTTTATGCCAGTTTTTACTGAGCTATAAAAAAAAAAATTATTTGTGTACTCATTTCAGAAAGTACAAAAGCTCCTTTTGTTTTAGGGAGTGTATCCCAAGCTGTTTGTGGAATGTTGCCATTCAGCCATTATTATCAAATTACGTTCCTGTGTGGAGCATGACGGCCAAAAAAGACAGCTATTCAGTGCAGAGTGATGACACTGTGCTATTTCAAATGGCCCAGGTACTACCAGTATTTAATCAATTATATTAATAGGTCCTGATAAATGTACAAGAGTGCAGTTGATATTGCGTAATCAGAGAAATGGACAAAGTAATAAAAACGGTATTTGTGGACCAGTAGATTATTGTGGAACACATTTCAGTCATGTGTTCTTCAGTATCAACAGGGAGTAATTTTGTATGAAGTTATAAAGAAAGTTATGAGTAATTTTAAAGCTGCATGTAAAGTTCTGTTACCCTTGATCTCAATGCGTTTTAGGGGAAATGGAATGGCATTTCTCAAGGATAACTCACCTGGTCAATGGGACATGCCCTAAAGCACCGTGAGTGCTTTCTCCTTTCTCTGAGCAAAGCCAGGTGTTTACACCCAGCTCTGTGAGCAGCCATCCATGGCCAGGGTCCGCTGGAACTTCCAACTCAGTTCTGGCAGGGCAGCTCTCCCTCCCTTTTTGAAATTACCATCCCTCCAGTGGCCTAAACTTAGATGGACTCATTCCCCATGGGCTTATTTCTCATTTTTAAATCATGGTTTTTACAGCCTCCTTTTTTAAAGCCTCCTCAGCAGCTGTGCAGGCCCCTGGGTCACAGAGCCCCATGCTCTGGGATGCTCTCTTGGGAGTCTCCCAGGACAACACGAGGAGCAGCTTGTTGAGGTGTTGCCCAGCCTGACTGTGCACCAGGACACACCTGCAACAAACATTCCCTATTTCCCAGGCCTTCCTCCTCCCTCTGCACTGACCCCTTACTCACTCCAAGCGGAGGCTGGGCCTCATGCAGAACTCAAGCCCTTTGAGCAGGAACCCCCACTTCGGGGCTCCTTCACCCCCCAGGCTGGGACAAGAGCCTCTCTACAAGATGGGTACATGCTTGAGAGAGCTCCTTCAAGGCAGCAGGTTTGTTCTCTGAAAACTTGTTTCCCTGGAGTCCTGAGAAACAGGAGAGGCTCACAAAGGCAGGCCTGGGTAATTAGCACAAGGGCTTCTTCCCTTCTCCAGGCTATGCTGGCAGCACTGGTGGCTCCATAGTTTTGTAACCATGTGCTGTTTTATATAATATTAAGAGTTGAGTAAGGTCAAAGGAAGCAACCCAAGTTACCCTTTGTCACTGCAGACCTCATCTTCAGGGATTTGCTGGCTTTCATTGGATTCTGACAAATGTGCCAGTTAGATATGCTATTATATTTTAACAGTTTTGACAACAGCCACCTGGCTCTGAGAAATTCCTTGAATTTGTTCAAATCTCAATTGTAGCACTATTTACTGGTGCAGTTTGTATTTCAGAAAAATGCCCTATAATGCCCTTTTTAATTCAATGAGACTGTGCGGTCTTCCAGGATCTTGATTAGTTACCAAACATCAAAATACCATTACCACATCCTATACTGAGGTATGGCAAATTGCCTGTGTCCTGTCAGTCTTTCCTATTTAAGGTACCACTGGATTTCAGCACAGTGTATCCGATATGTGGGATCGGAATTTAAGAAATTCAGAAAATGATGTTTTGCACCTCACCCTCAAAATACTGTTGACTGTACGCCTTTGTCTTTAAATACCTAAATATCTTTAAATGTGTGACCAAGCTAAAGGGAATTAAGTGTAAAGTCTCAGTTGAATTTCAGTAATGTATGACTACATATCACCCTGGAAAATTCCATCAAAACCTGTTCCTTTCTTGACTTCAGTGTTTCTCCTTCATTTGTCCTACATCTGGGAACATGGGGATAAGAACGCTTTTTTTTCTCTCTCTGTTTAGACTGACAGTGTTCACCTCAAAGGGTCTATCTCAGTCTGACTATACAATGTCTGGCAAAGTGCAGCCCCGTAATCCATGATGTAAAAATGCCAGATGCCAAAATTAAAATGATCTCTAGTGTTAATAAAGTACTCATCACTCTGCTGTCCACAGAAGATAGTAATGTTACCCCTTAAGAACAACTAATCCCAAAAAGCAGGATTGTTCATGTATTTTGCATGATCAGTGGAGTGGCCTGGTGTTAAAGACACTATGAACACAGCAATATTTTATATTTTCCTGTTCTTGTTTAAATCCCTATGTTAAAACACAGCAAAGTGTGAAGTCAGAAAAAAACCTGAAGCGATCAGCGGGGATGTGTTTAACTTTCCACTTGTGCTGCCCCTACTGTCGATTAGGGCTTATCTACTGTTCGGTGTTAGTCATTAGGAAAAAAAAAAACAACAAAAAAACCCAGAAAACCAGAAGTTATGGAGCACATAGCGCAGCGTTCCAGTCAAAAGCTTTAGCCAAGGCTGCTGTTATGAAAAGGATTTTCTAATAGGGGGAATAATGATCTTCAGATTCTAACCTCCTGGCACAGCAGTGAGATTTATCAGGAGGGGCATGTGACTAGTTAAGACACACAGCCCCAGCTTGAAGGAAACAGCTGCTCATTTCATGCTTTAGCACTTGGCAGCTGGACAAGGAAGGGTGATGTCTATGTTGAATACCTCTACAGAACCAAGTACAGTAAGTGATTTTCCCTGTTTTCTGATTTTTTTCCTAAACTGTCACTGTTTTCCTATTTTCATCCTAGACCTTTCATAAAAACACTTGAAAGGGTGAGGTGTATTTTTGAAACTTCATTGATAAGCAGTCATTCATGCTCAGATTGCCTGTATTTTTCTGACCTGTGATTAACAACGGCAGTGTTTTTGCTCTTGCGGGAACAAGGCAGGTAGGGTGTTTTGCTCCCATGCTAGCCAGGAAGGGATTATGGTGCTTATTTACTCAGATGATGGAGTGAGGAGGCTGTTTAGGAAGACTGTATTTTCCTTTCTCTGTAGACCTAGTCAATAGGTAGTGATGCAACTTGAGTATACAGAAATTTCAGTGTTTGGCTTAAAAGTACTAGTGTAAGGAATTTCCTTCGAAACAATGTGATCAATCTGAACAAAATTGCTTCTGACTGGTTACTTTCTGGGGATGAATGCAGATATTTTTTTGAAAGAAAAAGGTAGAAGCAGAGAAATACATAAAGATATTATTGAGTCATTCGGGATAATAATGCATAATTAGATCGTGAAGATTGAAAAAATCCTCCCTAAAAACCAGGGAATGAGTCTTCTAAATATCTCTAAGTTCTTAGTTCAATTTATTTTTGGGCACCTGCATGTTTTGTGATTTTGCTTCATGAATGATTGATGTCCCTGTCAGATAATTTTTGACTCTTATGGTCTGAAGTTTTCTTTTAAAACCGGAGTACAGGATATATAAAAAGGAACTTTTGATCAATTATTTACATAGAGATGAATCAGGTTTCTTTGGAGGAAGACTTAGGAGGAATGGGAACAGATGAATGAGTGATGGATCTTGATATGTGATAAGACTTTGGGGAAGGTTAAAGAGAGGCAGAGGTGGAGAGCAGTGGGGTCCTGTTGAGGGAGGTCTAAGAGTAAACACTGACAGGTTGCATGCAGTCTCTCCTGTAAAGGCGGAGACAATAAACCTTTCAAAGATTTCTTACATAAAAAAGTGAAACATTATTTCTCCTTGAAGACTTTTCTTTTAAACCATAGCTTTGACAGTTAATTGGAAATTTTATAGGAAAATGTCAGTCAGTTTCAATTGTTCATAAAACCAGAAGTTTGTGTGGCTTCCTGCCTGTTTGTGTCTCCAAGGGTAGACTGCCTTTGAACCAAGAACTGAAGTGCTCTCAGCACACTGCAGCCCTCCCACAGGGATACCGTGGAACACCACGAATGGAGCAGGCCCACAGGTCCTGAGGTACCTGGTGTTGTGTCAGGAGCCCCTGGTCCCCTGGGAACCTTGGCTGCAGTGGGGCCCCTCCAGCTTGTCCACATCTCCATTCCATGTTCCATGTGGGGCAGAGAGAGTAATTCCTCTCCTGCTGCTTTTTATTCTGATCCCAGAATAAATTTCTTTTTCTTCAGAAATTGAAGAATTTTTGTAGGGTTTCTGCTTTTTGAGTAAGACTATACCATCATGTGCTTGTTTCCAGATACTGTATTTTGTATTTGCAATGAGTGCTCTCTGTTAAGCGAACTGTCCATGTCTGTTGAAGGACCATGTTTTAAACCTAAGTTAAACCCCAAATCCACCAGAAAATAGATGTGAACTCAGTCCATACCTGTTGTAACTTCTTCTTCTCTGCTTCTCTACAACCACTGTGCCAGTATTGGTGCACAAGGTTGATGTAAAGCCATATGGCTCTGCACCAGCTGGACTGTGAGCCAGCTATATGTGCCTCTTGTGCAGCTGGTTTTATTCTCAGGCAGCCCTGGGAATTAAGGCTAGCATAAAAGAGAGAAAATGATGATTACAAAGTAAACTTCAGATAACTGCACTACTGAGTTTGCCTTCAGGTCATAATGTCTGAAAACATGTTCTTACATGAACTGAATTGGCTCAAAGAAATGTAGTGGGAGAGCTCAGTTTTGTGCCTCTATACTGTTGGTTATTAAGATAATTTACAATCAAGGATTATAACTCATCCCTTGGATCTGCAAAGTTTAAGATAAAAATCCCTGCTTTATTTACAGCTTCCTACTGTCATTTCTGTATCTGATTCTGAATTAAACTCAAGACTCAATACTAGACTTTTAAATTCTCTGTCCACAAAATGAAGAAAACTTGAACAACATCACAAGCTTCTCAAGACTGTAATTGATTCAATCCTTATCACTAACCCATTTTGGTAAGAATACTTACTGTTAAACACAGTGTACTTTGAGAAATAAGTGCGGTCTTCAGGCTCTCCTCACTTTTTGGCTTTTCTCATGAATTCTAACTGCAACATCTGTCACTTCAACATCAGTCATGGAACACTGCCGGGGCACACACTGGTTTTGCACTTGAGCAGAAAACACAACCTCTGTACCACCACCCTTTTATATTATTTTACAATATCCTGATCTCATAAAAACCAGTGCTCAGCTTTTTGAATAAACACCCCCATTATGTTCACATAAGTCAAGGCAGGTGTGCATAGGCATGAAGTACAGTAATTAAATTTCAGCATTCTTTGTTCGGAGAAGTGTTCTGCCCTTGCATTTCCCCTTGATGCATCTTTAGAAAGCCCAATACGTAACTGAAAGTTCATCCTGGAGTTTTTTTTTATTGCATTGTACAGGAGATTGGGTAACACTGGGGACACTGCTGTCCCTGTGCAGAAGCTCAGTGCATACCTTTGTCACTGATAGCGTCATAAGGCTCCTGTTAAATCTTTTCCCTTTACTCTGAGGAAGTGATCAGGGCAGCCTGGCAGTTCTCTGAATGGGTATATTTCTGGTCTATATCAAAACATCTGAGGAGCAACTGCAGTTGTGCTAACCCCTCTCTCTAGTTGAAAGTGCCATTGTACCAAGGAGCCACTCCCAGGATGCTCCTGAATAAAGAGAGGAAACTACTTTTAAAACTTCTGTAAGGGTATTTGTGTGGATTTCTTTTTTCCTAAGCTCTCCAGCTGCAATACATTTGTACAGGTACTCTAAACAACTTACTCTGAGTGTTTTCTGTTAACATATTTATGGTATACTCGCTTTTCACTGCTGAAGTTGATAAATGTGTTTTCATATTGGTCCTTTCTTACAAGTGAGCAATAGTAATGTTTTACACCTAAGAGTTTGAATCAAAAACCTGCAACAAATTCTCAGGTCTTCTGGTTTTTGCTCTTTGTTGCTTTTCTCTGTGTTTTCTCTATCCAATGGAAATAGCCAGTGCACTATTCTTTTCACTAATAGGTTTTTCATTAATAGGTTTTCTTATTGGTATAGCATATCTAAAACCACCTGACCACCAGAATAGAGGCATTGTGACGGGGGGAGCTTTCCACTTGTAATGAATGTAAAAGAATATCAGCTACAAGCACCAGCAACATCAACAAAACAGATTTGGTGAGTCCAGTTCAGCTACAAAGACTAATCCTGCAAATACATAGGTATTTGCAGAGCTGAATTCATGAGATATCCCATCAGAAAGCTCTAAGGGTGTATGAGGTCAGGATCAACGTGTGGCTGTGTGGAAATACCCATAGGACTGATGTTTACAGCTCAGCAGAAAATACAATTACCCCTGAGAACTACTTTGGTTGTTTTGGTGGCCATCTGCTGTCTCACTTCTCTGAAAAACTGCTCCCCTTGACCACATTCAAAGAAGTGAAATGGTTTGACTCTCTCTATAGAGTACTCTCCCACCTGTGATTTATGCATATGCTCTTTACTAATGATCTGGAGTTTCTCGGGCAAGAGGAAAAGGCTTCAGCGTCTCAAGAACCTGCCAGGCATAATAATACATGCAAAATTAGTGAGACCCGAGCTATTCTTGTTCAGATACTTCATATATTTAGTTCCTGCAAAAAGAAAATAACTGTATCATCTTAAATTAACACAAATTTAATATTAGTGATTCAGCAGCATGACTGCTTTGGACTACCACAAAAGTCATGCCAAGCTTAATACGCAGTAGCTGAGATACACATATTGATATTACGTGTTATATATACCAACACATTTCCATATACAACTCCTTCCACTCCTGTTAAAACTGGCTCTCTTTTCACCCCCTTCTATGGAAATCTGTTCTGCCCAGAGCAGTGATGGGCGTGTGTCAGGGGGTCTGGAGTGCAGATGTGTGCAGGAACAGGATCTTTGAGATGAGCAAGGATTTTCCATTATTTTTGAAGTATATTTTTCTCCCCATGCCTGAAACAGGTTGAAGATTTTCAACATAGAAATCAGTCTTAGAGACTAGAATTTAAGTAAGTCATACATGATATGGTCAAATAGACTGAACATGGCTTCTATGGGGGGTACTTGCAAGCTTGCTAAACATGTTGATAAGGCTGCCTTTGACACATGACCAAAGGTTGTTTATATTCTTTGTCGTAATGCTGTGTTCTTGGTCATATCCTTTAGAAAGATGTAACATTTCTCCAGCTTAAACTCTGTTCTCAACAAATTGAATTTCCTTAATCCGAAGTAGCATTAGTACAGATAGGCTTCTATTCATAACCCATACTTCACTTAGGTCTGCCCAATCCATAATCTTGGTGCTGGTTCGTGTGGCACACATTGGTAAAGTGTTTGTTTTGCAGCAACACATTGTTTGAGCCCAGAGCTTGTTTGGAAATTTCTGGTGTTGCTTGTGGGAAGTAAAAAAAAACCCAGCTTATGCAAGTGCAGAATTGATTACCAGTGGGGAAAATTACATCAGAAAAAGTTTGCTGAACTAGGGCTTGAGTCAACTCACTGTCTGGACATTTGTGATTTTTGTCATCCAAATCAGAATAGCCATGACATTCCAGCCTTATCACACTGTTCATGAAATAGCTTCCTTAAAGACTAATAATAATCTCCTCTGCTAAAGATGTCTTGCCTACTTTAGCTTGCTTACTCATGTTCTGCTTTGCTGAATTCATGAACACATATTTCCTGGAACAGCTGCCACCCTTCCTAAAACTCTTGGTTTCCAGGCCCTGCCCTAATGACTGTCTGTATATTTTTATCTAATGTAGGAATTGGGGCAGGAACTGGAATTCACTTTTCCCCCTCTCTTCTTGAGTGAGTGCTCTTCCCCTTAAATGACACAGTCATGCTCTTGCTTGCTTGCTCCCTGCAGACCACGGAAACTTCATTATTTCATGTAGTATGGAATTGCACTGAGGTGCTGAGGATGGTAAATCTCCTTTGTAGTCCGAGCCAAGACAGTGTGAGATCTGCAATCCTTCCATTAACAGGAAGAGTTGATCCTGTACCTCTCATAGCTTTAAGGAGTGTTCAGAGCTCTTGGAAAAAGAACTTGGGCATCATGACTGCCCCCGTGTAGTGTGGGATTGACATGTTAGGTGTGACTAAAGGATGCTTAACACGGAAAAGGCAGAGGACTTTTGTATGTACATATCCCAAAAGGATTTAGGAGTGACCTAAGTAGGGAGCTTCTTGATGTTACTGATTCAGACTTTAATACTGAAACTGCAGAAAGAGGTTATAAGCTCTAGGCAGTCACCTTCTGGGGTGAGGAGGTGCGAAGTGAGAGACCAGGCTGAGAAACATACCCCTGGAGTCAGGCTGTAGAAGTGAAAGGGAGCCAGAATCTGGGTTCCTAATCCTTCTTTTGGATCTAGTTCTCAGCTCATATTGCAGAACTAAAATAAGAGACGTGGTTTTCAGATTAATGTATCTTAAGCAAAGGCCCGTTTGCAATTTGCTTTGTGTCTGTTTCCTTCTCCTTTTTGAATTCTTGAACTGATTTAATGATATTGAAATAGAAATTGGTGTAAAATTTGACTTGAGCATGGTTATCTGGTATACTAGTGCTTATAGAAATATAATTTGCTCCTGTTAGTAAGCTAGAAAAGGACTGAGTTGTTTTGAAAACTTGACTGCAACAGCAGCTGGTCTTTCAATGCTAAATACTGAGGGAAGAAAAACAAGTCCCTAAGCCTCTAAATCAGCTTTTAAATCAAGATCTTCCCAACCCTTTCACCCTTTATTTTCTCGTCCTTACTTGACCACATTTTTCACTTGATACTAGCTTTATGACATAGCCACAGGATTTTAATTTTTTTTTTTTTTTACAATTATTGGAGTTTAGCAGATACGTAAAGAAATTCTGGTAAGGTCCTGAAATTTGATAATTATATGCTAAGGAGTAAAGAGTTATGGGTGTCCTCTATAAATACAAAACAAACAGATTTGGATGACTTTAATAGTCTTTCAAGTTGCTTGGGATGGTCTGAACTGGCTACTGCAAAGTTGTTATACTAACAATTAACTGACAGAATTTTATCTGCAAAGCCAAAAGTGTACTGGGTGCAGTATGCGATTCTCAGCTGTTACAGCTACAGCAACTGCTCTTGTTGCTTTTCAGATAGTGGTGAATCTTTAGCATACATGAGCTTTAAAGAATTACAGTGTTGTATCTTAAGACATGAGCTTTGCAAACTTAACCAACTGGTTTTGTTAAGCTTTGTTTTTCTGAAGTCCTATGGTAGCAGTGTGTTCTGTGGCTGTGGAAGTGGGATATTTGTGTAGCTGCAATCCTGTGTTAAATATTCTTTCATACAATAAATATATAACTGCCAAAATAATCTTAGCAAAATAAAGACCAAAGTTCCTTGTTTGAAGCTTTACTTATTAAAGCAGGAACTCTAAGATGCTTTTCCTCTTTTTTTTTTGAGAGTTTTTTTTTCACACTGCTCCTTCCCCTTTTTCAAGTTGTCTTGCTGTTCTGTATATTTTCATATACAGCACATTCTTACATTACGCTCTTTTTAGAGAAGGCATTTAACTTGTTGGCTGCAAGCTGTCTTATTGTTAGGAAGGTATGTGATTATTAATAAAACACAGTCTGTTCCAAGAGCTTGGATATAGGAATATAGGAACTGTGGTGACACTGTTCTCATATCCTGTACTCTGTAGACTTCTTGTATCATAAACAGTTTTAGAGGTTTGCTGTGTCTTCAGGTTTGTACTAACCACTATATGTTTCTCAGTAGATTGCTTGGTGAGGAAACAAAGTTCAGTCAGCTCACTGATGGTTGCTTTGCTATCTCTGAAAAAAAGTACAAAATCTAGTCAGACACAATAAAATCAGCAAATAATCTCTTTACTGCTCTTCTCTGTTGGAGACTTAGTATTTCAAAAAACCCTGAACTGGCCCAAGAAGCACTGTATGCCTGTGTTTAAAATACTCTCTTTGCATCATTAAGAATCTGAAGGTGCCATTGTTTCACCCATCTTCCCAAGCAAAACTCAGAAATTATAGCTAGAGGCGAGAACCTGCTTATGTATTTTGATGTCCAGCATCTGCTGACAGAATTCCAAAAAGAAAGGTACTGGATCTCTCCTGACCTCCTGGCTGTGTTTCTACTCTACCAGCCTCTTGCAGGCCTGTTTGCCTGTGAGTTGTGAGGCTCTGGTGACTTCTGCAGCTGCAAAACCATAGCACCACCCAGGACAAGCATTCCTGCTTCGTGTGAGTGTGCAGGAGACTGCAATTTGCATGAGCTCCAAGGGTCACGCAGCAGGTCTGTCTGCTGCCATGCGTGTCTGTCACTGTTTCCTTGCATACCATTCCAATTTGCATTCTCTCCCTAAAGACCAACAGCTCTCAAATGAATGGGCAGCTGCCACCAGGGAATGAGAAGGGTTGTTGGCCATAAGCAACTGGTCCAGCCTCCCTCCTTGTCTGGGACCTATTAACAGGTCTGTGGGGAAATAGCAGCTTCATGTGAACCATTTTCTACATTCATCAAAGGGAAAACAAAGGATTATCCAATTACAAAGGCGCCGTAACAGCCAAATGAGCGAAAGGAGCCAAAGCTTTGTCCTGCCCTCTGTCCTTTTAACTCTGTCTTGCTCCATCTCAGACATCCAGTTTCCCATTACTTAAGTCTCTGAAAGCCTCTTCCTGCCTTTATTGTTTTGCCAGTTGCTGCCTTCAATTTACTGCACTGATAAGGACTTCCCAGGCTGTAAATACGTGGTCGAAATATTTCTGAAGCCAACCTAGCTTTGATTGTAGTCACAGGAGGAAAGCTCAGCAGCAAAACTGCTCTCACCACACACAGAGGCCACTCCTCACACCAGGGTAGGTGTGGACTGTAAATCTGTGGGGAGAGATGTGAGGGAATATAGGGCATAACAGGATTGAAGAAGAAAAAATGAGCATGCAGTTAACAGCCCCTTTTCACAAGGTGATACCTGTGCTTCTTGTAGATGTAAAGCAACTGCAGTTCTTCAGTTTGGAAGAGGCCAGAAACCAGAAAGAGTGAGAAATCAAATACAATCATCTTTGCTGGAAATGATAGCAGGTAAGTTGGAGGTGTTGAATTCTCCCTGCTGGTATCTGTGACTGCAGATAATCATTTTGTCTTACCTTGATACAACACAGCTGTAGAGATGGCCAGTGGAAGAGGGAGAGTGTTTTAAAATTTTACTTTTTGGGACTCTTAGCTATGATCTCTACTGTCTGGGTGACCAGCACAAGCCTGTAGAGCTTGGCAGGCTTGAGAAGCTCCACATGTGTCTGCAATTCCTGTGGCATCATTACAAAGAGTGGCACAGATGTTTGCAGTGTGGCTGTCTCCCAGTGCGGAGCCCAGAAAGTACTATTCCATGAGTAGTTACTCTACAGTGGGAAATAACTGGAGATTACAGAATGATATGGAGTGAAAAAGCTTCTTCCAAGGGAAAAATTGATTTAGAAGCTATGGGTTTATTAGACAAGAACTTGACACCCAACTTACTGAATTTTAATACAAGTTACATGCTGAGTCCTCTTTGACTTAAAATTGATTGAAAAGTTGTGTGAAACTGAAAGCAGTGCTGCCTTCTAAAACTGTCATAACTCTTGGAATACTTAACAGTTTGAAAGAAGTCACTACCCAGGGACTATGCTACTATGGAAAAATTTTGCCTTAGTGAAAAATAAGATATAACAAGGTCTGTGGTAGATCTTCAAGCTGAACATATGAGAAAGTCTAGGCAGATAGGGCCTAGGATTTCTTAGTAATCTAATTAATAAATAAGTGTGATTTTTCTAGCTTGACTTTAAGAGAAGGTGGCTAAGGTAAGCAGTAATAAAACACTAAAATATTTTGTAAGAGATATGTTGTAATGGGAGTTTGTCTTTTAGAACTGAAGGGTTGATTACCTCCCCAGATGTTTTTATAAAATAACTAAAATAATTGGTTTTTACTTGGGCTTGACCAGCCTCATTAGGCATGTAACAGTGTAACCAGTTGTGAAATATGCTGATAAAATGTATTTTAACCCTGACTTGACTAGGCTAACAAGGCAGACTTACTCTTGAAAGATGCTCTATTCAAGTCTGTGAAAAGCAGAGGTAATTGCCAGGAGTTTCTCGGAAGGCTTACAGACAGTAGTACAGCTTATAGGACGTATTGATGGTGCCTTGCTTGCCTCCTGAAAAAAAGATCAAGTTAGAGTATGTGAAACTCTTACTGCTGGTGCTGTCCTCTCCCTCAGTGCTGGAGATCTCTAATGTGTCAGAAGCACAAAGATTCCCCGAAGAGCTGCATCCCCGGTGTCACACGAGTTAATCAAATGTCTGATATTGGTAATTTGATTTTACTTTACTGGGAATAGCAAAATAATTTTTGTGACAAATCTACTGAGAAATACGGCTGGGAGTTTTCCTTCTTTTGAAAGTAATCTAAAGTCTTCCTTAGCTCTCCCTTTTAACCTGATGCATTCTGGGCAACTGTACTACCTTGAGCCATGGAAAATGGAAGATGTCGTCAGCACAGTATGTGGAACAAACCAAGGATGTGTGTTCAGATTTTGCTGCTATGTATTAGCTGGAGTTAATATTACAGAGGCAAATGCCAAAGAAGTAAATAAAGGAAACAAATATAGAAGTGGATGGGATAAACTTAAAGCATAGTAGATAACCAGTTCTATAGAATGCTAGTACTGCAATTGGGAGTGAAACCTTTGTTGTTTTTACAAATCCAGTTATTAAGTTATCCATTATTTTAGGCAGATTTTAAGGGAGAAAACCTAGAGGTGGTAGTGGTGGAGGTGTTACGTTGTCTCTGAAATCATCCTGGTTATATTTCACAGAAAGAATGCTAAACAAAAGGTTATCTAAGCACCTCAAGCCTTAATCAAGTGACTTTCTGATTACTGAAAGTATTTGGTTGAGTGACTGTCCATTGGCATTCCTCACGATTTCTGTAAGCTACTCTTTTACCTCAGGTCAGCATGTATTGTACTCCATATGCTAATTTATGAACTTGTACAAGACACCATGTGGCTCTGAACTAACAGCTGGGTAGTCCATGTGAGTGGATCCATATATCCACTTGGTCTCTTACCTGTGGTCCTATTAATTTAACCTCTGTTCCCATAGAAGAGTAGATGTCCAGGGCTTGAAATGGCTTATAATACCTTTCTGTGTTAATTGGGTGACTTGTGAAAGTAAGTATTAAGCTTAGTGGAGCCTTCCCTCAAAATTAAGCATAATAAAACATATTTTGAGAATTTGTAACTTGAATACTTTGGTGCTAAGGCACAAGTGCTCATTCCTTAGAGGCCATACTGGATGTAAATAGCAAGGCTTTGGCAGCAGAGTCGGCAGGCATGGCCTCTGTGGGAGGAGGCTGGGGGCTGCCCTGTGTCAACCACAGCCACTTCCAGCTGTCTTTGCAATGGACCCCATGCAGCTGAGCCCATCAGCCAAGCTGGTGGAACATCTGTAAAAACATGTTTAAGAAAAAGCAGAAAAATCTGAGGAGAGGGAAACACGGAGAGAACACGGGAATGCATAGGAGGAGGGAAGAAGAGAGGGAATAATAAGGTCAGAGGACAAGGAAGTGTTCTGTGGCAGAGCAGGTACTTCCCTGAAGAGCCTCTGGCCCATTGATAAGTTCAAGGCAGAGCAAGTGCACCTCTGAAGCAACTGTGGCCTGCAGAGAACCCATGCTGGAGCATACAACAAGAGTGAGAAGGGAGCAGCCGTGGAGAGGAACTGCTGAGTACTGACCCTGACCTCATGCACTGCTGGTTGTCTCACCAAAGGATTGGCTTTAGCCAGCCACCAGCAGCATATGCTCATCCACCCCCCTGTCCTGTCCTCTTTTCTAACACAGACTTCCCACTCTGTCACCTAGTGTCTTTTGAAGTTCCCCTTTGATCCAAAAAAAGAGTGAATCAAAGCAATAGGGTGCAGACAGTTGATGTGGTTTATTGTGTAACTACTATCTGAACGTGTACAGCAAAGGTGAATGAGTACTGGGAAGTCAGATGAGCCCAAGACCCCCATACTTCATTTTCATTCCTCTCTTGCCTGCAGCAATCTCTCCCTTGTTCTGTGTCCTTGTTCCACACAACAAACATCACTGGTAAGCCAGATGTGCCATCCTGCAGCCAGCTGCATGTGATGGCTGAGGTCATGGGCTGGGCAGCAGCAGGGGCATTAGGCTGCCCGACAGCCCAGCATCTCTGCCTTGTGCTGCCTAGCACAGCTTCTGCCTGTGTCAGATGCTGGAGAAACCTGACCCCGTGTCACTTGCTCAGAGTTTTCTAGAAATAGACTTGTGTGTACGTTAATAAATAAACTGGTACTGAGCAGCTACAAGAAATACTTAGCTGCTGGGGGAGACTAAACTCCAGGAATCACACAGTAGGCAACCTTAGCTGTGTTGATTTGGGCCCAAACAAATGCCTTGATTTCACCTGTGTAGGCAAAGGTGCAGTCCCAGCTGGGATTCTTATTATGTAATTGCAGCACGTGTTAGTGTAGTATATTAGGTAATTGCATTAATATGTGTGGGGACTTGTAACAAGAAAGGCTCTTACTGTGAGAGCCTCCACTACATCTACAGGGTAGCAGACGACCTCTGTCCCGAAGAGCTTGCCCTGGATATGATTAAGACAGAATAACAGAAAATGGTATAGCAAGGGAAGGTACCCTTAACCTTTCTCATGAGACTCATGATTTCTTCTCAGCTTCTTTTTCTGTATGCTGCTACTCATTGGATTTCCCTGTTGAGCTGCACACACTTAGCACTCCTCCAGCAGCGAGGTGGAAGCTGTTTAATGCAAGTATTCACTGACATGTTGTGTAGGCTTGGAGGAGGGGGGATGAGGGGAGGTCTGGCTTACTTAAAGCCCAAAGAATGTCCTAATCTTGTAAAGAATAGGAGTCTTCTGTATGCAGGCCTCTGGAAAGTTTATGGATAAACTGAGACCCATAGAGGTGCCTCTGTATCAAGGTGGGACTCTTTGCATGTGCTTCTATTTATTGTGTTTAAGTAGAAGGAAAATATCCCACTTTTAATAAATGGGGAAAATGCTATAGATACATTTACTTTGGCCTGGCTAAAAAGCTGCTTGAATTTAATTTAGCTGAATAAATATTACCTTGTATATAAAATTTAGGTCTATTTGAAACTGACTTATTGATTTAGCCTGCACCTGTAACTGATATAACTTGCTTGAAATCCACGAGAGACAGCCCACACAGGGATTTGTACAGGCTTGACATTTTAACATTATATAAACTGCTGTAGGTTGTAGGTGTGGACCTCCCCTTAGTAGCCTCCAGCAGTAGAAGTGATGTCTTTTGGTTTTACTAATGACAGTAGCCATCATTTAAAACTTGGTTTCATGCTGCCCACGCTGTTCACACCATTTGGTACTTTTGCACAAGATCCCAAGTTTGCTGGCAGGGTATCCTGTTTCTTCTAAACACTAATGTATTGCACCTGACCACATCTGTCTCAAGAGCTCACAGCCTGCATACTTGTTTTAAATAATCTATCTAGACAGTCCACAACAGCACCATCTCAAGACTTTCAAAATGTTGATCATAAAATGCAATTACACTGCAAGAAAATACTGAGGAAACCCATCTGTTGAAATCAGCTGTGTGCATGTGGCAGTCAGGGTGATGGCAGGACTGGGAAGGACTTCTATGTTTTGTAGGTCAGTCCATGGCAAGCTTCTAACCTCTGAGCACATCACTGCAGATGTTTGTGCTTTCTCCCTCAGGAGGAAGTACACATCCCATGAGAGAAATATTTCATAAAGTATAGCATGTCCGATACCATGACTTGGTTCATAGGGATATCATGGTTGTTTCTATTGCCTAAATGAAGGAAGTCCCTTGGAAAAAGCTGTTGGCTTTGAGGGAGTGCTAAGGTCTATGTTTTTGATATTGCTGCTGTTGAAGTCTTCACCCATTCCTGATTATCCCCTGAAACCCCTTCCCACCATGTGGTGGGTTACCAGCAGGGGAGACTGTAATTCCAAGTGGACTGATAAAGAAATGTGGATGGGTGGCTGTGGAAGACTGTGTGCCTCCTGTGTCCTTACTAGCCTGTGTTATTCACAGTAAACCCAATAAGGTTTATAATTCCATTATAAAGCAAACATTTATTTATTAATTTCCTTATAGTGTGCAATCATTCCCTGAAACTGCTGGATGGCAATAAGATGCTTAAGTGTTACACTGGAAAGCAGCTGGGGGCAGAGATTCTCAAAGTTATCTTTATTTGGAAGTCCAATTGCACTTCTGACAATCAATTTTTTAATAATAGCCACACATTTCAAATGTTTTTAATTATTTGTATGCAGAAAAACTCTGCTATGATTTTATTGTATTTTTAATTTTGTGTTTTTCTTGCACTGAACCATTGACGGAATATAGTTTATTTAATTTATGTAGATGAAATTTAGAGTTGTAATTTACTCATCCATCCCTACGGGTGCTGATGTGCGGTTGGATACCATTGTGGCATGGTCATGGACAAGCCCTTTATTGTTTTAGTAGAACAGCAGTGCTTAATCACACAAATAATGATGTAATGGTTGTGGGTTTTGGAGTCCGCAGTCAAGAGATGTGATATCAGGTTTTGGCTCAGACCCAGTCAGCCAGTTCTTCACTTGGTGGAAAAGTTTTATTCTTCTTTAAGCATCCTTATTATAATAATTCTCTGACCTTTAGAGGTCAGATAGGCTGTTTGGGAGGGCAGCACTGTAATGTCAGGATCTAGGTGTCTGCCACTTAAGTAGTTGTTGTAAAATTGAAGAAAACCCCCAAACCTTCAATTTCACCTGGAGCATCATTTATTAATTACCGTATGGCTGCCTTTATACTGTTGTCAGTGGAAGACAAAGATGATACTCTCCTATGTTATACATTATGGAGGATGGGAATACCAACAAAACTGAAAAGCCAGATCAAATCTCTTCCACTCCTACATTTTAGGCTCAGCAATTTCTAGGGTTAGACAGAAAATGCAATAGCTTTTTCCCACTTAATTTTTAAAGAGCTGACTAAAAAATATTTTGAAATGGCAAATTATTTTATTTTTCTCCTCTTGAAAGAAACCTGAGTGAGATGAATCTGGAAGAGCTAGATAGCTGGCTTCGCAAAAGTCACACCAGTTCTCTAAGCATTTAAAGAAGGATTTGGGGATGCTCAAAAAGGACAAATATGCCCAAAGTGGGATTCTAGCAAAAGTTAAGTGTACAAAGTTGTGATCTTGAAAAGCACTGCACAGCTGCTGGCTAACTCTGAAAGTAAATCAAGCAAATGCTCTTCTTACTTTTTTTTCACTTTAAATACATAAATAGTCTTGGGAAGAAAGACTGACCCTAGGGTAACCATGGCTTGTGTGGCCTGACCAGCCAGGTTAGAGAGCCACGCATCTCTACATTCTCTGGCTCACTTCACACAGCTTTGGGTTTGGTGATAGCCCAGCTCTAGCAGGAAGGCTTGAGGCTGCCCAGTCAAGCCCCAGAGCCAACCCTTAGGACACCACCTGCTACACAGGCTTGAAGCCAAGGACCACTGTGTACCCACCTCCCCCTTCTTCTTAAGTGCGTGCTCTGTTTGCTGTTGTGTGAAAGGATTCGTTTCTCCTCGATTTGTTGCAAGTAGCATCTCTGTGTGATTCCTAGAAAAACAGATGTGTTCTTTCAAGAGGGGGTTCTGCACCACCAAATTCAGAGGAGAGTGCTTTCTTCCACCTTGGAGGAAGGGGCAGGATCTGATGTTTGCATCTCTCTGATCAAGTTTCCTGTTGGCTGACTTGGACTGCAACGTTGTGTGTGCACTGACTGGTAGAAACTCCCTGTTCAGTGAGTGTCATGTCCAAATCCATTGTTGAATGGGACCAGGAAGAACCTAGCTGTAGGAACACATCTAAAAATAATACTACAGAATCATGGAATTGTTTAGGTTGGAAAAGACAACTTGATGATCACCGAATCAAACCATTAACGCAATACTGCCAAGTCCATCACCAAACCATGTCCCCAAATGCCACATCTACACATCTTTTTAACGCCTCCTCGTCTCAACCACTTCCCTGCACAGCCAGTTACAGTGATTGGCCACCCTTCCAGTGAAGAAGTTTTCCCTATTATCCAATCTAAGTTCCTCCCCTGGTGGAACTTGAGACCATTTCCTCTCATTCTGTTGTTTGTTACCTGGGAGAAGAGGCCAACCCCTGGCTGGCTACAACCTCCTTTCAGGCAGTGATGAGGTCTCCCCTCAGTTTACCTTTTCTCAGACTAAACAATGCCAGCTCTCTCAGCTGCTCCTCATAGGACTTGCATCTTTGGCTGAATAGAGTATTTTGAAGGTCTTCCAAGCAAAACACTGCTGCATGCTTCAAACAGCCCCAGCGCTGCAGGACTCTGAGGCTGGGTCTATAGAGAAGTGTCCAGTGCAGGACACTTTTCCAGTTGCTGGGTTGCAGTGCACTATGCTGCTAGAGCACCTTGACCAGTCAGTGGTGTCCTAAGAGGATATGAGGTGCAGGTGGGAGCTAGCACAGGCCAGCAATGAGCAGCTTACACATGCCAACTCTTCCTGGGAGGCTGAGAAACTTCACTGGTGGAGTTGCGGGCCAGTCTGGGCATGGTCAGCTCAGGAGTGCAGACCTATCCTGAATGAGCAGGAATTTGTCCTCTTTCTGGGTGCTGGGAGTTGTGTCAGGATGTGTCAGCCCTGCCTTTTTCTGAAGAAGGAACATACCTGCCTGTGCTGTGGGTGTGAGCAGGCTGGCTGAAGTAGCACCAGCAGGGCCAGTAAAGCTGCCACTGCCTGGTGTCCCTTGGGTGGCTGGACCACAGTGATATTTGCAGGGCTGCAAGCAGAGACACAGCTCAGAGCACTCTGTGCCCATTGTAACACTGGCCACTGGGACGGGAGTCAGGGTGGCTTAGTAAAAAGGACTGAAGAATGCCAGTCCTACAAGGACTGGGTTTGCTATGTGAGGTCTGTGATATGGTGAGTTTGAAAAACTTGCTATGTGTGGGTGAATTAAAGCAGGTACAAGTTCATCAGTGCTTTGCATGACCAGCATTAGAAAGTTAATGTTACGGGCAATGACTTCTGAAAATTAATTTCCCAAATTCCTGTATTATTTCACTTCAACGACTCTTTTAGTTCTATTCTTGGCTGGTTTTTGGTTTTTTTTCTAGTGAAGTTGCTGGATGTACTTGTTTGTCACATTTCAAACACCTGGTGTGATCAGGCAGCAGTGGGTCTTAGTCACAGATAGATAATAAAATATTGATTTCTTCTCTTATTTAAATATAACCTGTAAAATTACTCCTGAAAGCTTGTAACAGGGTATTCTGTGCATCTTCAGGTAAATCAATATTTGATATTTAAATGCATAGTAGATGTATAACAAAACTCAGAAGTTTCTGTATATGTTCAGCTTTCTATAACTGCCCAGCTACTGTGGGAAGATTTATTTAATTTTTAAAAGCTGATCTTAAGGTCCTTTGAAAAATTGCCTCCTAGTTTAATGTTTGCTTCGAACTTCATTAAACACTTTATGTGGTCTGTGCCAATTAAGACCATTAGTATTATCACAAACCAGTAACCTCAGGGGGAAAAAATGGTTATGCTTAAAAACATAAAAGCAGGGTTATTAACAAAAAGTGACTTATCAAGTGTAAATAGAATGACTTGAACAAAATGTGCGTCATTGTACATGCAGGCCCTCATTTACCATCTGGTTTCTGTTTTATGACCCTATCTATGAATTTATTTTGTGCTACTAGACAAACAATTAGACAATGCTTAGAAAAGCTGGAATGTAGGGAAAGCTTATGGCAATATTTCATATGCTCTGTGTCATGTGGGGAAAAAGTAGTTTGTAGAAAAGATGAGTTGAACTGTAAGCATTGCATCCTGACAATTCTTCTCTATGGTCATATAATTATGATTTCTTTTACTTTCTTCAGATTTTCACTGAAGTCCAGCTAAGAATGCAACCAACAAAATAAAGTGAAAAAGCTGGGCATCTGAAGAAGCATCCTTCTACTTGGTGAAAATGTCTCTTATTTTTTGACAACGATTAAAAGACAATGGGGTCAAACACTCTTGGAAAGGCTGCAACATTAGATGAGCTTTTGAACACTTGTATTGAAATGTTTGGTATGCTCTTTCAATATTTTATTTTGTTGTTATTGAAAATAATCTTTTAATATAAGTCCTGCTGTTCTCTGGTTTAGCCAGTCTTTCTCTTGGCTAAGAACATTTCTGTTCTGTAAAATTTTCCGTATTTCAATTTGGCCCAGAATCATGCAAGCCAGAATTTTAATCACATGCATACTGTATTAAATTTTCTTAATACAGATAATGCACAACTGTGGGTATGGCGGTTTTTAAAATGCTGGCCTTTACCAAGAGAAGTGTTTAGATGAATTATTCAAGGAGTTATTTCTGGCATTGGTCTTTGTCTTAAGTAGTTACACAGCTGTGGTTTTGACCAGCCATTTTTTTAAAGGTTTTCCAAATCATCATGCAATAATTGGCAAGCATATGACCTAAGGCTCATGTAATCTTTTCACTCTTATTAAAATGTGATGTACCAGGTCTGAGGGAAAGAAGTGATGAAAAAGACCTTGATCCATAACACCATTAATCATGACATATATCACATTGCAGTCAAGTCCATTTGATTGGAATGAAGTACTAATTTTTTTTTTGCCATGTGGGGAGAAATAAGTATCTAAAGGTGAGAGAGATTGAACAACTGATGGATGGACAGACCTTGTTACCAGCTGCAGTGAATCCCATACATCTGTTTCTGTAGACCACCATTAAATTTGTTGTTCTAGAACTTAATTAAAGTATTAGCAGAGTCCATGCACTTTTTGTCTGCTGGAAATAGTGTCTCCTCTTGTATACACACTCTCTTGCCAAGCACAGTCTATGTGTGGCTCCTGTTTCATACACCATATCTACTGTCTTTTAAAAAAGTGATAGACAGAGAATAATCTGACATTGCAGATGTTGGGGAAGACTGATTGTCAGCCAGCTTGCCAGGGAATAACTCTTTGTGTAGTTTCAGTGGCTACATTGCAAAGACACAAGGGTCTCCGTGAGGCAGCTGGAGATGCGACCTTGGCCACAGATGAGAGATGCTCCTTTAACACTGAATTCCTTGAAGCAGATCATTTTTTATTAACTTAACTGCTAACTTAAAGCTATAAAGCTGCAACAAAATAAATACTGGAAGTAGTTGTACATAAATCATCTTCCCACCTTCTTGATGGACAAAGTTTAGCACAGTGGTGCCCATGGCCTGTTTTTTTTTAGCTATGGCCTGTTATCTGCGCTGGTTTGGGTTTTTTCCTCTGTTTTAACAACTGTCATTGCATTCTACCAATAGTTACTGTTCAAGGGGCATTTTTGTGCTCTGGTGTTCTTTCCTACCTCTTTGGTAGATAACGAACCAACATTTCCACTTTTGATCCTTTCTATCTGACTCTGCTTGAAGAATAAAAGCTCCCCTCTGTTATGATGGGGTTAACTCATTGTTTCTCTTTTGCAGATGACAAAGGAAACCAGTGCTCCAGCCATTTGCCAAGAACCTTTCTTTTAATGCACCGGTGGTATCTGCCTTCAACAGAGCTGGCTGGCAAGCTTCTGTCCACATATCCTTTCACAAAGTGCTGCAAATTGGCATTGCAGTGTCAAAAGCAGGTTGTTTTTCTGACTGCTTGTAAAAATGTGCCAATTAATTAGTGACAAACAAGGTTTAGAGGTGAATTTTTCTTCAGCCTAGGTGGAAGTTTGTGACCTTCTTTATTCTCACATAAAGACTTCGTGGGCTTTTTCAATATGTACAAGAATACTGACTTTGCACCAACCTTGAATAAGTGCAGATACGAGGCAAAGATAATTTTTCAAGTGTAGCACAGCAGGTTGACCTTTGAGTACTATGAATTTTCAGTGATATCTAAACACCTATATGTCATTTTTATCTCCTAATTCAGTAATCATAAGTATTATCATATTTGGTTAGCCAGAGCTGGCAAGAGACCTTTCAGCAGAATATTCAGAATTGTAGAATAGAGGCATTTTTGATATGGGGAAAAAAAAGTGGCAACCAGGAAATAGTATCCGTCCCCTATGATGTTGTGAAAGCGAATGAAATATCAGAAGCATAATGTGGTTATCTCTAGAAGAAAGGTTCAATACTTTTTTAAATTCAGCTAGTCTAATATCTACCTCCAGTGAATAGAAACAACATTGCTGCATCAAGGCACACAAAGCTTTCTTTAGCTGACATACTTATAGAGATGCCGATGGGGAGAACTGCAATGAATTCAGATTGAAAATCTGCTACTTCATGAGGTAAGCACACTTCTGGTCCTCTAGCATTTCGACTTTATGGTTCTGTTAATACTATCAATGTAATTTTGTTTGTTTGGGTTTTTTCACTTGGTGTCCATTCTACAGTGAAGAGTGAATTTCTGTATGTTGGAAACAATTAAGTTGAGCCATCCAGATTTTGAGACACTTAACTGCATTGAGTTAAAAGGTGACTGAAAACTTGTGTTACAATTTATCTGGCTCATGAGTGTTATGATTTATCAGCCTCTCAGAGGGAGACTACTTGAGTGCCACACAGAGGAGAGACACCTTTTGCTTCCAGGTGTGACTTAGTGTGGGAGAGGAAGATTGTCTCCGGGCTGTAGACTTCAGTCCATGCAATCCCTACATAATTCATGATGACAGGAGTGTGTTAGTGATGCCAAAGTCGTTACAGGTTGGGTGTGTTCCGAACCTTGCACCAACTGCTCTGACCTTGTTTCCATGGGAAAGCTTTCGCATGTTGGGCTGTTCTTATGTAGGAACATTTCCCTGTAAAAGAGAAAGCATGAATTTTTAAGTAATTATGATGTAACCTGCTTCACTCAAACAAATGTGTTTTCCTCCTTCCTCTGGATGAAGTTATACCACTGAGAAGAAAGGTGAGGGGGGTTGCTGAAGGCAGGACTGATAAAACCTTTTCCACTCCCCCTTACACAGAGGAGGAGGCTTGTATGGTTTACACGTAACCTTACGTGGCTTACATCTGCTTTACACAGTTGTCGTGGTAGAACTGCCGCTCACATTCACATCTGCATTTTCATTGAACAGTCTTTTTCTGAGCAGAGAAAGTTGTCTCATTTGGACAGGGACCAAGTGCAAGTGTTATTTGGGTGTCCTGGCAGCCTGAGTCAGGACACCGCGTGTGTGCCTTCTGTGAGTGTCACCTGACACATCACTTTAATTTTGCACTTCCGTAGAATACTGCTTTTGTTGTGCTGTTGTGAGTTAAGCAAAGAAAATTAAAAGATAAAGTGGCTTTTTCCACTTCGGTGCCGCAAATAATTACAGAAGCAACAGGCTGAGGTAGTTCACTCTCTCTGTCTAAAGAACAGTGGATCTGAAAAAAGTCCTATTAAAAAGATATATGTAAAATATATGCAGCCACTGAATGTTACACCTGAGTCTCTGGGCATCTCTTAACTGCTGTCTGTGGATTTCAGGTACTGGATTTTGGAATTTCCTGCAGAGTTTAACTTGGATCTTGGGCTGATTCGTTTGACTGAAGAGTTTCAAGAAGTAGCCAGCCAGCTCGGATATGAGGATCACATCCATCTTATTGATATCTCCAGCATGTAAGGATGTCATGAGCTGCAACATCTTTGTGTCTGGAACAGCAGAATTCTAGTTCAGTACAAAGTATAAAAATATTAAGGGCCATCTTGATCTTGAGAGAGCAAAAAAAGCACTTGCAAAATTGTCTTTAAATTTGAAGCTGCTAAAAATTTGAAGTTATAGTCACACAGTAAAGAGAAGATTCCTATCTGTAAGTTTTTCATATAAACAGGAAATAAATTATTTTTCTGGCAAAGCAAGTGCCAATTAAGTGATTCATATTACCTTTTTTTCCTATAAGTTTTCATACAGAATAACAAGCAATGCAGTGACTGGAATGCTGTGTAAATCTTAGATCTTCTTGGAGAAGCTTTCTTGTCCTCTCAACAGTAATCTCTTAGTTTTCTGTAATATTTTCTATTATTTAACTGGCAAATTTTTAGCATTTACATTTGTAGTTGCATTGCATCAAAATTATTACAACTACTATTTCCTTGACAAGCTGAAATGAAAGTTGCCTTTTAAATGTCACCAGACATGCTTTTGCATCTCATTTGATATTGTAGATTTTCTTTTAAAACACGGCATATGCACAGTATTTGGCTGTTTCTGTTGTTCCATTACTTCAGGGACCTGTGAATTTACAGAGGGTGTTACAGAGAGGAAAAATTAATCCTTGATGTTATTCAAGTATGGTTTTATTCTGTATCAGAATTTGTTGTGAAGTGTATTTCTTGTATTTCCAAAGCATCTTTAATTATGGCTTCCTGTATCATGGGGAAGAATACGTTGTCCTTTTGTTGTGATAGAAACCTGCTATTATTTATCACTTGTAGTAGTGCATCCAAAACTCCTCTCTTCTGTTCTGCTCTTGAGCATGTTTTATTCTAAGTGTTTGTTATGTGCTGGATGTCACAGACCAGAAGGCTCCTGGTCCTTCTGTGGTCAATTTTACATGGTACATTCCAGCTGTGGGCTACACTGACATAGACCCAAACAGTATTGAGACTTTTACCTATTCTGTTGCAGTCCTTCCTATGACTGGATGAGAAGAGTTACACAGAGGAAGAAGATTTCCAAGAAAGGAAAAGCCTGTCTGCTGTTTGACCATCTGGAACCCATTGAGCTAGCTGAGCATCTCACTTTTTTGGAGCATAAATCTTTTAGGAGAATTTCTGTAAGAAGCCCCCAACTTTGTCACTTGCATTAGGAGCCTGTCTTTAAAGAGTGTTCACATGGTTTCACATTTATGACTTTTTTTCTCAACATTTCAGTGTAGTAAATCTTTATACTCTCTCATATGATATACATAGCCATGCACTTCCTTGACCTTTTTCATGCCTGATGATTTTTGGCACTGAGGGAGATTCAGCTGCTTCTTTTCGCAGAAGGACAAGAGGCAAAAGTGGATGAAAACTGAAGCTGAAGCTAAAACAAAGCAAATGAGTGAGACAAATGCCAAAAGAAATGCTGATTTCTGCTGGCAAATATCCACATGAAAGGGTCACATGCCATTACTGTATCAGGTGGCAAATGGAAACAGTATGTTATTAAGATGAAAAATGAGACTTTTTTCCAAGTGTTTAGGAGTATGAGAGAAATCAAACTCCCAAACTAAGGAAAATATATGAGTTTTTTTGTTTGTTTCAAGAGAGGAAGGAAAAAGAGATCAATGAGGAGCTGAGACCAGTCTAAATAGGATCACTTTTGATGTCACTTAATAATGTTCAAAGGTTCATTACTCTAGACTTCAAATCATGGGAAAACACCCTACTGTGATCTGTGCAATGCTAACCTCAAAGAAGGAGAGAAGGACAAGAAAAAAGGCATGGATTTCTAATTAGACTTAAGATGTATTTGAGTTCCTTTGGGGATTCCAGGAGGAAAACTCAAACCTGCAATGAATTTTTTTTCCTTGCTATTTCTAGCTTCTCTGTTAATACTTCAGCTTGAATTTTGCTATCACAAATGATTCTCTGCAACCAATGAGAGTTAACCAATTTTGTACTACTTGTTCTCTCAAAGATATGTTATTGTAGAATATGATTAGTCTGAATTCTGTCTTTCATTTTACCTGTACAAAGAAAAATGGGGAAGAAGGAAGGGGCAGTGCTAACTATAACGAAAAAAATTTACAATTATCAGAACACTGAAATGCTGTTTATCTGCAGCTAGGAGACAAGCATCTGTTGTGTTAGAGTATATGCCCTCATATGTTTTTCCAGCAGGCTGGTTTTGATCAGCTAAGGTCCAGAAACCCATCATGTCTGGCATTGCTAGCAACTCCCTACACAAGCTGAAGTTATGTCATTAGTTACTGAAAACATCCCCTTAGGGGACAGCTGAAGAATGTTTTTCAAACATTTAGGGAATTTTAAATTTTGGGATCCTATAGAGTACCATGGCTTGAGGGTGCCAAATAAAACTACACAGAATAAAATGTGTTGAGTAAATTACGGGAAAGCTGGAAGTAGCAATCACACTCATTATGCAGGCTTCTATATTTCCCGATACACAAACAAGTTGTAAGTTGACATTTAAGGAAAAGCCAAACCAAAACAACAGCAAAAAGCTTTTAAGGAAGAGCTGTTGTGCAGCAGGGTCTGCTGATCCTGAGTCATGGTCACTTTCTAAACAAGAGGAGCTTTAAAAAGAAAAAAAAGCACTGAAGTTTCATTTGATTCTTCAGTTGTCCACTGTTTTACTGAAACTGCCTTTTCTCTGTTAGTTCACAGACTACCAAAGCTATGTGATCCATGGCTGCTTGGAGAACAATCCTACTTTGGAGAGATCTATTGCTTTGTTTAATGGCATCTCTAAATGGGTCCAACTCATGGTTCTCAGCAAACCGACACCCCAGCAAAGAGCAGAAGTCATCACAAAGTTTATCAATGTTGCACAGGTAAGTCTCTTGACTCTTTTTCTTCCCATACTAAGCAGGGACATAAATGGAGATTGCAGTAAACAAATCAGCTGATGCTCTTTGTGTTATTTCCTCAGTGAATAACCTGTTCGGCATCACTGGATGTTATTTGTTCAGGTGTGGTGTGCCTGCATTTTTTAACTAGCAGACATAACTATATAATAGCTTTTCTCTGTTGTATTCCAGTTGGCAACTGTCATTATTGTGTGTTTCTTCTGGAGCTAAGCTAATTAAAAAACGAAATGCTGAACCATTCTGTTATGTGCCCTGGTTTAGTGATTTCTGCTTTAGCCATGATAAGGTCGTCACCTTTAACTTGTTGTGTGTGCAACATTGAAGAGCTGCTACTTGTATTTCATTAATTTTTAATTATGCGTGACTCATCTGTCCTGCAGAAGCTCCTTCACCTCCAGAACTTCAACACACTGATGGCAGTTGTGGGAGGTCTAAGCCATAGCTCTATTTCTCGCCTGAAAGAGACTCATTCTCATCTGTCTTCGGAAGTCACAAAGGTATGGTGGACTCCAGAACATAGACATATTGAGCTGAACATCACCTCTTTGAGGTCTGATGGGTTCTGCAGTGCCGGTGTCTCACCAGCACGATACTTGGATCATGGCAGGGCATCCTGAAAGGCATTCCTCTCAGGGGAGCAGGATGAGCTCACAGAGATCCTCTAGTTGATTGCCTGTGCCAGAGAGGAAATTAACACTGTCGACACCCTGACAAGAGTTGTGCTCAGATTAAGGAAATGCTATGAATGCTTTCACAGAGACTTGCTTCTCTGGCTATTTGTAGGACTGGAACGAAATGACAGAGCTGGTCTCTTCCAATGGAAACTACTGCAACTACCGCAAGGCTTTTGCTGACTGTGTTGGCTTCAAAATTCCTATTTTAGGAGTCCATTTGAAAGACTTGATTGCAGTCCATGTCATTTTTCCTGATTGGATAGATGAGAACAAAGTTAACATAGTGAAAATGCAGCAGCTTTCCATCACCTTGAGTGAACTGGTTTCCCTGCAAACTGCTTCTCATCATTTAGAGCCTAATTTGGATTTAATTAACCTGCTAACCGTAAGTATTGAGCATGTTCCAATTCACTGCTGTGATTCAAATGTTGAGTGTCAGTAGGAATACTCATACCTATAAAGTTCAGTGTATATTATCTCAGTTTTGAAAAAGAAAAGGGAAAAAGTACAAAACAGGAACAAGTTCACGTGAGGTGTTAAGAAAGTCAGAGTTTTCCTACAGTGGTATGTGATGGCTGGAAGCAGCAACTGGACTGTTACAAATCACCTATTTTAAGAATGACAGATGGTGGGCTGTATTTATGCTGGGAAAAGTAAAAACTCAGTTCTGACTACTTAGAATGGAGGCTTATTTCTCCTGTGGAACGATTGGGTGACGTGCTGGCATGGACACACAAGAAATTCCATCTTGAGCATCATTACATTCTTGCTCCCCTGTGCTTTCCATATGACACAGTACCCTTCCTATCCAGTAAATAAAAATGTGATGGATTTATACCGGGACTGATCAGGTACAGAGCTTTACACTAAGGAAGCTGACAAATATGGGCCTGAGCTTGGAGCTACCAAGCTGGTGTGGATATACCTATGGCTTCATGGTAATGAGGACTTGGGAAATTTGGGGGAACAGGAACACCTTCTTCAGTTGTGCCTTGTGTGGAACAACCTGGGAACAAGTCTTAATCCTGGTTAGTGGGACAGAAAAGAGAAGGCAGCAGATGTTGACCACTGCAACAATCCTTTAACTTACATTTTGAACTATAAAGGTAGATACTTATTATCTTGTTTTGTTTTTGTAGGGACTGAGAGTTGCTTTCCCGTGGCACTCT
This sequence comes from Ifrita kowaldi, assembly GCA_013398055.1. NCBI lineage: Eukaryota > Metazoa > Chordata > Aves > Passeriformes > Cinclosomatidae > Ifrita > Ifrita kowaldi. Next base: position 1,034,586 of record VZRS01008986.1, on the reverse strand, counting down.
TTCCCTTCCTAGTCATTTCTTACAAGCTTGGCTTTGATTAGGGGGAAGTGGAACCTCAGGCTTTAGGGAACTGAGCAATAAAGAAGTGAGTCCAAAAGTGTAGAAATTAGACAGTGTGAAGTGAGAGATGGAAGCTGAACTGCTGCTACCACTTTCATTAGCTGTTCTCTCTTCTTGGTGACAGCTTGTTTTCCAAAAGGAGCAGAACGCTAAAGATTTTTTGAAGACCTTTTAGTTCTTCATGTATTTGTCATTGTATCAGTCTGATCTCACATAGTGGATCTGTTTTTTCCTTTTTTGAAAAATACTTTCCTTGTTTGTTTTCAGTAAAATGACAGGGATTTTATTTGTATTTTTGTATTTATTTCAGTCTGCTTCATTTACAAGAAGTAATTGAGTGCACGATGGGTACTTTCTCACCTATGATACTCTGATGCATCCAGTCATAACAAAACTTTGCTGACTTTGTTACAGTTGAGCCAGTCGGATTGTGAAAAACAAAACTGTATTCTGCAATGTTGATTCCAGACCTGATCAAGGGTTACAAATAACTTCTGCTTTTTTTACCTGTTAGCATAATCCTATGGTAGTACCTTTATGTGATGATGGAGACAGCCCATCTAGGCTGGGTATCTAGGTAGACAGGTGTAGATATCCTAAAACCTTTCCAGGGTAATTCTGTCTTTGCATTAGTCACTGGAAGTGCAGGTGTGGATCAAGTACATTTGATAGTGTTGGGAGTATTGATTTAAAATGGTGACTTCTGGAAAGGGAAAAACCAACAAATTTCTACAAAATGTTCCTGGACCAGAATTTTGGTACATACCATAATATGAATATTCTCATTTTTCTTCCCATGTGTAGATTTTGTCCTCATCTGTGTCTATGAATAGAATGCTTTTGTTTGTTTGTTCATTTTACCCAATACAAGACACGTTTGTTTGTGTCTTGTATTGTAGGTTAAATGTTTCTGTCTATCGTTTTGCTCATAAGAAAGTTTTAAATTATTGTCTGGGTTCAGAGAAAGAGGAGAAGAAAAGGATTGCAACCCAAAACTGACAAGAACTGACGACTAAAAATAGTTGACCTTACCGTGTGCAAATGGTCTTTTAGCAGATTTAGCCTCCCTTGCTGCCTATGTCATCTTCAGTTTTCAGAGCGTGAAGAATTAACCATTCCTTTTATTGCTAGGTCTTGTCTCTCTAATGTCACCTGTAAACGTTTTCCCCACCTTTCCCTTATTTAGAGAAACTCCCTTTCAAATCTAGTAAATGTATATAAATGTGTAGAATGCTTTTCAATTGTGTGTGAATTGGCTGACCCAACTGTTTCTTCACTTCTGCTGTTTTCCCATTGAGCACCTTCTATCTGGGCAAGCTTTTAGTAGGTGTCCTGTCCTGATAAGCAATGTGTAAATCTCTTGCCTGGCCTCCCTCCCTTTCAGTGTTGCCTTTTACACCACACTTAGCAAGTGCTAACAGCCTGGCCTGTGCTTGTTTGACAAGTAAATCACTGGGTACTGGTTTGCTAGTCCAACAACTTGCACAAAAAGATAAAATGAGCATTTCGTGGGCATTTGGGAATACAGCCTGGTTTTTCTCTTCCTCAGTGGTAGAGTCCTGTTTGCTCTAAGGGAGCTGATACCTTTCAAGTGGCTTAGAAATGGTGATGCTTGGGGAGACTTTGACAGGAGCTACAAAGTGAGAGCTTGGGTTAAAAGCTTGGGTAAGAGGTGGGTAGTAAACTTCAGGCCACCTACTCAAGGGACTTACAGGCATTTTAAAGATGCTATTGTGAGTATAGACCAAAAGGGTTCATGGGGAACAAGAGAACACTTGATTTCAGTGGTAGCTGCTGAATGGTCAACAGTTTGGCAAGTTCTTGTCTTGCCTTAAATGTCTGCACGCAAACTTAGAAGTTTGCTTTCCCCCCCATCCGCGCACCCCTCCACCCCACTCCATCTTGCTATAAGCATAAAAAATCACAGAACTTTAGCTTTGAATAAGCAGCTGAAAGAAGCCAGCATTTTGCATGGAAGTTAGCATGCCACAAATAAGGGAAAGGTCTGCTGCATGGACAGCAAGGACACACGCCAGCTTTACTGGCATAGGAGACTGCAAAAGTTGAGGGGGATGCAAGTCCTGCCTTGTGTTGTGTAGATGGGTGAGTTACATGGGCAAGAGAAGTAAATATGTTACAATTCAGCTGCCAGTGAGCCAGAGTCTGTTACATGAAGATGGACTCACTTCTTAGTGCATGATTGCTCTTAGTTTGTGATTATTCCTCTTTTCCTGACTTACTGGCCGCACTTGCTCCACCCTCACTGACTTTGTACCCGGTTCTGTACGGCTCCCAGGAATCCAAAACGTGGAGCTAGGAAGTAGTGACAGAGAACCTAAACACAAGCTTGGCAGTGCAGCAGAGAGGAAAAACAGCTCTAAAGACAGTTTTGCCATTAGAAAACTTACATTTGGTAAGGATGCTTAAGGGATTTCCTTACCTGCTGTGCAGTATTTCCACACTGGTTTGGTTTTTTTTTCACAATGTGAATAAAAACCTGTAGGTAAATATTTCATCACTTTCTGTGGATTGAAGTGGATCTCAGTTTCTCAGCTAGACCACAGTGTATTTATATGAACTGTGTTAGAACTTATTTGGTGTCACCATTTTACCCTCGCTGTTTTTATGTCTCAACATCTATTTATCTAATCTGTTCTGAGACTATATGCAAATGACTGGAAAGTCCCAGTCATTTGTACAGTCTAGAGAAGAGAATGAGAACTACCTAAACAATCAAATTGAAAGTCACCCTCCCTAACTTGTGTTCAGTAAGTTCCACTTAGAGAAAAAAAAGTAAGTCATGCATTTCTGATCACTCCCCTACCCTTCTCAATCCTCCTCCAAATTGCTCAGAAAAAAATAGAACAGCAATGATAGTCAAATTAGAATAGAAACTGCCACTCCCTGTCAAGGTTATTCTAGGAAAACCCTCATTGCACTTTATTTGTCAGAGCAAGACTGTAAATAAAATAGAAAATGAATGCTTATATAACTGCATGGTCATCATGTTTGTAATTTTTGTGCTAATGTATGAAACTTCTGAACTAGACAATACCTTGTTCCTTGTGTGCTTACGCACTGTGCATAATGAAGTTATAACCACTGCTTAAGACAAGGTTATATAATTCAGGGAGGGAGAGATACAATCTTGCCCAATAAATACTAATATGTTTCCACTCCCAAATCCACACCCTGTTCATCTGGCCTGCTGAGAAAACTCTGCTGTGTCATAGGAACCAGACAACACCTTTTGAACTAGCAATTCTGCTCTCACTCACTGTGTGGCCTGATAATACCATGTGCTCCAACTGAGTGCTGTTTATTTTATGCCACCAAGGAACCTCAGAATACAGTCCCTAAGTATCTTGCCATATGAATAATATTTATTCCAGCACTTACTGGTTCCATGTTGTCCTTAGGACAGGCCCTTACCTAACACTCTGACAGCAGCATGCTGGCTGGTGAAGGAACCTGCAGGATGCACATCCTTTCACTGTGCCCTTAACCAAATTACAAAGTACAAAAATCAGCAGTGTTTCAGCTAGACAAAATGAATAATGTCATCTCCAGACTTCTATAAAGCCATGTGTTTGCTTTGGGAACCTATTTTGGGAAAGGGCACAACTTCTGTCTTATTCATTGCACAAAATCCTACGGAAGAGAGGGTGGTTCCTAGAGATGGTTCTGCAGTAGGTGTCACTGATCCTGCTTGTTACTTACTTGGCATTTCAAATTCTCTAAAAATAACCTTCTGTCACAGTCTTTTAGTCAGTAGTAATTCTATCTGTCTGCTCGGGAACATCCTTTTAACTCAATCTTAGCTTAACTGGGGATTTACAAGGTGGATGATAACTTCAAATCATGTCAATTCTCCAAAGCCAATTAATGTAGGAACACGACCACAGGAAACCTGCCGTGTTTGTTTGCTCTCATTGCAAAACATTAGCCACGGTGTTAATTACTTTTCTCCTTCATCACTCCAAAAGAGGAGGAATTTACTGCAGACATGGATCAGTGCAAGACCCCAGCTGCCAAAGCAAAAACAGATTGATGCTACTTTACACATATTTAAGTACCTTCTTTTTTTCTCAATAAATCTTCTAGGGAAAAGAATGAGAACATGAAAGAAAAAACTTTCCCTTATCTAGAAACAAAGCTGAAAGGCAATTTGCCTTACTTGCTGAGAGGTGATCGGGAGCAAGCCAAGCTAGGCTAAACTGAGATTGCTCTCGATGGAGCACTTTGCTGCATCAACAGTGGTGGCAAGCCCGGCCTGCCTCTCTCAGGCTTCTGTCTGCCCAGGGCTTTCCAGAGAGATGTTTGCTCCACGGGCTGATCTCTGCAGGAGAGCTGAACTACTATGGCCATTCTTGAGGAACCAAATTTGACCAGAATAAAATCTGAAGTCCTTCCAGCCTAGCCCCTCTACGACTTCTTTCCTGAAGCTTTTGTATTTACCAGATTATTTCGCTGAGGTCTCTCACGAGCATTGAGCTGCTAGAAGAAAGAGTGTTTGTGCAAGGGTGCTCTTTGGAGCCAATGTCCCTCTTTGCATGAAGTCAGCATGCAGCCCCTCTCACCCGTGGGGTCGGGATGAGGGTCGTGCCAGCCCTCAAGTGCAGTGCCTGACGTGAGCAGCAGTGTGTGCTCACCAGCCTGGGTTGTGTTTGCTCTGTGCAAGTCTGCTTTTCCAGCAGCCGCACGCAGCTTTGGCATGTCTCCTGAACTCAGAGTAGCAAAACGTTGTATTCACCTTCAGTGGGGAGGGATATCTCTGCTTACAAGCCTGTCATAGCCAATCCAGTCTAATAAATATTACTGTTTTCCATTCTTTCTTATATGTAGCTGTCCCTGGACCTCTACCACACTGAGGATGATATCTACAAGCTCTCGCTGGTGCTGGAGCCAAGGAACTCCAAATCTGTACGTCATCTTTTACTGCATTTTGACATATTGCTTATTTTGTCTTCATGCAGTTGATTAATTTTTTAAATGACAGTTTATGTATTTCCTTATTCGTATGTACATAAAGCTTTTTAGTGTTATACTTGTGTAGAAGACACAGTCACTATTTACAGGTTTTAGTGAATATTGGGAGAAATAAACAGTGGAACACACTTCACTGTTCATTATTTTTCAACAAAATCTCTGCAAGTCCTGGAAAACGAAGTTCTGCTTTAGATATATTTCCTTTGTAAGTTTATATCAATTATTTATTGCATGACCCTTAGCTGATTTTCTGGATGTTGGTGTAATTATATAAAGCAACACTGAATTAAAAAAGTCGTTTAAGGCAAGGCAAATAATTACTGTAGTATTTTAAAACTGTTTGCTTAGGTATAATTGGCTGTATCTTGGGCTCTCAAGCAATGTTTAAACAGATGAGAATAGACATTACTCTTTATTTGGTTACGTGCAACTAAAGATAATGCTGCATTCATGCATTTTTCTTTATTTTTTGGAAGTCAGAGGATACAGATAAATCTCATAATTAATAGTTGAATTTCACTTAAAGTATTACTCTTTCATCTGCTGCCAAATGCTGGGGACTCCACACTCTGAGCATTTCTTCAGTGTATTAATATTCTTATTACCTTTCATATCCAGTCTGTGATGCTCTTAGGCTGAGCCCTCTCAAGTCTGACAGCAGCAGAAGAATGAGGGTGGCTGGAAATGCTTTTCAGGGTGTGAGAGCAGAGTCCAGGAGTCTGAGATTATGCATTCCAATGCTTTTTAAGATTTTGAAACATTCTTAAAAGCAAGCAAGGAAGCAGAGCCCTTTAATTTCCAAGTATAAGGCTTCTCTGGGGTTTAAAATAGTTAATCACTCTTGGAGACCAGTTTGAGGACCGTGTGTGTTCCCAATGATGTATTATGAGCATTGATAAGGAAACTAATGAATATTTCCACAGTCAACACTCGCTCAGCTTGAACATTTGAAATTTCATTACTGAGTCTACAGTGCTTGTTGGATATGATTCGACCACAACAGTTGCTGTTTCTTTCAGTCATTCTGAGTTTCACTCGTGCTCTCGTTACTGCCAGCAAAGTTGAAATGCTACAGCCCTATGCTGTGGAAGGACTAATGGACCGCTACAGTAAATGAAGAAAATTATCACATTCCTGCTTTGATCCCCAGTCCGAGCTTTAAGCAGGACAAAAACAATATAAACAGTGCTGTGAACTTTAACAGCACCCAGCAATTGTAGGAGACTTTTGCATAAGGATCAATGGATAGTCAGTGACATTGAGCTACTGCTGCACCCTGATGGGTAAAAAGCTGCAGCTGAATCGACAGAAGCCGGACTATTTGAAGCTTATTTCTCTTTGATGGAGTGCCAAAGCACATAGGCTGTATTAGAGGGGAAAGACTCTGTAGAGCTTTTGTATGTGGAAAAATTTGTCAAAGGCAACATGGCAGCACAGTTGTATCATTCCAACTGCGCCTCGATTTATTGTTGTATGGGTACCACTCCCATGCAGGTGCACTGCAGAGGAAGTGCCTCATGCTGCTGCAATCATTTTCTAGGCAAAAGTGATATGAGTCTGCTGTCAACAGGGACTACAGCAAGACTTTCCTTTTGCTGAAACTGGGAGGAGGTTCTTCAGTCAGTACAGCAGCCTAAAAAAACACTGAGGAATGACCACCAGCTGTAGTATAGCACCTCCTTGTCACAGTGTCTTGCTTTTCCCCACCCATTGGTGATCTTCTTGTTGGGAGCTTTTGCTAATACAAAAGGCTGTCTAGAGCTGCCTGGTGCAATTATGCCACTGATGATGCACTTAGGTAATTTTTTTTTGCTTTTCAGTAGAATTCATTTCAATGCCAAAATACATAGATGTTTGCAAACATCTGAAAATGCTTTCTCGGTCTTCAATACCATGGTCCCTGTGCTGGTGAAATAACTGGGAGATACCATCTGAATCACAAACTGCATGACCAGATAGTGTTTTGGAATGTTTAATAAATTCAACTTGGTAGTCTCTGGACAACCAGTTAGCACCTTTCCTCATAGGGTGCATTTCAAATATATAAATAAAATCATGGTTGTTCATTTGAGTCAATGAGTGAAACAGAAGGAACAAATATTTCCCTTTGGCTAGTGGTCAGTAACATGAGTTTTCATTGCAACTTGTCAAAAAAACCCATAAAAATTGAATGAGGCTTCAAACGAAATAGCCCAGAAGAAAGAGGAAAGCTCCAGTGGATTCAGTTTCTTTCTGCCACTGTGGTCTCAGACCAGTAGGTGTTAAAAGCTTTCTGTGAGGTCTTGGTAGTCTAGCACCACACTGACACTTTTAATACAGATGCTTTGAGTCAGTGCTTTTGGGAGATAGAGCTGGATGTCCAGGTTCACTGTACTTCTAATTGAAATTTAATTTTGTTGATATAGGGATGTTTTCCTCCCAAACTTACTTGTGCACAGATGTAGGGGTCAAAATCTATTGAAGCACTGATAAAAGCTGTTCTAGCAGTTGAAAAAGGAAAAGCCAGTTTAATTAAGCAACCCACTAACAAATCCTTTTTGTCTTTTCCAACCAAACACAGTAAAATATGAACCTGTGACCATTTCTCATCTCGATGTCAGTCTTCAGCATCGTTGTTACACACAATGATACGTACAGCATCTTTGCATGTCTTAATTGTTTCCCTTTCAAGTCACACCAATTAAGAGTGAGACAGATGAGACCCAAATTCTTTGCTCATCAGCTAATACAGGGGCCTTCTGACACTGTGGACCCTTTCCCTTCTGATCCAAAACACGCTGGATTTTTTCTGCTTGACACTGCTTCACCTGCTGGATGCCCAGCTGCAGATGCAGGGAAAGGCCAGTATGTCTTGCAGCATTTTTCATGCTAACTGGTTATTTTTGAATCCTTACCTGAAAATGTGTTCAGGTTTGTCCTATATTTTCTACCTGGAGAATCTGAGCTGCATTCCAGAGCTACTCCCTAAGCACTGTGTAGTGGTGTGGAGGGAGGCAGGCTGTGAGCTCTGTGCATCCAGTGAGCTGTCAGCTACTGTTTTGTCAAGAGCAAGATGTTTTTAGAATAAAATAGTCTGGCTGGTGTTATCTGCAGACCAAGTCAAAGATTAGCCCCTTTCTACTCAAACTGCCTAGAGGAATCAAGCTGTGCATCCTGGCACATCTCAGCTGGAAACCAGTGGGATTGCTGAGCACAATTCTGCCCCCGTTTCTGCATCCTGCTGTCTTGCTGGTGCCACACAGAGCAGGAGCATGAACTTACTCAGGTTGTGGTAGTCCCTCACATGGCTCCTGGGCATGGTCCCTCCAGCATGGATCTGGAGCAGACTGTGTTGTGGTGGAGAGTTCCTCAGAGGTTTTACTGAGGAGCAAAACAGGTTTCTCGGCTTACCTATTTCTGATGCCCGCTGTGTTCAGAAACCCTCCTTCCTTCCCTCCTCCTTCAAGTCTCATTGCTGTTGAGCTCTCTGGAGATGTCAGTGAGGAAAGACTGCTTGGATTTGCTTCTGAGCTCGCTGGGTGGTGGCAGCGCAGCTGCGAGTTGCCGCAGAGAGCCCGACTGATTCTGTTGGTGAAGACAAGCAGCCCTTTAAAACCTTGCCTGATGTTTTACTAAGCACGTTTTTACAGCACGGGTACTCCAGTAGTTTGTGGTTGTAGCTCTGACATTTCGAGCTGCTTTTAATAGGAAATTCAACTTCTTAATTGAGATTTGAAAATCCTTGTGTTCTGATCCATCTCTCAGCAGCCTACCTCCCCGACCACCCCCAACAAGCCAGTAGTGCCACTGGAGTGGGCATCTGGAGTGGTACCTAAACCTGACCCCACAGTCATTAACAAGCACATACGGAAACTGGTGGATGTAAGTACTTGGAATATTACACTGGTCTAAGAGAATGATAGCTTTGATATTTTCATCGTTATAATTAATTTCAAGCTTATCGTGAGATTATTATGGTTGGAGTGAATTGCAGACATACAATAACAAATTTGAGCTGTTACTGATTCGTTCAGAAATATTTCTTTTATTCCTGCAATCAGCAATGGGATTAGTAAATAGGTTTCTGGGTACAAAGGAGGAGACTTTCAGGAGCATCCAAAACCTGGCTCCTGTTTAATAGGTTTGTCTAGCAAATATAAATTCAGCGGGCAAAGTTGAGTTTTTGCCGTTCTAGCCACACAATTCATGTCTGGTAACAGAAAGCTGAAAAAAAAAGCTACTCAGAAACAAGGTCTCATGAACTTTTCTGGAAACAGCCTCTGGTTTTCAACTTGCTGTTATTTTACTGTCCAGAGCATGTTATGTATGGTAAAGATAGCATTGTTCTGGTGTCACTTTTCAAATGTGAACATGAGGTCATGCAGGATTATAGCTGGGATCATCTAGCTTCTGTTTGGAAGGTGAAGTGTTGTGCTAGGTAATGTAAACAGAACTAAACACCTCCAGATTCCTTTGGAGAGACTGAACATCTCCTTCTGCTTTCTACAAATTAATAAGCAAGTCTGGGAGGAACTATTAAGTTCTGACCTTGTCTGTGCTACAGACCGTTAATTGGGGTTATGTTGTTAAGATAACCTAAACAAAGTCTTCAGTTCTCTCACTCAGACTTCAAATATATCTTGTCGTTCACTTTTTGTACATGGCCTTTTTAAAAAAAAATTCCCTTTTCTTCTAATGTGGGATGCCAGAAATGCACACAATGTTCCGGAATTGCTTTTTTCAGTGCCATATGTGTTGATAAAAATAACTCCACATCCAAACCTCTCTTTGATAGCTTGTTTAAATAGGAAGTCTGTCACAATTCCTTAATCTTCCCAGAATATGCTCGGTGGGAGTTTATGTTTGTTTCTATGGTTGAGGGAGTTGCAGTCCCCCATTCCACAATTTTGGCCTGGTTCAGGACATATGCTCTAGGATTAAAATATGGTTTAGACCTTTTATGAATACAGCTTATTAAAAGGCTCACACCACTCTGCACAGCTGTTCTCACTTTGCCAATATTTGTTATTTACTAGCTGCTTTGAGTTGTGCTTTTAGGCATTGTTTTTGTTACAAAAAGTGTTGAATACTACTTGGGTTTGTGTTTTGGTTCCTTTTTTATTATGTTTTTTGAGGTCTGCCAGTCATCAGTTGCAGTTATTTGATAGAAATGGGTTTCATCAGGTTCTTGTTAAAACAAGGACAATGCAGATATCTTTCAGGGGTCTCGGTGTAGTAATTTGATGTCTTTATCAACAAAATTTTAATCTAATGAAGGGGTCTGTACTTCACTATGTGCCTCTCAGATAGTCATGTTGACTTTGACACTCGTATTTTCCCATCAGCATCACAGGTAGCTTTAGCATCCCTTGCACATATCTGCAAATAGCTGGACAGAACATAGTAACTCCTTAGCAGCTGAGGAGGGCACCCATCACTGTATGTGACCTTTTAAATTTGATCCCACGTCTGTTTTTGCTTAGTGGTGAATTGGGGTGGGTTGATGGAAGGGAATGGTTGCTAGACACAAAGAGGTCATGATCAGGGTGTCAAAATATTAGTAAACAAATTAGATTGAAACAGTACTGTGGCAGAGTTGAGGTGACCAACTAAAAGAGAAATTAAGCCAAAACCATCTGAAACACTCATGAGAAAGCTGCTGTTGTTTTTGTTTTATTTCTTCCCTTTTTTCATGATTAAAAAGTATACTTAATGAAGCCAAGAGAACATGTCATCACATGGGGCAGAATTTTAGTGACACTTCCAACAAAGAAGAAAAGTAAAGCAAGAATAATTATGTGTGAAGAGGTGTGGAGGATCATCACTAGATAAATGCTGATGTGACATTTTCGTTAAAAATTAGCCATTTTTCCCGTAGAGTCCAATAATATGCATATTGAAATACCAAGTAAAAATAAAAAGGAATAAACCAGATGCAATACAGCATCTGACTAGCTGAATAGAAAATTAAGTTACATGTAATTATAACATTGAAGAGGCTGGTATAGATTCAGGATAGGCTAGATAATATTATAATAATCTCTTTTTTTTCCCCCAGTCTGTCTTTAGGAACTATGATCACGACCATGATGGTTATATTTCTCAGGAAGATTTTGAAAGTATAGCTGCCAACTTCCCCTTTTTGGACTCTTTCTGTGTGCTGGACAAAGACCAGTAAGCTTGGAGATTTCTTAGCGGTGTTTTTTTTCTTTTCCTATATTTAAAAATTCAGAAAATACAAATACTGAAGAAACAGTGTCTCCCAAGTTTCTTGTGTCTGACAAGATTACCAACAGCTGAATCTGTTGTCATTTAAATTCTTATACTGTAGTCAGTTCTTTAAGTCTACCCAGGCTGGAGTCCTGATTTACCTGACACTTTAAAAATCATTTATGTAATAGCTTAATAAGGAATTCCTGCTGGGACTGAGTCAAAACCCTAAAGTACTGTCAAACAGGGGAGGTGCTCTATCCAGACCAAGCATCAGACTGATGAAACAAATAAGTTGTGTACAGTGCTGGGGAAATGAGTGCATGTAGCAGAGAGGGGGTAACAAATATTCTAGAAGGTATATATAACATCCGTTTCCTAGCCAGTTGGGCTTGATGATTCTTGTTGTCCAGAATCTCTTTGGCTGTGAAGGCTGGTGGCCAGCCAGAGGAATAACCACTTGCTCTGTGTGAGCAGTAAGTCCAGTTCCTTCATTTAATGCCCTGGTCTGTGTTTTGATACTAGTAACAGGTGAGATAACAAGGTTCGTGCTGGAAGTTCAGTATTACTGTTTAAAGAAAGATTAGAATCACAGCTGCAGTAAGGGTTTTTTCCTTCCAGCAGGACTGCTGCAGCTCTTTCAAAGGATGTGCTTTGTGTGCTGCATGCTTTCTGCAATGAGAAAACCCCGCAATTTTCAGTGCCATGAGCAGTGACAGATCAACTCTACTTTTTATTTCTCTTACAGAGATGGTCTTATAAGCAAAGAAGAAATGATGGCTTACTTTCTGAGAGCTAAATCACAGTTTCAGTGTAAAATGGGACCAGGGTTTATCCATAACTTTCAGGAAATGACCTATCTTAAACCAACTTTCTGTGAGCACTGTGCAGGATTTGTAAGTATGATTTTAATACTAGCATATCTTAAAAACAACTTTTACCCTTTAATGTATGTGGGGTGAAACTGGTTCCATATATTGCTAAAGTCTCTTGGCCAAATAATATCTCATGGTATTCAGAAGAACAAAACATTTACTCATGTTGTAGCTGTGCTATCCAGTTTTGATTTAGTGGTTTATGAAAACAGGCATTTGTAAGAATTTCTGTTGGGGGTGAGGGGGGACAAAATTACATTAGCTGAAGGATATTAGAGACTATATGAATGGTTTTACTTAGTTTATCTTAAGTTCTTTAATTTGGCTTGATTTCCCATGTAAACAAGCTCGAAGGAAAATAGATGTCTGGAACAGAGGATGTAGATGAGAATGGCAAAAGCCATTCTTTCTCAGGAAATTGCACATGGCAACATAGATATGTTCATAATTCTCTGAACGGCTGTAACAGCCCTAATTTTTTCTCTATTAAATTAATAGATCTTCTAATTTGGTAAAGAAATCAAAAGTGCTTCCAGCAGTTCTGTACAATAAGAATTTTTAGAATTTATTAGATGGAGGTTTTTTAATTTGCGTGTTTTCTCAGTCTTAGCTTACCAGACATCACTTATTAGAGTGCTCTCTACATATCTGGGAAAGGATTGGTTTTGTGGACATTTGAGTTGCTTGTGAACCTCTAAGTTTTCCACTTCAAACCAAATATAGTAAAGAATAATTACCATGGTATAAAAGGTGCTTTAATGGACACACTTGGCTGAAATCAAATGTCCACATTTAGACAGCTGAAGCAGTAAGGGCAGAGGCCCATGTCCTCTGCTTGCATGTGGCTCACATAACAGGCGGTAAACTCAGCCCCTGTCCCTGCTCTCCAGAACAGATCTCCCTCTGCACTCAGGGGTAAATTTATTCCATGATCTTCTCCACTAAAATGGTTGAAAGTAACAATAACAGCACTGCTAAGCACAAAAACGTGCCTCCATTCAGACACGCTCTGGTGTTCCTGCTCTAGTCCATGCTCCCATCTCCCACTCGCTTCTTTTGCGACGCGTCAGTTTTGTTCAGATGCTTGAGGTCCCTATCGCAACCCCTGCCGCTGACTAACGCCGTGGGGGAGAAAGAATTCCGCCTATTTCCGCTAGAACTGCAAAAGCTTTGGAGGTGACATGGTCAGTGCTGACGTAGGAGCGTGCTGCTGGGCTCCCGAGCTCACAGCTCCAGCAGCCCCACGGGGCAGGGACAGCCACGGGCCAGAGCGTGGTGTTCCAGGCTGCCTTGGGAAGACGTCATTGCGTTCGTGACACTCAGAGCATGTTTGGAAGGCTTCCACAGCAAAGCAAGGCCTGAGGACTGCCCCGAAATGTCCTCTCCAGCAGATATTTTTCTCCTGCATCAATTTTCTAATTCACCATTGTTAGATTTTTCACGTCTCCCAGATTACATCCAGTGCAGGAACACAAATGAGTAAAAGGTTGTACAGGAAATGGAAATAAGGTCATTTTTCCTGTCAGCTCACTGAAGTCATTGGCATTGTTATGTGGATGAGTTGGACTGATAGGACAGGAACCAGCTACAGAATCTGCTGCATATTTGTTCTGCATTTCAGTGCTACTCATCCACGGGTGGAAACCTAATTTCAAACTGATGCACTGATTCACAGTCAAAATAATGTGCACTGACCATGCAGCAGGATGAATTGACATGACAGTGCAACGCACACAGTTATTAAAACGATACCAACTTTGAAGGTCAAGCTAAGACCTAATGCCATTAAGCAGCACAAAGTTGATATGCCCACGGCCAGTCACAGTTCCGTCCCACAGCTTGAGTTGCACAACGTGGCAGGGTAGGTGACAGGCCATCCTGCTAAGCTTTATAATCTGAATTTGCACAGATCCTGTTACCTTGGAGCTGGCTCAAGCCAGCTTTGCAGCAAAGCTGTGTCAGACACATTCAAAGCTTTAGGTCAGGATTCATGACATGACACTTCAGCTAAGCTTTCACTATGGTGTGTAACCACAACAGTGGTGCCAAATTTGAGTGGGAGGAAGGTACAGAGATAAGAAGATGAGCAGTGAGGAGAAAGGTCTTCAGTGGGAACAGATTAGAGCTTAAAAGAAATAAGTAACAGTTCATGTCTCTTACAGTGATCCTGTAGAAGAGATCTGGGAAAATAGGTCATTGCTGCTCTTTCAAGAGGGACTGGGGTGCTCCACTGTTGCTGCCTGAGCACAGCAACTGCAGTCACTGTGCACACATACAGCATTCGCAAAAGAATAAGCAGCAGGACTTTTATGGCCCCAGCTTCCACTGTTGTCCTTTCTGCTCTTTTTTTCACCATTTTTCTACCTTGTCTAATCTATTTTTGCTCTCTCCAGATCCCTGTTTTTCGTTGCTATTTCTTTTGTGCAGTGTGTGGGATGTTTTTTTCACCCAGAATCTTTCCATTCTGTTTACTTTACTCTTTCTTTTGTATTCTGAATGTTCACCATCTCTTCTCTTCGAACTTTTCTTTAATGACCATATTCACCCCCTGCTCTCCTGTGCATGGATACTTACAAATCTGGTGAGGAGCCACATGCAGTTTCAGCTGCCTGGATGTGCTCACCCTCCCTGGTGAATGAGTTCAGGAAAAATAAACACCAGAGTCCCCGTTTTTTTTCCTTTTATGCTAGAGTTAGAAAAATTGCCCCTTCCTCTCACTGTTTCTCAGAGTGGAAATGCTTGTTTTTATAAAGCCATGGCTGTAGATACAGTGCTGCTGTGCACATAGAAAACAATTTTCTAGGGAGTTTCCCTGTTTCCAAGCAATCCCGCTCATGCGGCAGTGAAAGCTTCCCAAAAGTGGGACCACACACACTGGCCCTCTGAAGTTTAGCATTTGGTAGTTATAAGTGTATGTCAACAAGAACAGCTTCTGAGGGAAGGCAAAGGTGGAATTCAGTGGCTTTTCTGCCTATTTTGTTCTTCAATTGTTTGGTTTTTTTAGGGTTTTTTAGGTGGGACAAGGCAGGTGCACAAATCAGATTGCAATGGCTAGGTGTGCTGGGAACCAGTACGGGAATCAAGAACCCAGCTTTTATCCTGAGTGGTGTTTTCTTCTGCTGTGTTTGAACGTTATGGGTCAGGGATGTATCTGGAAAATGGATGCACACAGGAAATTCTCCTGCAGATAACACTAAGGGAGCCCAGAAGCAGAATGTGCTCTGCTGTTTTGACCAAGCTTGATATGATGGCAATTTTTCACCCATTCCTGGAAGCAAATGTCATCTGTGTCTCTCCTTCTCTGGTAGTCCCATTACTGCTAGCAAGTAGCAGAAGTAAGGGAGAAGCCACACAAGTCTTATCACAATTAGAGGGGGAGGTCTGCCTGACAGGAAGGGTGTTAAGAGCAGTTGTATCCTGTTTGTTCTTTTGTAGCCATTGGTACTTCCTCATTGTGACCTTGTTTTCCTTCCAGCTTTCTTTTCTGATTCCTTGACTTTCTTTTGTCTTTCTTTGCAGCTCTGGGGTATAATCAAACAAGGCTACAAATGCAAAGGTAAATAAATATTACAAGGATTTTTTCAAGCTGTGGGTGGTGGGTTTTAGTACAAGTCAGTCAACCATACCTTTAAGTAAAATGGCAAATGTTCAAACACATCTTGCATCTACATTTGGTATTGTCCATGAGCACTGATTGCTGGTACACTCTGAAGTCTCCCTGCATTAGAGAAAATACCACCCAGGAGGAACACACGGATTCTGTGAGATAAAGGTCCGAAGCAGGCCCCAGCTCCGTGATCTGTCACTTTCTACCAGTAAAGACCTTGTAAATTGGAAAACCAAGTGTTCTTATCCTAACACTGAGACATCCTGAAATATATCCCCTGAGACTCGGGCCAGGAAAAAGTCTGCTGGCAACACTGTTTGTCATGTACATCCATGTGCCTGTAGTGAAACCTACTTTCAATTTAATAGTGATTGAGCTAGAAATAGAGAAATATTTAATTCCTAGACTGCCCAGCACATCTCCTTGCAAGATCTTCTTCAGACATTCAACTTATAAAAAATCCTAGAGTTCTTACATCCCTCTCCTTTGCCTTCATAAAATACTTAATTTCTTATGCAGTACTTGCACCATATTAAGCAGGTCAGAGGGAAAGGGACATTGTAGTGGTCCTTATTGGCTTTGAAATCCTGGACCTATTTATTTCTCAAGCAGCCCAAATCTGGCTGAAGGGCACAGTTGATTTTTACAGCTGTAGCTGCATCTCAGTTATTCGCAAGGGAACATTCACATTTGTACTCTTCTCCCCTAGTCTTATACTGACTCCAAGGAGAAGGACAAAGAATTCACAGTGTTTTTGTTTAGGACACACCATATTCCTGTCTCTCTCCAGCCACAAACCTCTCTTCCTCCGAGAGGGATGGGGGAAATGTCCATGGCTAAATCAACATATGTAATTCAGATATTCCTGATTACTGTCATCTTAGAAGCTTTGAAAGGGCTGGTTGCAGTTTACAGTTTTACTGGTAGGAAGAGGGAAGGAAGGTAAGGTTTTGTCACACCAACCTGTAAACTCAATTTGAGATCTGAAAGTTGAGCTTCTGTCCTGCATCGCTGCCTGTAGCAGTGGCCCAGAGGAGACTGAGCACAAGTGTTTCTGTAAAGTCAAAGTTACAGGCAATGAAGCATGAAAGCAAGAGAGCACTGTGGGTAATGAGATAAAAGCTGGGCTGTGGGGTCTGCAAGTGATAGGAGTTCTCCACTTCAAGAGAGATCTTTAGTGTATTTGAGGGAGAGTGTTACCTTTGAGACAGAGAAAACCAGAGCTGGGCACATACTGCTGTGTTAGTCATATGATCAAGGTGTTGGCAGAAACCAGAACTCTCACCCATCATGCCAGAGCTGCTGCCCTGAGCAGAGTGGTTCTTACAGCAGGGTTATAAATGCAGCACCCTGGCAATGCTCACCTAAAACAAAATGCTGGGCTGTGGAGCATCAACAGAGAAACAAGGGAGATGGGAATTTTGAAACAATGGAAAAGGACACAGAGGAGAGATTGTGAGATTGCTCTTTCTTACAGATGAGGTCCATACTCCAGCCACACTTCAGATAAACGTACCTAACAACGATGTATCCACAGGGATGCAGATCCTAGCAGAGGCTTGGAGTGCAAATACTCAGCAAGTCTCGTCTGGGTGGATGATACACTTCCACAGAATTCATTCATGTGCTCATGTTGCTTACTGAGCTACTTAGACTAGTTTTAGCCTACAGTAGTCTGCACTGACATCCAGCAGTCCTTCCAGAGGCTTAGGGTATGGATGCTCTGGTGTCTTCTAATGAAATGTGTTTACTATAATGGGCCCTGCTGGCTCAAATAAAAGCCAGCCAAATAAATAACCTCCCCTCTTGAGGGGGACTCACGCAGTAGAGCAGAAGTTTTATGCATGGCATACACAGGATCATGTCAGTAATTCCACATCTCTTCCTTGAGACCATTCTATTATTAAAATATCATCTTCCTTCTTCTCTTCTCCTGCCATTTTTCTATTAATGGCTGCCATGGAAATTATCCATTTTTTTTGTAATGCTCTTCACACCAAATGAGCCATTTCTGTAACTCCCTTCACACCTTCTGTCACACTATTTGTTCCTGCAAAGTCCTTCCTTGGTATGCGCCTGCTACTATCCCTGAGGGATTACCAGATAGTTGTGGCTTTCCATTTGATGACTTGACGATTTCTTTCTTTACAGATTGTGGTGCCAACTGTCACAAGCAATGCAGAGACCTGCTTGTGCTGGCATGCAGAAAATTTTCCAGAGGAACCTCAGTAGGCAGCAACCATGGGTCTTTGCCTAGCAGTCCATCTCTGCCTCCAGGTGAGAGCAGTTTTCCTCCTATTTTAAACAATTTCTGGAATCCTCTCTAATGGCCAGTGTCCTTGCTGCCATTTTTAATTTTTCCTTTGTATCAACACACAGAGCATCAGCTCTACTTTTCACTGCTCTATGGCGTGTGTTCAGTCCTCAGACTACAACATCCTTTTCTCCAGTGATGGCCTTAATGTCCTGTCTAAGGTGCACCATCCTCCTTACCAGCATCCCTATCCCAGCTGAAAAGAAATGCGATTGTACTTCTCCTTTTTAGTCACTTAGGAGGAAGGAGACATAGGGCACAATTCTAGCACTGCCTTACTCCCTGAGCATGGTGAGAGATGGTGGGAGAATAAAATCTGTGCACACAGTGTCAGAAACAGTTTCTGAGCAGCATAAAGATACTGACAATTATACCACTGCTTCATATAAAGGGTTACCTCCCCACCCCACCCAGGCTTGTTACCTTTTTGCAAAGACCTTGAAGTAGAACACTTAAACGAAACAATTCCACCTTCTCTTTCAGTCCAAGATGAAGTATTTGAATTTCCCAGTGTTGCTGCAGAACACCAGGACCTTGATGGCAGAGCTATCACCCTCGTCACTGGCTCTTCACGAAAAATTTCCGTGCGGCTGCAGCGGGTGACCACCAGCCAAGCAACGCAGACAGAACCACTCTGGCATGAGCCAGGCTGGAATGATTCAGGCTCCCATACTTTCCCCAAAATGAAGTCCAAATTCCATGGAAAAGCTGGGAAGAACAAAGGCTTTGCAAAGTGGGAGAATGAAAAGCC
The DNA here is from genome assembly GCA_013398055.1 of Ifrita kowaldi. Lineage (NCBI taxonomy): Eukaryota > Metazoa > Chordata > Aves > Passeriformes > Cinclosomatidae > Ifrita > Ifrita kowaldi. Next base: position 1,015,801 of record VZRS01008986.1, on the reverse strand, counting down.
CAGCATGCAGGCTGACGTAGAGCTAGAAACTGAGGCCCCACAAGATATACAGGATCACAACAGGATAGAAACCCTCCCAGAAAGACAAGAATCTGAGGTGAGTTCCAGAAGAAGCCAAGACAATTTAAAACCTGCTCCAATCTGAAGTGTCTTAAGGTTATTTTGTTGATTTCAGGATGCTTTTTCATTCAAATTTGTCATTGCTTCTTGCACAAGAGTTACTTGCAGAAGAATGTTAAATCATCCACAGATCCCTGTTTTCTACACTGCAGTACACATTTACTGTGATGCTGTAACTGGCATTTTGGGTTTTGGTGACAGTATGGGCTATTTAGCAGCTGGGTAGTTTACATTTTGAAAATTATTAAAATAGCCTGGTGGATATCTGGCCACTTTTTGTGCACTGCACAGTTCAGGGCTCCGTGTTAGACTCACAACAATTAGCATTCTGACAAATGCAGGAGTCCAGGCCAGGGCAGGATATTGGTCTGATGCCTGTTGCTGTCACCCATAAAGTTTCCAAAGCCTCATGCTTTTATTGACCATCCCTGCCAGCATGTAAATGCCTATTTTCTCCTGCTTACAGGATAGCTGATTGCTCACCCTGAAGCACAGAAAACTGAAGATGACAACTACAGCAAGTGTTGATGGACTGTCACAGACCACATCTGGCCATAAGGACTGTACCCATACCTCATCCTTCTAAACCCAGCCATTGCCCTGTTTCCTTAGCTGAAAGGTGTTATGAGGCACTATTTATTTTCTCACGAGTAAGCCATTTGGATGAACATTGCACAGACACAGCAGAACGAATCTCTGTGCTCAGTGTTTTCTTTTGTATGACTTCTGTGGAAACTTCCTCTACATGCCAGTGAGGATATATTTGGCCTTCTCTAAATGCACTGCATCATTTTGGTATGTCTGCCAGCAACAACAATTGTGAGGACAGAAGCCAAGCATCTAAGTTTGTTCGATAACACTCCTTTCCCGAGGCTTGTAATGATCATTTAAGGAAAGAAGTAGGTGTGTGTGTTGATTAAATCTCAAACAAAAATCTCTCACAAAGTCCTCTAAACTGAAATTCTTTGCACAGCTGGGCTTTTGAATTTTGGCTGTGTTTACATTGCTACAGTGAACGTATTGGTGTTCAGCACAGTGATACCAGTTCCCAGACTGGTGATCCTTCAAACAGGCAGCAGCTGGCTGAGACTGAAGGAATTCCAAGACACTATGTGTTTGTCTGGTTACACCACAATGGAGAAGGGTCATCTTTGCCAGCACTGATTATGGTAACATTAGCATGCAATAAACACTTCAGTTTTAAGTGTGTGTGTGTGTGTGTGTGTGTGTGTCTGTGTATATACGTGGATGTGATACTTTTCTCTGGTTAGCAAGCTGTACATGTTAAGACTAAACGTTCTGAAGAGCAATCTCCAAATTAACAGTTTGCTAATGTAGGACCTAACACCTGAATCTATAATGGTCCAGTTTGAAGTTGCATTTCACAGCAGCTTTAAGTTATTGAAAGAGCACAGCCCTCATCTAAAAAAAGAGAGAAAAACAAAACACCACAAAGCTCAAACCTGAAAGACTGGCACACCTGTTAGTCTTTTTACCCCACCTCCCCACAAAAACAGGGGCGTGTGTGTAGCACGCATTCTGACTTAAAACCACCCAGTTATAAGATGTCCTACAAAATTCAAGTTATTGCACCCTTCAACATGTTATAAGCCCCCAAGATGAGAGTAATTTCGTAGACTTCCCTAACGCAAAACTGACAGCTGCACTCCTCTGTGGTAATTTGACTGTAAACTGCACTGAGACTACATGGTGCCTGCCCAGGTTTGCGTCTTGCATCCTGCAGGTTTGTTTTCCAACACAACCAGTAGCAATAGTAAATCTGTGGAGATCAAAATATTTTTTAAAAAATAACATTCTCTTTATCGCTGTAAACTCAAGAGAAATAAGCACTGCATGAGCATTGGTTTCCAAACTAGGATGAGGGCCAGAAGCACGTTTCACTCTTACTGCTGTGGGCAGAGAACAAGCATTAGCAAAAACATGGTCTTTATTTCCTGTGGTGGGTCAGGTGACGGGTCACAGCCGGCTGACTGCACAGCTACCGTTACAGCGCACGGCTTGCACACCATGAAAATGATGTGGTGGGGAATTTGAATAGAGAAATTTGGTTATGATCCAGGCTGTTGATGGATCTGTTGAGATAAGCCTCTTAACACTTTATAAATGACATGTTCATGAGCAACTTCATACTCAACATCACATAGTTTTGACCAGCATCTAGTCTGTAGACCTCAGCTCATTTCTTGCAGGCTTTTAAAAGTTATTTGTAGCTCTTGACTTACTCACCTCATCAATAAATCTCTTGCAAGCCTGGTAGCTTCAGTCGCTTATACACTCACCTCAGCAGCAAAGGCAGATTAAGGATAGTCTGCATGCTCATACAGCTGATCCTGCTAAGCAAAATATTGCAGCCTCCAAGGAGAATCATAAAATCCTTAAGGTTGGAAAGTACCTCAGTGATCATCAAATCCAACCTTTGACCAACCACCTTGTCAACTAAACCATGGCACTAAATGCCACAAACCAGTTGTTTCTTGAACACCTCCAAGGATGGTGACTCCACCACCTCCCTAGGCAGTCCATTCCAATGCTTAACAATCCTGTGCATGAAGAAATTCTTCCTGAAATTCTTCATGAAATTGAGAGGGAATAGGTGAAAATTTCACCTGCTACAGCTGGAAACCCTTAGCTTCAGGCATTTAAGGAAGGGGAACACAGATTGTATTGTTGGCAGTAAGCGTTCATGGCCATTGAAAAACAAGAAAGACACTGGGTAGAAATGCAGTCTTTTTTTCTCACACACACCCCCCCTCACTGCCCAAAAAGGAATAGATTTATCATAGACAATGTAATAATTTATTAAAAAAGCATTCACCAGCTGTTTACGGAATGTGGATCTCCTAGTTCCACAACAAGGATCTGAGTAGGGAGAGCTGACAGGGTTTGAACAAACATTTTAAGAAGTCCCCTGGGGACGCCTGAATATACAAAATTTTAAAAATCTTTTTCTCTTCTTGTTTCAAGTGGGCATCTTTTTCTGAACAGGGGAAAGACTTTTCTTCACAAAAACAATTTTAGTTCCCCAATCTAAGCGAAGGAACAAGGAGTTTCTTGTTCGCCCTCTCTAATTTAACAAAACGCAGAAAGCATCAGCCATCAGAGCTCCTGCCTGAGCTATGTGTCTTTGCTGGTCTTGGTGAAATCCTGCCTGCTAGAAGTACAGCTGTTCCAGGAGAGTGTCCAGGAGAAAGTGCGTCACTATGACAAGAATGCTGGATTAATGAAGTAGCTAAAATCAGATACAATCCCAAATGATGTTGGATACTTCCACCCCATCCATTCTCTCCTGTCTCAGGATCTTTTAAAAAACATGGGGAGAGACTGAGGGATTGTTTAAAACACAAACTCCCCAAAACACCACACAGTGGAAAGGGAAGATTATGTCAAACCTTATTTACAGCTTGCTGTGCAAATGCCAAAGAATACAAGCAATAAGAGTAGGTGAAAAATGCAAGTGCTTGGATAGACCCTGTAAGAGATTATTTGGCTGTTTGAGCCAAACCCACTAGGACTTTCTGTGCTTGTGTAAAACCTCTGCAAACCCTCCTGTTGCACATAAGGGAGCTACAGCTTTGCTTCCAACTTTATGGAGTAGCCCTGAGTGCTTCTCAAGGAGTCAGGGGGACATCTGGCTCCTCCAGAGTGAAGTGCAAAGTCAGGTTTGAACCACAGCTCTCTCCTCTGCTCTAAATGTCCCCAGAGTCTCACCCTCTTCTGCCCCCCATCCCTAGTCTTACCCAGCTTTTAGGCTTTAAAAGAATAAACCCAGCTTTACAAAGAAACATCTTCCTAGGCAGAAGCTGTCTTCTCAGAGGCACCTTCCTCAGGCAGGTGAAGTCTTGGGCAGGGGCAGGGAGAATATGCTTGCTGACCAGAACTAGTCTGAAGCATGGATTTTCCCCAGCTGGGAAAGGTGAGTCATTTTCCTTTCAGTACAGCAGATGAGCTGAGCTGAGCTGCAGAGCAAGTTTAAGGGCAGCCATTGCCTAAAATTTTACATTTTTCCAAAATGAAACAGCCTGTCACCTCTGTGGACTGTTGCTCAAGGAGTCCTCCACGAAGCCAAAGTGAAAGTATGCCCTATGCAGCCCTCCAAGGTCTTCCTCATGGGAAGCCTGGAAGATTCTGGCTGAGATAGCCTGAGCAGCCTCAGGAGGACCCTTGCAACCTTGGACACCAGTTCTAGAAGATTTAGGCATCTGTATGGGAAATAGCTGCATGTGAAAGATCCTGGACACAGGCTAGAAAAAAACGAATAAAACAAAACAAAAAAACCCCACAAAAAACAGCCAACCCAAAAAACCCCAAAACAAACCAAACCCCACCAAAACCAGAGAACAAATAACAAGACAGACAAAGAGTAAATGCAGGAGGAAGCACACTGAGAGACCTCTTTCTCTATGTGACACCAAGAATGGAAGGGGATCCCAACAGACACCGAAAGGGGGGAGGGAGGGAAGGAAGGACTGAATGCAAATTTTGTGGACACAGTAGGCAGGAGAAACAAGGGTTTGTTTGTTTCATGACCACTACAGCTCAAAAAAAATCTGACCAAGGTTTGCTTTATTCAGTATCAGCCTGCTAACTGCTGAACCTCCATACAGCACAAAAAATAGCTCCAAGTACTTCTCAAGAGAGCCTCGACAAAAGAGCTGGCTCACCCAGGGTCATTGCAGAAATGGATGCAACTTTGGAAAAATGAGTTATCAGCACTGATCCGAACTGGATTTTCAAAATAAGCATTGCAGCCAACAGGCTAAACCCGTTGGAAAATCCATGTGCTGAACTTTAAAGTGCTGTTTACAGCTGCTGAAAATCTGGTCCTAGGAGACAGAAAAGCCATCAGCAAAAAGCTACCGCTGGGGCAGTATGAAATTTAGCCAAAAAGTCTGCTTTTTCCATGAGTAGAGCTAATGCCGGAAAGTTTAAAGAGTCCTTATCACCTTCATCTCTGCTTCATGTGTGAAAACGAATTATGACCTTCCACCTGCCCACAGCATAGGCAGACACCCTTTTTCTTTGGTTTTACAATAGTGTTTTCCTACTTTTTGTACTTGTTTTTCTCTCCTCTGTTGTGGGAAAGACCCACGTGGACAAGAGGGGAAATTACTGGACAATAAAGGGGAAACAATGACACTGACAGCAGTCAGAGCTGTAAAAAGCACAAAGTAAACACAATGGAAAAATATTTTTTCCCTTCTACCCTTGTTTGTTAAGCCATTAGAGGTGTGACTTATTTTCAGCCAAAGAGGGGAGAAGGCAATGTTTACAGCTGGTAATAGCACTTGCTTTTTCAGATTGTGTCCCTTTGAAAAGTCTTAACCTGGAACAAGCAAGCCCTTCCCCTTTGAGATCCTACACAGGGGAAACACCTTGGTGTACTGCTCCCCAGTCTCAACACTGCTGTGCCTCTAACCTAAGGGTTTGCTAGGAGGCTGATAAAGCAAACTTGGAGTTCAGCATGAGCCGGCTTGTTTGGGACTGCTAAATCACGCTCAACACCTTGAAAATGCACTGATGCATCTGTACCATTCCTGTTGTCCAGAGAAATCAGAAGTTCTGAGAGAGCAGCATCACAAGCCTGTCAGTCAACAACAGCTAGACTCTCTACTGCAGTCTAAATATGGCAGAACTAAGACTAAATCATGTGCAAAAAACAGGTATTTGAGGGCTTTTTTTTGCATGTGTTCATTAACCTAACAGAGAGCTGAATTAACTTCTAGTACCATACGAATTGACACAAGCCTTTCGGACACCCAGAAGTCATCAGATCCTAGTGAGAATCCTTATTCTCCACTGCGTTCTTCCCACTTCAGCAGTTTAATTTTCGTTTCCTAGGTGTATAACCAACAGGGAATACTCTGCCACAGGACTTTTCAAACTCCAACCACTTCTTGTAACTATCTACAGTCATGAATCTTGCTTCCCTTCTCCCCAGTCCTATCTTAGATACTTGACTGGTAAGCCTCTAGGTTCTAACTGAGCCTGAGGTTGGTTGAGGCACTTGCCACTTTCCTCAATTCAGGTGCAAGTAAGAGTTCCATGGAGATACACAGCCAAAGCCTAAGAGTTGGTTACCTACCTGCACTGGCTGAGAAGCCTAATCCATAGCTTGAGGAGCCCCTCTGGGGCCACCAGCCATCATGGCACATCATGGAGCTGCATACTTCAGGATTTTGGCTGCTGAAGTAAGGGAATCTCATCAAGCAAGAGATTACCAGCCAATTAAAGAGAAAACTACTCAGGGAACAGCTGCAAGCCAAAAGGCTTTCCGGGGCGAGGGATGCATGGTGCAAGCTCAGCTTGATCCACTTTCCCTTGTTGCGGTACTCCTTTACACACAGTAAGAAAAAATTCTATCTCTTCCTTCCCTAGACCTGCAAGGAAAACCCACCTGTGACTACAGTGCCTATGGATCATGGCATTCCAAGTCACATAGTAACACACCCGATGTGGGAAGCAAGGCCGTCCCCTGCTCCACACAGCTGTTACTGCACAGTGACAGTGCTTGAGAGACAGTGATCCTAACAGAGGGAATGGAAGGGCAATGCAAGTGCAGCCTCTAGGAAACAAAAGCTGCTAGAGAAAAAAAGGCAGATGGAAAAAACAGAACAAAATGCCTACAGCTTGTGGGAGAAGAGTGGCAAGAACAGGAAGGTCAAGAGGAAGAACACTGTTCCCCTTGCTTGCTTACTTAATTGCCTTCTTAATCTGCTGGAGTTCTGCTTTTGATCATGATGCACAATGAAATCAAGCATGTCTATCCAATCCACCACAGTCTAATAATATCCACAAGCCATCTCTCCTCTCCCAGCTTCACTTTAAGAGATTCCTCCCAGTGCAGCAGTGCAGGAATCATGTTTGGAAAACAGTAAATATCAGAGCATCATACAGAGAATAACAAAGCAGGGGCTGTTTGCTTTCATTTATCAAAGCTGCTCTCTCCACATATACAAAGACTGTTTTCTCTGGGGAACAAAGAAGTCACAGCACACTAGGAGGAAACAATGGAGTAAGGAAAAACAACAACAGCTGGCAGAAGCAAAGTGTTTTCTTTCCTGTTGGAAGAGCAAAGCCTCCTGCTTTTGCCCTCTGATTTTTTTACAACTTTCCCCCTCAAACAGCAATCAATTGGGACCTGGCTTACCCTAAGTCCTGGAAGAGGGAGGAGGAGAAGCAACATATTTTGATGAGAAAAAGCTATCTGGGAGGAGGAAGGGGAAGCTCCTACCCCACCCCAGCATCAATTCACCATGTCACAGTGTGCAAAGGTGAGACTATGCACTGCAGCAACAGCTATAGCCTTGTAGAGGAACTGGCAGCTCTGGCCCAGAAAGCAATCTCTAAAGGCACTGATGTAACTCAAGCAGGGGCTCTCTGAAGAGCCTCCTGAGTTGCCTCTGGCTAGGAACAAGTTCACAGCACTCTAATGCACTGACAGAAAACACCAGCCTCTTTGCAGTGAGGAGTGTGAAGAAAAGCAGAAGCTGTCAGCTTAAAGATACTACATTCCCAGCAAAAGGCTCTTTAAATTTGTCAGTCTCCTTGCATTTGCTAGTCCAGGACTGACTCCACTGTAGGAACCTTAATTCTTAAAAAAACCCCACTAATTATTTTTGCATGAATACAGGTAGTCACTAGCTAATGCTCACGACAAGGTATTACCCTCCCACACGGGAGATACCTACTCTGGGGAATGCTGCTGTAAGAAGCATCAATACACCTTTGTGAAGCAGTAACATTCAGTTTTAGATGATGATAATTTGAACAGTATTAGGCAGAGATAGATCTGTATCAGTGATCCTCAAAGATCTGGATTCAATACAGAAAGTTTTTCCCTCGTCAGGCTTGTTAAATTTGCTTGAAACACTAAAGGAGAAAAGCCATTAAGTCAGATTTCCCGAGCGCCTTTCACAGGGACCTTTGCTTCCAAACCCGTGAATCACTAGCAGCATCTAGTGGCCGCAATAAATGAAACAGATTTTCAGGTTGACTGTGGAAGGAAATACAGGCAAATCAGTTCTAAGGATGTTAATCACCTTATTTACATGACTACCTTGAATTACAGCAACACCGGCATTACCGAGATTCTCTCAGATACTCGTGCTATTACGGTATCCCGAGGAACTCCTCCTGCCTGCATCAACCTGGATTCAGCCCCAAGGACAAAACAAGTAGGCAGCACAGCCTCTCCTACAGTGATCTGAGCACAGTAGCAGGAACCTACATTTCCGCAAGGCTGGAGAGCATCAGGAAAGTGCCCAGAAGCAGCATACCAAGTTCCCATGGCATGCAGGAGCATAACCTGGGAGACAGGTGTTCACACAGCCTAGGAATCACTTCATGTAGGAAGAGAGAGTACTACGAGCTGCTACACCCGGTCAGAGGGAGGAACAGAACAAAACTCAAGAGCAACTGAAGATCAGTTCCTCCCACCTCCTCCTGTTCTGACAGCTCCTCAAAGGGCAGAATGCATGGCACACCCGGGACAATTACAAAATATAAAATAGATTAAAATATTAAAAAGATGAAGCAGACAGAAATCCCCGTGAATTCCCAGCTACTTTAGCTACTGCTTTTTACTGTCAAGAAAAACAAACTAAAGCAAACAGAACATTCAGATACTTTTATTGCTCACCTTTTATACAACAGCACACCTTCAGCCATTTTCTTTCACAGCTTTTTGACAATGTTTATGTACACAAAAAACCCAGCAAGAAGCATTATGTGGCTTTCAGTAAAGAAAAAAAACCCCAAACATTAGAACACCAAACTCAGCCAGGTTTTGTTTTCTGCAGCAATAATAAAAGGGCTTCCTCCAGGCAGGAACTAATCTTCCCAGGCCGTAGTGCATTCCTTTAAAAAGACAACACCCAAAACAAATTGCCCTAGATTTGCTGAGCCAGTGGTATTAACTTGCAAATAAAATAAACTGCATTTTGTCATTTCTTCTAGCTGATTTCAAGTAAAAATTAGGTTTGGAGGAGGAGCAACTTGTTTTGGATGGATGCAGGTCAGTTTGAATTGCTACACCTAACTACAGGCCTACACACACTATCGGTTCACAATTTAGCTTAGTTTGAAATGATCTTTGCAGATTTTGGCGGCGGTCAGTCTTCAGAGTTGAGCGGGTGGGAGAACGTTGTTTAGCAGGAGATAAGGCTACTGGACATGGCATCCACAGCAGAGCTCAGCTAACACAAACCCCATTTGTCAGAGGAGTTCCCTGTGCACGCACACGCGCTGTAACGTCATGGAGACCGAAACAAGAGGTCAGCAAGCCAAAAAGCAACACTCTGAACTGGTTTAGAACGTGTAACTCAACAATGATTTGGAGGGGGAGAAATGCAGAAGTTCTACTGTGTATTATAACAGACAAATTTGACAGGTCTTGGTATTTCTCCAAACCAAAACAGAAGGCAAACACAGCAGGCACATCCAGAACAGAAGTGTTTTGAGCAGAGGGAACCAGTCCGACATCAAAAAAGCATGGCTATTAGTTGATGTTCAGGGTGCAGGGTGTAGTGACAATACCTTTCATTCAGACAGGTTGGAGGTGGGTGGGGAGGAGAGGTCTACACAAAATTGTGCTTTGCTCAATGCAAAACATCCCACCCAAAGAGATTCCACCTGCTGTGTACTAATTCAAAGCAGCATTTAAGTCAGGCCTCTAAAACCAGGTTTTTATTATGTGAGCTCTGCTGAAGTGTAAATTTTTAGCAGCCTCAGCTGGTGAAATGTCTTCCTTGTCCAAAGCCAGACTGATTATACTGATAACCTCCATGCTGGAAGTGCTGCTCAAACTGCCCTCCTTGATTAAAGTTCTGTCCACCTCTGCCTCCCCAGCCACCTCCTTGACCTCCACGGCCACCACGACCGCCACGGCCACCCCTCCCTCCTCCACGTCCACCCCCTCGGTCACTGTGGGACCCACCATCTTGGTATCTGTTGTCTTGCTGGTAGCCACCGCCACCACCCCCCTGGTAGCCACTTCCAGAATAAGAAGATGACTGGTAGCCACCATAGCCTCCTCCTTGGTAGCCGCCACCACCACCATGGTAGCCACCTGTTTGAAAACCTGCATCTCTGTAGTTGCTCTCCCTGTAGCTGCCATCCTGGTAGCCACCACTTCCGCCATCTGTCCAGCCTCCTTGAAGCTTGTTTCCTCTTCCTCCTCCTCTGCCGCCATGGTCATACCCACCACGTCCTCCTCGTCCCCCTCGATCATGGCTGCCTTGTTCATGGCCTCCTCGCCCTCCGTATGATGAGTCATAGCCTCCTCTTCCTCCTCGGTCATGACCCCCATGGTCATAACCTCCCCGCCCTCCATAGGAAGAGTCGTAGCCACCTCTTCCTCCTCTGCCACCGCCTTGTTGTGAGCCACCCTCGGGTCTTTTCTGCCATGGTGGCATCTCAGGAGGTGGAGGTTCGATTTCATTGGGCCTTCCTCCTCTGTCAGGCACTCTGCCCATTAGCACCTGCAAAGGCAAAGGGAAATCTGCCATAGGAGTTGTGACACCTCACAGAGGAGTCACATTTACTGATACACACCACAGACAGCACCCACTCCAAGGGTTTTTATATCCAGAGGCAAATTTTGTCTGTTTGAATGTGACAGACCTCTGTCTCCAGTGAATAAACAGGGATTATCTAGTACTTGAAGCACTACTAACAAGACCAGTCAGGAGACCTGTGCTTTTTGCTCAAGCAGCAGGCACACCAGCATAGGCAGCACCAACACAGTCTTTCACTTAACTCTTTATTAGTCCAGAGTGCTAAACTCAAATAAGCACAAGTACAGCGCAACACAGTCTCTCTCCTAACTAGTGCTCTGAATTGCTGTAGAAGGCATTGACTTGATAAATAAAGGGAAAAAACTCTATTTTTCAGTAAGGATATGCAGAAACTTAACAGCAGACAGGTGTGAGACAGCACTGATCAGAGTGGAGCACGACCCTAGAGGTCTTTCGCTGTCTAAGGATGGTGTGATGATAAAAATTTAGCACGACAAAATAGGACAGGACATTTGTACTGCTTTAAGTTTTAAAACAATACAACAAAGGAACTTCAACAGAAGTAGACTACTTTGCTATTTCACGCTACTGCCTTGGAAAACATTTAAGATTGATAATGGAGATAAGGTAACAGATTATGCATCACAGCAGGGCAGTACTGCATTCCTACTAAAACATTCATACATCTGATGATATAATCAGCCTGTCTTACCACTTAATTTCTTACACTCCAACAACACTAAAAAGATGCAGAAATTATGTGGGGTGGATGGGCTGTGGCCAAATCAGCACACCGCTACTCTCTCCCAAATTAATTAGAGCTTCACCTGAGGTACACTTGATGCTCAGAAGGTAGAAAAGCATGCAGCTATCCCCACAATTTTAAAGCACCAAGCATGCTGCTGTACATAGCTACTGAGCTGCAAGTTCAGCACCTACACTTTTGTGAGTCTATTACTCTCGTAAAATCGTAATTTTTGAAACAAGGCAAATTGTTTAGTGTAAGTCATGTTTCTACTGTGTCATTATTGGAACTATACACTTGACTACAAGCTATTTGTGTACCCAGGGCAATCTAATTTGTGGGATCCTTGCCTTGTGATCTTAGTACTACTTACATAGACCAGAAACACAGTTACTATGTAGGTGTTATTTTAGACACGGTGACGGAATTAGGTAGCAGTAGTGTAATAACTTCAGTAATTCTGATAAGACAGAGCAGGCCTACTCCCACTGAAAGTAATCCAAGGTATTTCAGCAATTTTTTACTGCCCCAAAGAAGAGACACTGTGACCCTCAATAGCTGAACTTGCACTATCCATAATGCACTGATGCATTATCTGGAACGTATAAACACCAAGTTTCTTATCCTTTATTTCCAAATTCCACTTACAATCCTGAAAAAAAGTAGGATTTGTTACTACATTCAAGTTACCTAAATATTCCTAAAAGAACAAAAGCCATTTGTCACCCAAGGTACCTTATTAATGGCACATGCAGTCTTCTCTCGGATGGACCCGCTGCTTGTTCTCATAATCTTTGACAGATCTTGCCGAGCCGCCAAGAGATTTGCAATTGATATAGTGCACTTAGTAGATAAGAGGGCACGTTTTGGCTGGTAGACTTTAGCCAGTTTTTCTGTTTGACTCTGTTGGAGTAAAGAAAAATAAAACCTGGTCAGTCAAAGCAATGGGACATCTCAACAAAAGAATCAAATCAGCAATGAAAAACAAGCCACTACTGCAAATAGAACAAAAAGTTAACATAAAATCAGTGAGAAGCACTTTATAACTAAGGATTACTTCAACAAAACTAGCATTTGTCACATTCATTTCTTAAGTAAATAGGAAACACAATTCTGACTGAACTGCCAAGACACCAATGAGCTGACGATTTTAACAATATATACAAGCAGAATGTATTACTTCCAGACAGTCAAACACATAATAGAAGTGTGTCATATAGTTATGTGAATTTCTGCTAGTGTCCAGAAGATACTGAAAGCAAAACACATCTGTGTTTAGCCTCCAGACCTCCTTCTGTGCCTTCACCCTGACCCACATCCATTCCAGTTACGCCAGCATCACCCCATCTTCAACACTGATCAGCAGAACAAGGTCCTGTTAACTCTTCACTCTTCATTCCAGTCAGCTTCTTCACTCTTCATTCCAGTCAGCTTCTTCACAAAGACAAGGCACCAAGAGGGACTGGCAGAACTAGAAATGAGATCCTACACTCAACTGTGCCTTGTATGCAATGTCTCTTCCTCTACTGCCTTTCAGCATTAACCATTCCCACTTTTTTGAACACTCCCGAAATTCTCCAGCTGAGACACATGAGAAATCTGTGCTACCAGACATGAGTTACCACACAATCTACATCTCTCTTCAGTTATCAACAGAGTATAGTGTGTGATGCAGTTGGGATAAACCAGATTGCCATTGAATGCAGATGATGGCAGTGAGGACAGGCAAACCAGGTTTTCCAACATATCTTAACAGCACAAAAATTTAGGAGCACACTTCAAAATCCTAAAATCTTATTTTCCATCTAAAGGCATATGACACTGGCTAAAAATAGGAGAAGCAAATGTATTCACCAGACTACTAGTGTGTTTTTCCCTGGTAAGTTTGAGCTCTGAACACAATGTCTTAGTTCTATGATACTATTATAGGTGAAATTTGAAATTTTAACTTAAAAAAATCCCTAATAATAGACTGCAAGGTTTTTTTTTCCTCCTGGTGTTTCCACTACCTGGAGAAGTGGCTATTTAGTTATACTACTGTATTCCAATACTTTTCAAATAAAAAAGAAAATTACCATCTTGCTAAAAGTTACTGTCAAAACAAACTGGGATACTATAGCAACATTCTCCAATTTTGTATTGTTATGCTTCTAAAAAAAATTGCATTTTAATAGATATAAATGCATATACACAATTTGTGGGTTTTGTGAAAATATTTTGTGTAGCTAGTCAAGTTCAAAAATATCTGAGAATTCCTAGGAAAAAACCAAAAACACATGGATAAAGACTGCAAAGCTGTAACACAATTAGAAATCCCTGCTTTTTAGACATAATTCACATTTTTGCTCATTTTTATTCACTATTAAAATATTTAAACAGTCAGCTAGTTCTTCAATCATCTACTAAAAAGCCTGAACAATACAAGGTTTAAGAGAGTACACCAGTAGAAGTCCTACTCAGATGATGAAACAGAAAATGGGACAGGCCACAGCTTATTATTAAAGTACAGTTGCTTTTTGAAAAAACATTTATCAAAAAAACCCACTTGATGATTCTATGTGCCAGTTTGGCACTAAAAACTCAAACACTGTCAGCAGCATTCTTAACAGCATGTTAGCAGATCCAGTTTAGTCCTAGAAACTAAATTATATTTACTTTTTTTTTTAAATCTTGTAATTTCTTTCTGAGACATAGGAAATAGGGAAACCACGTAATTATTTCTAAAAGCAGATTATGCATCACATACTCAAGGGAGAACAGATTTCATGTTACAGCCACTTGCATGGTTCAAAGACAAAAGAAGCACATAAAGTATTACCCTGTCTATGAGACAAGAACAAGTAGTGCCTTAGCAGCTTTTCTCATGTGCATCTGGGGAGTTGTGCTTGCAGATACACTTTGAGTTAAGGAAATCTGATCACTGGGGACAGCACAAAGTAAGATAAGGGATGGTCAACAGGTAGATGCTTTTCTACCATCACACAAGACACAGCACCTAATGGTTCCCATTATGGTACTCTGAGCATGGTTGGATCAGTAATGTCTATTATTTCCAGCAGCTTTGGTGTGTAGTTACACATGGTCTGTCTTCTCATTTTACAGACTGATTTAAAATCCAACAAATCAGTTTTAAGTGAAATATTTTTAATCCTCTTACACTGTCATAAACTTCTTCAGATACTCAAAACAAAACCAGATAACTCCTGTGATTATTTTTGACTCATTAAGGACAAAACAATGATGCAGTTTTCCAGAGATACTTATTATAAAGGGTTACCATCAACCAGGACTTCACAGCAAGTTGTTTGTACCTTAGCTCTATCTGACCAGCCAAAGGATTGCACAGTAACATCCAAACGTTTGACTAACAGTTTTCTTCGGACTTCGTATTCATTGACTATGGCTTGATTAATTGCTTCAATTTTTTCCTGAAACAAAAATTTGCAAACATTATCTATAGATCATAGAAAAAACATTTCTACTTAATAAACTATGTGGATGGAAGAGAGTATGACACACATAGATACTATGCAGGGCTTAAGATTGCAATTATCTACCTTGTCAAATGAACTCACAGCCAAGCTGTGCCTGCTGATGTTATTTTCCTGAAACTTCCAAGGCTCATGTTCAGCCTTCTACCATTTCTAACAGCACAAAAACTGCACAAACTGCTTTCTCAACATCCACCAGGACAGACAAGCAAAGGTGAGAAGATACTACAGGCAACAAGCTGAAGCAAGGGCATACGTAAGTCCTAGGAAACAAGACGTCCTGGCCTTCTTAAAAACGTAGTAAGCTTAAGGACAAAGATAGAGCAAAGATAAAGGACTAAAAGTAAGTACAGTACTGTAAGAGGATCTTGATTAAAGCACAATCTGCATACAGGCGAAACAACAAAGTACCCTAAAGGGAAAAGTCACCATGAGAAACACACCTGGTAGCAGACAGTGGTTTAGTTAGAGCAGCAGGTGAGATATGCACCATTAGGGAAATAATTTATGTATCGACAGAGGCCTGGCTGGAGGGGGGGCCCACTTTCAGTCTCAACAGTACAACCACTGCACGAAGCAGACCGCTGGGAGAAGATGTGCTTCAGCCTTAAGCAAGAGAGGCAAGAGAGACCTGAAGTCTTGCAGGAGCAGCCATAGCTTTGTGCTTGGTGCAGCAGCAGAGATTAACCCAGGCACCATCCTCCTAGAACAGCAGATGACAAATCCCAGCTGGAGAAGATCCTGGCTCTGCAGCCTGGGTGTACAGTGTCTCTCCCAGCTCCTACCTGCATACTCACTGCCTCTTGGAGAGGCTAGGAAGGAAGCAGACTACTCCAAATGAGAGAAAGACGAGGACATTATGAAAATCCATAGTTTAGCTAAAAAGAAGCCCCAGGAGCAGACATGACACCATCTCAGCTGGGCTAGATCACACAGACAGCGCTGGCAAAGGGCAGCAGAGGAAGGTTTAAGCTACTGCACAAGCATGCTGGTTAACACCACCACTGTACATCTCTTATTTTGGAAAAGTTTAGCCTGCACCTGGACCTAGAGATTCATGAGTCTAAGATCTTATCAGCTGGAGCACATTTATTGCAGCAACACATACATTACACTTGTCTTCAGAAAGAAAAATCATTTTGCAACACAGAATCAAGATCAATACCTTATATACTTGAAAAGGGCAAATAGGCTCTAACACCTCCAACTACTCACCCAGTGAGCTGGTCCCAGTTGTTTCTTCAGTAAAGGTTTTCCAACATGATTAGGTGGAACCTTTGCTAGAGTTTCCTTCAGCTGTTAGGAGACATAAAAATATAAGCTTTGGCTAACAAAATTAGCTTTTCAAGATTCAAATAAAAGGAGAGGACTGTTTGACAGTCAGAGGCATGACAGAGCAACCTCCAATATCAAGTTATTTTCTCTGGAACAGAGAACCAAGCACACTTCTTTTGGAAGGCAACTGTTTTTAGATTTCTGGTAGTCTCAGCTATAATTACTTCGAAATTAAGAGAAGGAACTACAGATTAGATCTACAGTTAAAACAAAGATACCATGAGGTGCAGCTCTTCTTGAAGCCCGAGGGATTATTCTACACATCATCTCTTTATCTCAGAAAAAAACCCACATTTGTATCAAAAAGCTTATATTAAGACTGTGTGAAATGTAATGTGACCCAAAGAAGGACCCCTCTTTACAATCAAAAGGACAAAAACCTTTAATATGAAATTTTAATTCTAACTTGCATTTTTGGAGTTTGGGCACAACTTGTTTTAAAAAGTCACAACAGCCCGGAGAACACACACGTAAGGAATACAAATAAATGGAATCACATGAATTGATGAACTCTTAGGGAAAAGGTGTTAAGTTTTACTTTCATTACACCATCTTTTAACTGAAACATTTTTAAAACACTAAAAAAAAAAAACATTATCCCATACAAATTTGTTTATGTGTATTTCTTGAAAAACATTCTTTAACATTCTTCTTTAGCATTAGCATTCTTCCTGAGGCCTAAGCTCAGCATTTTCTATGTCTCCTGCAACAACTGATGGCATTAAAACCTAGAGCAGTCACCCACTGCAAGGATAGCAGTAGTCCCTGACCTCATGCCTTGGCATGGGAAAAGCCTTTAAAATCATTTTCAAAATTCTCTTTGCATATGCAATAAAACACATTAACTCTCCTTCACAATTCAAACACTGGAGTTTCACAAGAGGCAAATGTCACCCAGGTAACAGAACTATTTTCCATCAAAACACTAACATCACAAGTATTCCAATTTTTCTTCCTTTGGATCTTACTTTTTTTTCAATTCCGCTGAAGAACTGGAACATCGTTATGTTGGCGGGAGGCTTGGACATGCCTAAAGCAATACATATGCCTTTCAGCTCCTGAAAGACTTCACTGCCACCTCCTTCCTGGGCTTTTTTAGGAGGGGCATTCACACACAGCATTCTGGCAGCTTCCAGTTCTGAGATGAGGTATGCTGGGGTAAGAAAAATTAGATTTGACCATCAGACATAGCAGAGTTATTTTAGAGCCAGTGAAAACTCAAGTGCTTACAAACAACAGATGTGCAAATGGACTGTTTTAGATAGAGTGAGGGATAGAAATTTTGTATCCACAGAACACTTGTATTTATAATAATTGCAGAGTTCAGTGCTAGAAACACAACACAGAGGACAGGTTTAGTACAACCAATTAAAGCCTGGAAAAAATCCCAATGATTCCAGCAGGTATTAATCCCAAAGTTCAACAGAGCACAGCTCTTTTCCTTCATGCTTCACCCAGCAAAGACAGGAAACCAGGAACATGGAAACAAGCAGGATGAGGGACGGGGATGTGCATTTTAGGGTAGTCAAGCAAGCACTTCTTGAGGCTCTAGGAAAAAAGCAAGGAAACAAGTAAAGAGAAATGTTGGATGAATCTCCTCTACTTCCCCATGCAAAATGCAGAGTGGAAAAATAATTCCACTTAGAAGTACTGTTGAGAATTCATGTTTACAATAACTTCAGAAAGGAAGGCTGTAACTGATGAAATAGAAGCTAGAATGGCTGAAGTTCTCTTCAATATCAGAACTGTAAGAGCCTATCACTACATTGTAAGTCCTTTATCAAACAAAAAGAGAAAAATCAAAATCACAGCTTCACACGTATACTGAACACAGTATATGCCCAGAATTTCAGCATCAGGTGTCATTTACAGTGATACAAATTCACAATGATACAAACAGCCTTTGTTTGCAGGTGTCACAACTTTAAGGTTTGAATTCTTAAAAAATGCACAGGTTTAACAATACTTTTCTCATTAATCATACTGAGTGGCCACAGCAATAATGTACATAAACATTTCTAAAAATAAGAAAAACTGATACTGCAGACAGACTTGTGAGCAGGTAAGTAAACCCACAGCTATACAAAAAAAGCTAATTATTCATAAAATTGGGCAGATAAAAAGACTAATAAAACACAGCATTTTAATGATCTCTAGAATTTCTTCTAGATCTCTAGAATGTCTTCTGATAAAGATACAGAACACCTTAGGAATAAAAAAATTCTTAGAATATATAAAGCAGTGAAGCATCCTCTCTCAGCTCTTTCAGCAATACATTATACAGGATTTTCTTACACTGAACTTTCAATTATTTACACTCTTTTCAGGCCTACTGAAAAAGAAACTAGCAGGAGAACTTTGTTTCAAAAATTTAGAGATCCCATTTAAGCTACCTTCAACCTCCTCTGACAATGACAGAAATTTTTAAGTCTATCACTAAGACAAATGTTCTTCAGACAGTGATTCTTTTTTGCAGACCTCTTCTGATCCAGCCTGAAACTCTTGTACTTTTTGTTTTTGCAGATGCCAGTACCTAACATTGTATTCTAGTGATGCTGCACACTAAGACAATCAATCCTAACTACTTAGGTTTATTTGGTGCTTTCCTCTCCCAGCAATACTGCTACATCCTCCAAGTGACATAAACTGTGCTGCATTTCATTAAAATGTAAAATACCCCGGCATTTCATTACAGAGGGTTATTTTGTTTCTCCCAAAAAAAAATAGTTTTATGGCTCACATACAACAGGATACCTAATAAGTTCACTTGATGCAGCTAAAGAAAGCTATGCAACTATTGTGGTACACAAAAAAGGAGTTTGGCACTATTGCAGTTTCACATTTGACAGTAAACACAGTATTCCTGCCAGATGGGATACCAGAGTTCAGCTCCTGAACACAGCCTTATATTACCAAAACGTACATCCCAAAGGACCTCTGGGATAAACTGTGTGTCACAGACAAGCCAAATTTATTGAACGGCTTGGCTTAGAGAAAATAAGCTGAATAGGACATTGTTTGAGCGACAAACTATTTTAAATGCAACAACTACCTCACTTCATCTGACATTTTTGAGCATACTACAAAAAATATTCAGATTAAGTCTACTCATCTTTCTCCTACTGTTGAAATACAGGAACCTACTCAGTAATTAACTTTTTATATCTCAGATGAAGGCAGAACTAAATTTCTGTTTCGAAAAGTTAAAAGAATCAGCAGCAACTGAGGAAGCTAGTAAAACATTAACTCATGTTGAAATTGAGATCAGATTAAAATTAGTACTACAATTTCTAACTCTGAGACTTGTATTTTTTTTATTTTAATGTGAATCAATATCACACACCTTTTACAAATTCAAGTACTATTTCTTCTTCTCTAAAATTTCATAAGCAGAAAAAAAAAAACAATTTAGCTATTGAGATCTGATGGGTGGAAAAGGGAAGACATCACCATTGCTAATGTTAATTTCCTTTCAATCAGCAGAAGGCAACAGTGAAGCTATTTACCAAGGATGATGATCAAAAGAACCGGGAGCTGGGATAAAACATTCCCTCTTTCATAACAATTCCGATTGTTGTCAGTGTAGGAAAATGCAAATTTTGTGGCACCTTGCAAGTCAACACACTGGGGGGGCTCCAAAACCATGATGCATCTGATGTTAGTGGTCATTTTTACAACTATGCTAAGTAGAGTTCAGTGCCTAAATTCTGGCAGAAGTCTTCAAATAATTCCCCTTTTTGTTGTGTCTTTTGAGAAGTAACAGGACAGGCTTTCTGCTCGTGAATGCAAAAAAGGTTAATACTAAGAAAATTTTCCATCATACACTGGCTACACACTGACTGGTAAACCCAGAAGTGTAATACTCTGACACTGTAAATTACAGAAAAAATAATGCATATTTTTAGGTAGCTACATAGTGGTACATTGTGCTAAACAAAGCAGTATCTCATTAAGTGTAAGAAACAATACTGTGAATCTCGCAGAAAACCAGATTTGCTTGCAAGAACCCTTTTAACTTACTAAGCAGCAAGAGACAGTTCTTCTGATTATGAAGGCGTTTTGTCACATCTCCTGATGTTAATGACGTATATGGACAGTTCATTTCAGACAGCAACCCACTCATTTCAAGCTGAAATTCTTCTGCTTCATTTGGACCTTAGAAAGAAAAGAATAATAATTCATTGACTGCTAATATATATGAGGCTATGATTAGAATGAATTAGCTATTTAAAAAAATAATATTAAATAACAACTCGAGCAAAAGATTTAAGACCTGTTTTTAATGGAGGCCAAGTGCATTTCTTGGGTTCCTCCAAGACACAGCATAACCTGTTTGGAACCATGATATACTTCATCAATATGAAATTATGTTTCACTGACAGCTTTTCCAAGTTACAACAGAGAGGCACTGGCAACTTCTACAATGAAAGGGGACATTAAAAACGTCACAAATTTTACAGGCATATTTTAAATATCAATTATCTTTTCCCATTACAAATGTCTCAGATAGTTATGACAAAGTCATGAATAATAAACATGGCTTATGAATTCTTACTTTTTTTTTCCTATTTCTTCTCCCTCTAAGCCCACATTTGTCAACTGGTTTTATTTCATATCAATATCCTTTAAAAATAATTAAGCCATGTAAACCAAACCTTTGACTGATATTTCTGTCAAAAATTACTGAAACTAATCAGAATTTTTTAGGTAAAAAAAAAAAAACAGTGATGAGAAGTAACCTTTTTTTTAATCTTTTGGAAAGAGACTTCAACCTCAAATGTCTGTTATTCCCAAACTCAAGACATACAAAATGAAGGTAGGACTTGAAGGTACTCCAGCTAACATGTTTTATGTGTTTAAAGAATTTGAAATTGGTGTTGGAAGACTTCTAGGCTGTATTTTTACACAAAACACAGAATAGGAACCTTTTACTACTAGAAGGGGTGAGATACTGTATTGCTACAGAGAAAGAATGTGAAATACACTCAAAGAAGGAAGAATGAACATGTCAAAAATGGAGAGAAAGGAAAGCAACAGATGCTGAGGTAAAAGGCAACAACCGTTGGCCACTGAGTAAACACAAAGCTCAGCTCATAAAGACATTATGAGTTAATATATTAGATATTCAGCAATATGGGTTATTACACCAATTTAACAATTTAATCTGTAGAATGTCACAACTAGCTGACCAAAAATAACTTTTTTTTTGAAAGCTAAGGTTTGCTTCCTCCACCAAAATGAAAAACAATCATTTTCATGTTCCTTCTCAGAGCGTTTCGTGAAGAGGGAAAAATTCATAGCAAGCACAGAGTTAAGGTAACCAACAGTAAAAAGAAAATACGGTTACTGTAGTCACAAGAACGTTACCCTGAATAGTAGTACTACTGACATCAAAATTACAAAAGGAAGCATTGAAATAAAAGTATTCTCATGATCTAATAAAAGCCCCACTAGCATTAATGTTTCCCTAAATCCACCTAAGAACTTTAAAAAACAATATGGTTGAAAAATTGAAAGAAAAAGCTAATTTCAGAAGACAGTTTGATCGCCACTATTATTCCAACCTATACTGGCTGTTCATTAGGCAAGCTTGAGGTGGAAAATATCCAAAATCTGGAAGTGCACAGACAACACTCCCCGGTAGAACAGATATCATCAGCCCTAATCTCTGTGGCATGCAAGAACCCACATTAAGTGCATGTTTGTACTGCAGTTATGACTACTTACTGTTGGTTGCCTGCACGTTTTCCTCTAGTTTACAGAAGAGCCGTAGCTCAGATACCAACCAAGCACAGAGTTTGGTGAATTCAGGGGAGCTGGCTCCATGGGAGACTGCCTGAGCCAGTGCTCCGTCGTCTAACAATGGACCTTTGTAACTGAGAAGTAAAACAAAAGCAGTTTATTAATGTTTGCTGTGACTGATGTCCTTTGATAGGTTTATTTTATGCTCTAAACATATTGAGAGCTACAACCACAGCATGTCTGCAGTGCTGATCTCCTGGAGCGGTGATTCCTGGACTGAACTGTAGCAAGAAGGACACTGAAAACATCTGAGTAAACTCAGCAATTCTGTGCACATTAATTTACCATCCAAGAGACTGTATCACAAAACATCACCATCAAAGGTTTCCTCCTCCGGAATGTTGCCATGTACAGCCGCAACTTCTCTGCCTCCATCTCTTGAAGATGTTACTGACAACAGATCTATCCAGAGCAACTGCAGTCTCACAGAATCCTTCCTGAGCTCTACATACTGCTTTACAGTATGTTGAATAATTACTGCTGAACAAGTGCATCTTTTCTGTCATTTCCTATCACATATGAAAGGGTTGCCACACAAAACAAAGCCTTTGATAGAAATATTACAGAAGTGATCTGCATGACAATATCGTCTCCTGAAAAACCAACCTCCTTAAATCAGCACAAGAAAAATTAATTGGATTAGTTCTTTGCATAAGCAAAATAAGCCAAAAATCAGACCTAGTGTAAGAAAGCATGAGTTTATTGATCAAATCTTAGAAAAAATAGTTTTCAGGACATCTGTTTACTGATAATCTCTCGGGGGAAAATGAAGAGTAGGGAGAAGGCTGCCTTATTAACCAGGTAGAAGCACAAGTCAGAGTTCACCCAAATATTAAAAAAATGTACAATATTATTTTGATATACTGCCCCCAAAAGAGAACAACATCCAAGAGTGCACATAACCAACGGAAATGTCTCTTGGAAACTTCCGGGTAAAGTCACTCACTACGTCACAACAATCCAGCGAGTCCAGGCAACTCTTGGCAAACCTCAGGAATAAAAAAAAAAATCTCAAATTGAAACGTAATTCTCTTCACTCTGCTCCTGTGCTTATATCACATACAAAGGATTAGGCCTTTACTGTAGTGGCCTGTTACTTCAGCCAAGTAAAATGAAGAAGCCACACTCAAAAATAACTTTTACCTCACAGAGCAGCTTGATTTGTGACAGAGTTAATCTACTGGCAGCTGGTGGGAAGCTGTAATCTCGTGTATTACATCCCTACTCCATGACCACAGTAGGCTGGACACTTCAAGAGGCTAATTAGAGCAAGTTTAAGTCCCATCCCACAGACATTTCAGACCTACACGTGTAGGTCTGGGAACATCTGGGACTCAGAATAGAAGCATCCAGATATAGATCAAAGTAGAGAGGAAGCAAAGGCAAGCCTTTTTCTTTGGCAGGATTGGGATTTAAGTCCCTGGTCACATTCGTAGAGGCACTTTTTCTAGATTTTTCCTCTAACAGAGGCAACATCTTGAGTGTGTTATTTCTGATAATCATGACTTCACCTACACATCGATCTGGCCAATAATCCAACTTGCAGATTCCTAACTGCAAGCAGCTTTTTCCTTCAGTTGCTGCCAATGGCACACGTTCTAGAGCTACAATGGCAGTCTTTTGGTAACATGGTGCTATCCTGTCTGTTTGCTTTCTCAACAGTCCAGCAAACTGATTTACAAGACAAGAGGCCACCATCTGAACACCTTGAGCACAATTACAAAAAGAAACAGCTCTTTAACATGCAATTCTATTAAAAAAAAAATAATCAAGCAATATATTAGAAATGGCTTCAGTACCTGGTGAGAAAAAATAAGTTGAACCATGAAGACCGTGAAGCTACTGCCAAAGTATAAAACCTCAAACACCCCAGTCTTTCCAGACACCAAAAAACAGAAGTCCTTTAGACACTTGCAGTAGTTTTCCCAGTTGTTACCAATACTGCTGAGGTCTCATGTCTTTCATCCTCCAAATTTTCCTTTCAACCACTGTTGTCAATTTTGCTTCATGTGACTTATTTGTTCATCTGCTTTCACTGTTTGCTTTACTTCTTTATGTCAAATATCAACAACACTTTCTGTCCCTAATTGCACAAATCAGGAGCACAAATCCACTAGTATCCTTTTAAACATATGACAGAAAAAAGAAGCCAATCACAGTATTTTCATTGTGGCAGAGTAGCCTTTTCACATTTCAGTCGGAGAAATACCTGCCAGAACAGAAGCCTATTTGTCAAGCTTTGCAAGTATCATCACTAATTTAGCCTGGGAATATAATCTTTGTTGGAGCATAATGACTCTAGCCACAAAGTGATTTATGGGAATGGGGCCAATGTGAGTAAATACAGCTGTTTGCATAGAACCAGCAGAAGTGAAATTGTAGCTGCCTGTCCTCTGAACTCTCAACAGTTTACAGACATGAGAGCTTACAGCAAGACGTGTTCTCCATGCTCTCCCTTTCATATTTATGCAACCTTTATCTGTTACTCTGACAATGTAACAGTTTAAACAGCACAAGTTTCCTGTGCTGTATTATACTTTAAAAAAATGTAAAGAGGAAAGAAAAACGCTCACTAATTTGTGATTCTTTTTACCTTTTTTTCCCCCCTAAATACGAAGCCTGAAAGTTTTCTTCTTGGCTGACTTATCTTAAAAGGTCTCTTTATCCCTTCCCACCCTCAGCTACGACCGCTGTGCAAAACAGAGGAGCAACCGACCAGACGGCACCCAAGAATCAAAGAGATCAAAGTGGCACGCTCGCCAAGGCCGTGCAGCTAAAAACCTGCCCACTTGGCTTGGGGCATCATCACCAGCCCCGCTCTGGGGGCAGCTCTGACAAAAAGGGACCATTCCAGGCGCTGCCCTGCGCCGTGGCCCTCCGGAGCGACAGCGGCCCCGCCTGTGCGGGGCGGACAGCGGCGCTGTGTCCCCTGCCGGGGCCGCCCTCTGCTCCCGGCCCGCACCGGCAGCGTCCCGCACCCCCACCCCCGGACACGTACCCCAGGTCCTCCAGCGACTCCAGCACGTCGTTCTCCAGGAGCTCGAACTCCATCCTGCGGCGGGGCACGGGGAGCGGACCTGCGCGACAGTGGGACTCAGCGCCACCAGTACTCGCACTCCCACAGCCCGCCATTCCCCCCTTCTGCAGCCCAGCCCAGCCCGGCCCGGCCCCGTGAGGGACGCTCAACTCTCACCCCCCGCCCTGCGGTGAGGCCCCGCGGTGAGGGAGAGCTCCCGACGCCGCAGCCGCCCTCCCCGCGCTCCCCATGCCCGCCCTCCTCCCCGAGCCCCGGGCCCCACGCACAGCGCTCGCAGCTGCGCCGCCGACTGCCGGGTTGGCATCTCAGGGCGGGGAGCGCGGCGCCGCAGGCCCCCGGCCTCACTCTTCACCCGGCTTTTCTAGGGCCGCCCGTCCCCGAGCCTGACCGGCGCCGCCTCCGTCCGCGGCGGTCTTCGCCTATCCGCCGAGCGGAGCAGCATTGCTAAACCGGGACGCGGGTGCGAGGCCGGAAAACGGGTTGTTTTTGTGGGAGAGGAGCCCGGGACGAGCCAAGGATCTCACTTTTCTGTTCAGGCTCCGGCACGGGCAGACCCGGAAGAAGAACTCCCCCCTCCCCGCCGCGGAGCCCGCGCAGGAATATGCTGCGGCGAGTGGCGTCGCGGCAACGGGCGTGAGGAAGGGGGAGGACGGGGCGCCGGAAGGGTCAAACCACGCCAGGCAGCGAGAGCGCGTCCCCGCTCTGCGAAGACCCCTCGGAGAGGCCGGGACCACAAATCCCGGCATGCCTTGCGCGCAGCAGGGCACCTCGCGGGGAGTGCCCGGCCGCGAATACAATTAATAAAATTAATTCATCGAAATCGTTTCAGTTCAATTGCTAAATGGAATCCGCGGGTCTCGTTTCTCCCTCTGCTCCGTGCCCCGGCGGCGCGGGCTGCAGCGGTGTCCCGGTAGGGACGCGGCGTTTGGGGATGCTGAGGGCTGCGCTGAGCGCACCAGAGCCTGCCCGACTCTGTGCCGTGAAACTCCTCGAGGCGACGCTCTGGCAGCTTTTCCAAAAATTATTTTAAATTCGGGGGAGGCAGGGGAGGGGTGTAGCAGCGTTCACTTTTTTCCAGCTGCTCAGTTGCCAGCACCTTAAAGAGGGAAAGCCGTGCACGTGGGTCCAGATCCATGATTAGCGACGGAAAGCTCAGTGATGGGGCTAAAGCGGATAATTCTGCTTGCTCTCTGCAGCTCTGTCAGGCAGCGCTGCCCAGCTGCCCGGGACGCAGCAGTCCCACAGTACGTCAGTACTGGAAAGGAGGCACGGATAACAGCGTATGTTGGGATGGTTACGCCATGCTAGGGAAAGCCAAAACCATTTGTGCCAAAAATAATCTCAGTCTGTCACCAGCAGCGAGCTGATGCTGCAGGAGGGGAGTCCTGTACTTCATGATACTGCCCTTGGCAGGCACAAAGAAGAAAAGCTGCAGTCAAAATATGAAGGATCTTGTATCCTCAAGCTAGGTAGGAGGATAAAGAAAGAGTACATTGAAGGGCTAGAGAAAAGAAATACTTCACTAGCAGGCAGCTCAGTCACCAGTTCTGCTACTAAAGACATATCAATCTACACATTTAGGGGGAAATTACCTCCTAAAGACTAAAATCTTAATGTCAAAGGAATAATACAGGCATTCTGCTTTGCATATTTACTTCTAGTTGTACGGTGGTTAATACAGTGTAGCCACAGTCCACTTCAATTATTTGAAAAGGAAAGACATAAAGGCTTCTGGCAAGCTGCCTTGTCACTGCTGGACTGTGAGAATTATCCGATTTTCCTTTAGTCCATTCATCTTTGATTCAAAGCATCTCAGGTGTTCTGCTTGGGAGCCTTGCTTGGGTGGATATTCTAAACTGGAGATCTGGGGGATTAGGCTTTTCCTCACAAATTCAACACTGCTGCTGAAAGCTTGTGACCTTTTGTTTGTTCGGTTGACTTGAGGGGTTCTGTTTGGTTTTTGTTTCGTTGTTTGGTGGTTTTTTTTAATGTAATGGTTGGGTTCACTTTGCTTGCACAGATGCAAGTGTACAAAGCAGGGTCACAGTCTGACCCTGCTCAGTTGCTGCTGCTGCTTGTGGTCATGATAATGTTTAGCCCTTATTTCTGAACCTTCTTTTTTCCTTGCCCTAAATATAGGGTTTTAAAGCATCCATAGGAGCAAGCAGTAAATGAAACAATTCATTTTGTCACATGGACACTGTTCCTGTGTCCACTCCTGAATCTGCACATGTTGAGAAGTGAGGATTTTGTGCTAATTTCATGGGGACATTTGCTGTCATCTACATTTACTGCTGAGATAAGCATCAGCACAGAACGGTTGTATTCATCTTGGCACTCAGCTGACAACATCTGCCTTCTGAAACAAATAAATGTATTTCTCTCTTGGGTTCAGTTGTGCCAATACTGCAGGGTAGGGACAATTTGGAAGGCATCTTCTCCAGCCTGCCTCAATCAGTTCTATAACTGCTTTAATGTCCCTTCTGTGCTGTGGGAACCAGCAGTTTCTTGAAAAACATACGGATCTTGTGGCTGGGGAGAAGAACAGTTGGGGAGGTGTGATGCTAACCTGGAGAAGGCAGCCACAATTTTCTCCTGGGGACAGGAATGAGAGCTTTGCTTTGTCATTGTGTCTTATCAGTTGTGATTTTTTCTTTTCCTACCAACGTGCAGTTTTTCACCACGCAGATTTTGGAGGCATGGGAGGTGTGAACTGCCACTGCACAGCATCCTGGCCCCTCTAGAAGAAATTAGTTTTGACACTGGACAGTTTTTGTTTTGCATACAAGTGCCCCTTGAACAAAATAATATTGTCCTGAGCAGTTTGCTGTTGCACAACGAGATCCAGAGCTCTGCAGATGGGTTACTTCTGGGAGCAGCAGCCACTTTGGCTTCTGGCTCATGGAAGGGTAGTAACTGGGGTAGATTTCCCCGGGCTACACAAGGCTCTGCGGACTTGTCAGCCTGCAGAACTGAGCTCAGCTCTCCTCGTGTTTGTTCTCTCCCCAGGGTAGGTTGTTACGCCTACTTCCCTCCCCGCCCTCCCTCACAGAGAGCTGTAGGGCTGGGAGTCCGACGTGTCCCTCAGGCAGCTCGACTGCAACGTCCTGGCTGGAGCCACACATGACTCCCTACACTGTGGCACCGCTGGAAAAGACATGTAATACTGATTTCTCCTGTGGGAAGAAGCAAACCAGCCCTGGCTGCTGCTGTCCTCTTCAAGGGACCCCTGTAAACCCCTCCTGATCCCCTTAGCCCTGGAGGGATGGGGATGTGTGTGGTGGATATTGGTCAGGTGCTCCCAGGCTGTTGCATACAGGTTAAGGAAGTTGGCAGCCCATGCATGGCCTGAGGCTCTGCAGCCCAAAAATATTTATTCTGAGAGGTGTGAGGTGCTCCACTGCTTGGATGCCAGTTGTCATTAAACAAAGACAATTAGTTTCCTGTGTACTTGCCTTTTGTGATTGATTGGTTTTGGTGTCTGCGATGCGTGAGCTCTGACTGAAAATAAACGACTTCCTCCTGAGCATATTCTCTCACAGCTAATAAAGTAAGGCTGCAGCCCCTCCTTCAGCTTTGCACCAAAAGAACCTGTCACCAGTGTGGTGGAGACTTGTTGAACTTGCCCGGGTCACTGAAGACACATCCTGATGGTTTAAACCTCACTTCCACAGGAAAGCTAGCCAAAGACAACAACCTTAAGGCAGCCTTTATTTCATTACAGACAAATTTGTTTTCACAGTGTTTACACCACACCCACCTCAGGTCTTGCCTGTTGGCTCTGTGGTTGTCAAAAATCCCCATGACAGCGACATGAAATATGAAATCTGCACTTGCAGAACAGCATGAAACACACTTGACCGTTACCAGGTGCAGAGTGGTAAAGCGCTGCTAAGCACTTTTATATCAAAATATTTTTTTTTACTGATTTCTCTGAGGATGCTGCAGCTTCTTCTGTGTCTGGATGCAACAGAATCCAGCCACTGTACTGCAGCTAAAAGCTCCCTGTCTGCTGGACATACAGCTGGATTTGCCAGGTGTCTAGGAATGTCAGTTCTGGCTCAGAGCATGCTCTGGTTAGCCAAATGGCCTGTTGGTAGTACTAAATGAAACCAGGTACCACAGAAGATCAAGAGCAGGACAATGACTTATGATACTTCCCCTACTATTCACCCAGCCTCTGACTACTTCCAGCTCTCTGGACCTTCTTCAGTCCTTACTGCTGTGCTGTCAGGTTCTGCCTGAGCGGATTAGAGATGAGAGGGTACCAGGGCCAGCTGACAGGGGGACTGCCCCCGGCCAGTTATTGAGGGGATCTGCAGTCTGTGGGTGACTGTTTGTGGGTGCCAGCAAACTGAGTGGGGCAGTGAGCCTTGAGGTCTTGCCATGATCAGGGATCTGCAGCTGGAGGGAACAAGGATCCAGGGCTGGGAGCATCTGTCCTGTTACTGACGAGGCCCATGCTGTATGTCTCTCTGTATGTTCCACTTCATCCCAGAGAGAAAGAAGGATTATGGTGTTGGTCCTGTTTCCATTTGCAGAAGTGCTGTTTTCTGGTTTTATATGTGTTTATCTGTGTGGCTGGCCATGTGCACACACACAGATGTACTGTGTGCTTACTGGGAGTACACACTCAGCCTTGATGCTGTCTGGACCTGGCGAGAAGAAGATGCAGGCAGCTTCTCTTCTGTGGGGCTACCAGGTTTACCAACTGCAACCAACACTTCCACTGCAGGCAGGAGGTAATTTCTGCTAAAGAACACAGTTAAAATGCAGCCTTTGTGTGGCAGGTGATTTTTTCACTAGCTGTCCAGACCATGTTTCTGAATATTTTCTAGAGCAGCTGGATCTCTGCTGCTGTGATGCTTTGATGACGATTGAAGTACAGGCCATCCCTTCTAGGCAGGCTGTTTGAATCCATCCCTGGATTACACCTCTATTAGCCAAAGGATGTAAGTGCTATGGTAATTAGTTTACCAGTCGGCCTCTGCAGTAGCAATTAAGGAAGGAGAAAGCGAAAGTGGATCTATAACACAACAACAAGCTAAGAGTTGACAATTCAATACCTAAGATTATACTGATGGGTGTGACTTATTATGTGAAGTTTGTGTGGGGAAAATAAGAATTTCTCAAATGTTCTTTCCTGAGCAGCAGCAACAAACGAGTTTGTGGGGTTTTGCCATATGTAAAGCAGGATGAGCCTACCTACACACTGTAAAGCAATCTCTCACACATTATTTTTGAGAATAATCAACAGCTATGAAAAATCTTTGGAAAAAAAAAAAAGCACAGGCTGTCTTTTTTCTTTTACATGTTTGGCAGCTGCTGTCAAGACATTTTTGTTGGTGAAACACAGCACCACTTCCCTTGAGATTAAATACTTGTGAGAAGAGTTAACAAGGCACTTCTGTGAACACATGACAAAGAAGTTTGCATGAATAATTTAACAGGGTAGCTGAGTTTAAAAATAGCTGCAAGATTCCAAATTAAGTATAGAGACAAGAGCTTTAAAAAGCCTTTTCCCCTACTTTAAGCAGCTCTTCTAAGGGATACAGAAAAGCCTGTAAAGGCCCTATGAATCAAGAAGCTTCAGAATCCAGCGCCCTCTCTTGCCACTATTAATACCTCGTAGTAGCCTGCACTTTTTAAATCCTATTTAGAGAATAATTTTTAAACAAACAACACTCAGGAATCAGTATAATTTCATAGAAGTTTAATGTCTGCTTTTAAAATAACACTGTTTAATCGAGAGAAAGGAATCCACACATAAAAGTCTTCTTGGATGCTGGCAAAAGAGCTTAAATTAGAGACATACCCATCACCAGGAGGTTTAACCAGTAAGAATACAGAGAAAGCCTCGCTGATTAATCACATTAATAATAGTGAAAAGAATGTGCCCTCATACCTAAGAGAGGAGCAAAAGATACCATTCCAATCATGCAAATCTCCACTCACCTTCTCAGAACAGGTTTCCAGAAGTCTGGCAATTCCAGATAACGTTTTCTTAGCTCCTGTGGAAAGTAATCAAGAGCCAGCAAAGACAAACACATTTTAGAGCAAACTATGTTAACCCTAAAATCCCACTTGCTGGAGCATCTGGTGGGTTTGACTGTTACAATCCCAAATTTTAGGCCCTTTTAATTGTTTCCCTCCCCTCTGCATCAAAACCTTTCAATAGCTAAACACTAATCTGGAAAGAATTTGCCACGCTGTTAGACTGGAATGTTAATGGATAATGACTCAAACAACTGGCCACCTGCAAAAGCAGCAGGTGCTTTGCTGACACGGTCACAGCCCAGGTGCAGAGGGGGTGCACAAGTAGCACCATGGGCTGCAGCGGGGTTTGAGCCAGATAAGGGAGAAGGCCAAAAAGACCCTTTGGAAGTGGGATGGGTGGGGAGGCATTGGGGTATTCACGTGTAGGCCTGAAGGTGCTCATCCCTTCCCTTCTGATGGGGGCATAACCGGCTAAACTATCCTCTCCTGAAAGACAGCTGTCATGTCTCAGAAGGTGTCATAAACTACAAAGACCCCCAAAGTGCCCTCAAACTAATTTCTGAGGCCTTTCACCTATCCTTTCTTTTGTCTTTATACACTTTCTTAAGTGTTATTTTTATGCTTCTGTATTGTTATATTTCTACAGATAATAACCAAACCAGCTACATACTTCCTATCCTTTGCAACCAAATTGTTCTGAAATAAAGCTGGCATATATATATTCATAAATATTGGCCATTTAGTGTCGTTTCACTCTACTCCACCCCAAGGGATGTATTATTAACAAGAACCTCAGTTACCTCATCTTCAGGGGTGGGTTGTAACACAACCGTAATACAAAATGAAAACAGCTGTCAATGAACACACTGTGAATGTAGAGGGTTCATGAGGAGAAGGGATTTTTAAGAAGTAGGATAACTAAAAGCCATGTATCTGATGCTTTGGTCTAGGATGCTAACCATATAAAGCATAAGGTTTCATCTTACAAACCTGAAATACACCTTCAACCTGTAAGTCTTTCTTGCATTCTGAAGCACAAATTCAACTCTTGGAGAAATAATTATACATCATTTACTATCCTGGATGATCTCTCTTCTGTAGACATTTGTAGGCAGCTTGAGGCAGGTTGTCCATGCTGTATCTTGTATCAAGTGCCAGACAGATCAAATGTGAATGATGAAGGACTATAGCAAATGCAAATATGGGATGTTTTTTTCACTCAGCCAAAACTGAATTCATTGCACGACTTCATTGCGCTGAATACACAAAATACAAGTGTGAATTACTTTTGTAACCCTAGCTTGGACACAACAGAGATACACTGATTTTGAACCATTCTCTCACCTTGGTGAAGCAATATAACGTGTGAAACAAACTAGCAGAGGACATGAAATTTAAACAGTACCTAGAAAGCACCATATTAAATAGGTTTTATTGCATTAAGCCTTCAGTTCTTAAGACAAAATGCAGTAACTGATATGCCTTTGCTAATGGACTTCTTGGTTTTTTTTCCCCACTCATCAAGCATGTTTAAACACCCATCCTGCAGGTGCCTAGATACAAGACTCCTCTCATCTAATTATTGGCATTTACATTTAACTCTTGTTTTTTTCATCTCTTACAAGATATGAATACAGCCTAATGCAAGATCTGATATGAAGACCATCCCTGTAATTTCTTTACCAGATAGCTGTTACAGGGCTTTTCATCCATCACAGCTACCATGGCTCCTAAAGTGTTATTTTGTATCTACATTCATCTAAAGTTTGTAAGCAAATTAAACAGGGTGGTAACATAAATGTTTCCAGTATTTCAGTGTTGCTTAGGTTCTGGCTGAAACGCCCCCACAAAAGCAGCTTCTTGAAGAAAAACTGTATTTAATTAAGAATTGAAAACATTACCTCGTGTGAGTGCTCTACTGTCTGTGAAATGAAGATTCTTCAGACAGGCTGCTGGGAAAGGGAATGCTGTTCGCCTTGAAGCAGCTCTGATGCAGATTTTATTTCCTGCAGGTGTTCAACTGTTCTCCACCACCTGCCCCAACAATTCTAATGGCTCTGCTCTCTGCATCCCCAGTTGAGGGACAGCTTCATGGGAATTGTAACAGCAGCTTGACTCATTTTACCAGAGCCTAGAACTGCTAACATATGGCAGTCAGCCTTCTCATCACAAGCAAGACAACAGCCCACAAAGTGGTGGAGGTGGGATTAGAAAACAAAACCCAGAAACTAATTCTAACTATGGAGCCTTGGATTTCTGCTCTAAAGCAGAATAGAACAGTCTGCAGCTGCGATATTCTGCTCAAGTTGGTTACAAACATGAATACATTCATATTGCCTGAAAACAGCTGACAGAAAAGATAGTCTAGCAACCATAACTTTCATCTCTCTCTTCTTCTTCATGCCAGACAGAAGCAGGGGAGTCAAGTAAAATAAATTCTATGGCCGCTTTATACTCCTACACTGCTGGCACATAGGCTGTTTGCACATAACTCTGCAGCAGTCAGAAAAGGACAGTTCTGTCTCAGAGAATGATTTTGCTCCCTTTAACCTTTTGTAATGTTCTGAGAGAACAATAAACCAACACAGTATTACATCAGGTGCCACATGAAAACATGTCTCAGGTGATTTGTCTTGCCCTCTGCACTAAAGAAATACAGTTTTGTCAAGCTTTGAGATGCACTGGTTTGGTGGATGGCTGTGGGTTTGTTTTCAAAAAAAAATCTTCTGCTATCATCACTTACTTTCAATAAGTATTTCTGAAAACTGCTTGGGATTTACCAGGATAAAAAATAATTGACCTTCGCCCACTTTTCCTACCGTTTTCATGAGAAAATTTGTGCTCTCTGTGAAGCTTCTCTTAGATAAGAATTAAGCATTTATTTCCACCCTTGGCAAAAATTAAGGAATCATAAAATCACTAAGATTGGAAAAGACTTCTAAGATCATTGAGTCCAACTATTAAGCCAGCACCACTGTGTTCACCACTAGCCCATGTGCTCAAGTGCCACATCCACACATCTTGTGAACACTTCCAGGGATGATGATTCTGGAAAATCTCTGCCAAACGGCAGAGACCTTATATCTTCATCTACTGCTTGTGCTTTTTACTACCAGGTCACAAATGCATTTGGAAAAAAATTACTAACAGAATGATGGTTGCTACATTTCTTCCCTGCTCACACAGCATTTAAAATTCTAAAACAAACAAGCAATCCCCCTGAAAGCCTATCTGCTGCTTAGTTACAACTTAGTCAAAGACAAGGTTCCAGCTAGCTAGTAGCAAGATTTACCTACCCAACAGACTACCCCAAGCAAAATTACTGTGTTTTGCCTAAAACATTTGAATGTTTCTTGTCCTTTCCAAATGTACATTCAAAGAGACTGGAAGAAGTATTAAAAACCCACCTGGCCTTAAAACAAATTGACAGGATGACCGCAGCTTTTCTATGTCTCTTCTCCCACTGCTTCTTCATCAAGCTTGGTTTTGCAACAAACTTCATCCACGAGGAAGGATGTGCCAGCCCCCATCAGACAAATTAAAGGTTACAGCATCAAATGAAGACTTAAGAGTTAATTCATTATTCTTTGAATTTACTAGGCATTTGTGCCTGGTTTGAAGTAGTGTAAAGATGGAAACATTCAAACTATGTTTGTTTCCTTCCTATCAGCAGCTTTCTAAAAATCAGGAAAAAGGTAACTTCTTATGCTTTATGCAGTTTTTAGAGAACGGTGTCAGGAAGGAGAGGTAACGTTTTATTGCACCATTTAAACAGACAAGTAAATCCCCATTAACTTACCCCTCCTCCTGAGGATCTGGAAGACTCCAAGGCCAGCCTAGAAATTAGGCTTCCCAGTCAGTGCACTATGCTACAGCTCTGCCAGCACAGGGAATGAGTACAGTGGATAAATCATTTACTGCAAGCCTCTGGAAACCACAGGGGAAAAAAAAGGAAAAAAAGAAAGAAAAAAAAGAAAAAATACATAAATAAAAATACTTGCCATTTCATGAAATTACAGTGTTAATGCCTCTTGTCTGTCAGTCTGCCTAGATGTCATCAGCTACACCACCCATTATGTTCTTGTCCATCAGAGAGGTTCGAGGAGTATCTTTTACTCCTTCCCCAAAAGAGAGCAAGTTAATCTTCCTTCCAGGAGTAAAGAGCCCTGTGTCCTCTCAGAGATAGAATAAAGGGCAAAAAGAGAAGTAGTATTTAATTTATACCACAGGAAAGTTCAGATTCTGGAAAGCTTTAGACAAATATGGGTTAACAACTCCCAGTTTCTCCTTTGCAAAGTTCTTGCTCGCCCTTGGTGCTAGCTCCTCTCCATTCATGGCCAGCTAGGTTTAGCACTGACCACAACCACTACTTGTAGAAGCAACTGTAGAGCACAGAACAAGGATAATGGAATTATATTGTCCTTTCCTCAAAAATAATTTTTTAAATTAAGTTCCACACAGATAACATT
Source organism: Ifrita kowaldi (assembly GCA_013398055.1). Classification (NCBI taxonomy): domain Eukaryota; kingdom Metazoa; phylum Chordata; class Aves; order Passeriformes; family Cinclosomatidae; genus Ifrita; species Ifrita kowaldi. The sequence goes on along the minus strand of VZRS01008986.1, from coordinate 980,270 downwards.
GCATTGAATAAGGTTGTCTGAAGAAGACTGTTCAGATTACTCTGTTTGCTACTGCATGCACTGAGACCTTCATTAAAACAGATCTGCAAAAGGAAACTAACCAGAAAGCAAGTGTGTATTCTAAAACAGCACCATCTAAAATGCAGAACTCTACAAGAATTCAGCCTTCCTTTTAGTATTTCCCTTCCCTGCACTTATATCTCTCAATACAAGGCAGGTAAGAAAATCACTTTCCCTCTTTCTCTGTGGATTTACAAGAGACCATGCACTTCACTGAAAAATTTTGAAAGAAAATCATGGGAAAAATTTATCTGTCAAATGTAAACAAACAAACTCAGGTATATAATAAAAAATACAGAAGAAAACCAAGAAGCAACTACAAAGGACTTTTTTATAAACCAGGATTTAAGCAATCCCTACTCATCGCCCAACTCCATTTTAAAACTGTCAAAGCATGTCAAACCTTGCTTTCTTTGGTTTTGACAGCAAATCAGCTCTCTGATAGAAGTAGGGCAATGCCACTAACAAAGATTTCTTAAATTCAATGCAGTAACTGCTTGACATCATAAAACCAGCTCAAAGAGACTTTCCCAAAACTCTCTTCCTTTCTTAATTACCTTTTTACTGTTGACTTGACCATTTATACTTCATTTCCAAATTCAGCTTACACAGTTCTTAAATGTCTTGTATGAAAACCACCACAAGACTCTGAGAAACATTTCATACCTTCTTCACACAAAGTCATGGAAAACGAAGACAAATGGTGATTTTGCCCTCTCCAGAGGTGCACGTGCAGGCAGTGATTACAGAAATTCAAGCTCTGCTGGGGTCCCTCCCTGACGCCCCACCTCTGGTTTCACACAGGGTTCAGGACTTCAAACAAACTTCCACTGATGATGTTGACAGTAGTTCTCCCATTGACTTCAGCTGGGAACAAAGCTGGTTTTTACTGAGCAGGCTAACTGCTGAGTATCTTCATCCTCTACAGTTTCTCAATTTTATCAACTACTACAGGAGTCAGAAACTAATTGAAATAAAACACTTTCACTGAGTTAAGGAAAAAAAGAAAACCGAGAAGAAAGCCTTGTTGACCTCCATATGTTTATTTTTTTAAACAATTTACAAATAAAAATGTTATATTTATCCAAGTAAACACATGTAATACTTTAGTCTTTAACAAGCTATACAAATGAGAACCATCACACTAGAGCTTTTGATAGCTCAAGGACCATTCAGGGTTGGCATGCATGTGTCTGTATCACATGAAGCGAGTCCAATTCCTGACACCAGGGTTCTGATCTTCTACTTCTTCAGAGCTGGTCAGCTGCTAAATGATTTAACACAAATAGTTACTGGATCACAATAAAATGAAAGAAAGCCCATTTCAAATCACGTAAGTGACCTCAATATGTCTGGTCCAGGTGTCAGGCCACAGAGCCTTACCGATTAGTTTTCTTCTCCAAAAGCCAGTCGGGACAGATTTTCTCCCCTTGCTTAGTGATGTGGCATCCATACATGTGCTTATACAATACAATGAAACACCTTAAGTACAGATGTAGTACAACAGTAATTACAAATCACAGAGACAGATAAACAAAAAAATCAACTCTAAACACATTCTTGCATTTCAAACAACAAAAGTAAACAAACCCATGCATTACAGTTCAAAGAAATTTTCAGTTTTAGTTCTTCTGCAAGTCTCCTTTTTCTCAAGTTCTAAATTGCTGTTCTTGAGCTTGTCTCAGTAGCTGGGCTACTCACGGTGCTACTGACACAAACTGGGTGAGCTGGAAATCACCCACGAATGGTCAAAGAATAAAAGCCCCCAAAATAAAGAAGACGCACGCATTATAAACGAGATTCCATTTTAATAGCAGAGTGTAGAAAAGAAATTGGCAAAAAAAATTCACATGAAAAAACATTTTACACAATTAATTATGTACAGAATAAAGTATGTGACTGCCTTCTGATGATTTATGTTTCACTTTAGTCAAGTCCTACCACAGAATGCAAAATACACCCAAAACTCTCAGCTGGAACAAAAAGAAAAACAAAAAACATACATATAATCCCAGCTCTGGCTCCTCAAATATTGGGACTGGCTGGGTTTACTTCAACCCACTGGGCTTTCTGCTATGCTTTCAGCAATTCCTGAATTTGTTGTAGCTTCCAAACTACTGTCGGCAGCTTCTGTTTGCTCAGTCTTCTTGCTCTGGATGGCGCACACTCCCTTGCCTCCTGAGCCACCCACCTTTCCATGTGTTTCTTTGAGCCCAGGAATTACAGTTTCTGCGCACCCAGAAGCCTGACTTTCTGTGCTGCCTCCGTCACAACTCAGTGACGGCATTTCAACAGTGCCACCTTTGCTCTCCTCCACCTGCAGAAGTATCTCAGATGTGGGAGAAATGCCCTGCATTTCTAGAACTGGCATGATCACTTGTGTAGTGTCACTATTAGAGGTCTGTGACCCAGGCTGCAGCATAGGTTTTTGAGAAATCCGTGTGCAAATTTTATCTTCACAACTACCAGAAATCAATGTAGCAAAATTAGTAATCTCTGTTTCATTCACTGTTCTTTCAATGCCCAGTTTCTTAAGTTTACTGGACTCCAGCCTAATGGACGCAACAGTTTCTAGTTTTGTGACTTCTTCTGTATTTTCATTTAAAAGTCCTGCTGAAAGGATGCTGAAACATTCATGTTTTACCTTACTGTCTCCCAAACTGAAATCAGTGCTTTTCACCTCAAGCTCTGCTTTCTGGAAGGGAGTCTTCGTGTGTTTCGCATCTTCTGATGGTCTCTTGAAAAGATAATTATCCAATTTTGCATCAGATCCAGTGTGTCCTAATGATTTTTTTTCATTTTCAGCTACTAATTCTAGACTGGATCTGAGTTTAACGGTGTTTGAGCAGGGACTGACTAACTGTTCCACTCCCTGCCTCTGGGTCTGGTTATCTAATACTGTACGGCCTGAAGGTTCAGGTTGAACTTTTCCTTGAGCTTCTAATAGGGTACTTCTAGTTTCTGTCTGTTTCTCTGTCAATTCTGAAGTATTAGCCCCATTGGAACCAGATTTTATTTCTGCATTTGCAGTATTTGATAGATCCCAACCACTTTCAGAATGAGTTGTGACTATCTGTCCTTTTCCATTACTAGTTCTGGAAGTGCCCCAGAGCAAATCTGGACTATCAGTTTCTGAGTGGGTTCTACAGTTATCATTTAACTTTTCCTCCACCAAATGGGAATTTCCCAAACTTTTAATTTCATTCTGTGTTTCAGGTAACAAAGTCTTTGGGTGTAGCCTATGCTTAGGCTTTACTGCTTTTATTTCCCAATCTTTTGTCTTTGTGTCTTTTTCCAAGGTACCAGAAACACTTGTGTTTGTAACCGGGGTTTTATTTCCATCTTCTTGTCCAACCTTCTCTTGGACCTTAGTTTTCTGTAGATCACAGAATTCCAGACTGCCTGACTGCTCTCCACCTCCTGTATCAACAAGTCCAATTTCTGCAAGCATCTGGATACCAGAAACAGGGTTTTTTTCTGGTAATTCTGTGACTGACATTTCTGACAGGTGAGGCTGAAGTGATTTCTTGTTCATTTCAGCCTGATTTTCAACAGGAACCAAACTCCCTGTTACTTGATTATTACACTGTGAGGAATCCACATTCTGAGAATCCTCGTTCAATGAGGATGAGCTACAATTTGTTCTGTGGTTTGCAGATAAGTCTGCAGGTTTTGTTAAGTTAGGGTTTTCTCCATTAGGAAGTGCAGAACTTGCAAGCTTGCTGTCAGCTGAACCCTTTCCACCACTACTGTAGAAAATATCATAGAGATCTTTAGCATTGGCTGTGGCCAAGCAAGAATTTCGTTTCTCTATCTTTTTTGCTTGTTCACTGAAAGCAGTTGAAGGTGGTGGTGGTCTCACAGGCATTGCCAACATTGTCTGTTCACTTTCAGACACACCTGGAGCTACTTCATCTGCAGGGATGAGAGCTGCCGGCTGGACTGCTGGTGGAGGATGGGGTGGAGGTAGTCTATCCGAAGTCTGAGAAGGCTCATTTTTCTCTGCTGCTTTCAAATTCTCCTCTGACCCTTTTAAAATTACTTCTTCTCCTCCAAAAGCTTTTGATATGATATCTGGAGGCAATAGAAGATCTGCATTTGTTTCTTTTACCACTGGCAGTGGTTTAGTGGTAGCTCCAGAGGATTTTATGGATAAAAAGGTGTTCAAAGGTGGTGGTTTACTAACTGTTGCAGTATTCGACTTCCTGAAAATCACAGTGGGGACTGGTAGATTGGGGAGAATTTTTGTTGGTGTCGGTGTGGAAACAACTGGTATCCATGGGCTAGTATGTGGAATAACAGTTTTCCCAGACAGCTTGATTTCAATGGGCTTGATGTGGGATTTCACAGACTGACACTTGTTCTCCTCTTTGTTTCCTTCTGTGTTCTCTTCCTTTGTAATAGCTCCTGGGGTTTTATCCTCTCTCTCAGTCTTTTTCCAGCTGAATTTCCCAAAGGACGTCTGGCTTGGTGCTTCCTTTTTAGATTCCTCTTTCTTTTCTTCTTTCTTCTCCTCTGTCTTCTCTTCCTTCTTCAGCTTTACCATGATACCCATTTTTCGCCCAGAAGAATCTATTTTGCCTTGAGTTTCATTACTCCCTTCTCCAGACTCTGGGATGCTCTTTACTTCCTCCTTCTTTATTATTTTTGGGGTTTTCTCATCCTTCTCTTCTTTCTGTTTCTCAACCAGTTTCCGTTTCAGCTCGTTTTGCCGCCTGCGCTCTGTTTCCAGAACTACAGCCAATCCAGCCTGACGGTCTAGATTTCTCCTCTCTTCATAGAGTGGATTTTCATCGATGTATTTCTGTGGAAATAAACAGCGACATTTTAGCCACTGTTTCCATGAAAAAAAAAATACAGCTCTCTGACAATTTTGACTTGTTCAGTAAGTGCCATCTCAACACTAAGAGAACAGAGAACTTTTTCCTACCAAGAAACTGAGGTACACTACAAACTGCTTGCAGCAGTGCTGTCATTTTACAGTAGACACTGTTTCAGCCTCATGCAGATAAAATATCAGTCTCTATGTACTGATGTAGTGGGAAGATATGCTTATTTAGTTCAGTAGAATGTAGTGAAGATAACCAAATACATATACTCCCAGGAGTTATATGTCTTTCTTCAGGAAAGGAAGACAGAACAAGTGGAAGCTAACACAGGGAATGTCTCTTTCCTAGGACACCAATTACCAACCTTATATTTCTCATTGTGGGGATGACTTTTCACATGCTGCTCTGCTGAGATTTGATCTCCAAAAAATTCATGACAGAGCTGGCAATAATATCCAGTGATGGGAATCAGAAACTCAGAGCCTGAAAAGGCCAAAGAAAATTATCAGAGAAACAAAACTTAATAAATGCCAAGCTCTTAACAAAGTCGGTCAAAGAACAACAGCAAAACCTCCAGTAATGTTCTTTTTGGAACAGTTAATACTGCTCTCCTTACAGTTGTTGTATAGGAACCACCACTACCATGAACAAACATGTAAAGTGAAAAAGTTTCATTAGTATGGTTCAAGAAGTCGTTTAAGTGCTCTCCGCAGTATTAAGGTAATCGAGTATTCAAGTGGGTAAACATTTCCTACAATCTTCATCTATTTTCCACCTTTCTGGTATAGTCTGCTCAAATACTAAACACCTGGTTTGTAAACAGAACACAAATATTTTCTTTGAAGTTCAGCAAGACTGCATCCTTGTGCCTACAGAACCAGCTACAGGTATCTAAGACACTGCAGTTTCTTCTTTAGTGGGCACTACTAGAAATACATAACAGATTAATGAGTTGATCACTGGCAGGCCTTTTAAACATTCAGATTTTAAATCATATATTAATTTTCAAATCACTTACAGCTCCTTCCAGACGTCTGTCTCAGATTCTCTGTATCTGCACTGTAACAAGTACTCATTGGTCAATTTTCAGGGAGACCTCTGCTAAAAATGTACTGAATGGAAAAGTCTACTACAAGACTATGTGGAATACTGTGCAAGATCTGCCCAAACACTGCCAACTCTTGTGGTCATGCTCTGAATTCTAATATGTTGGCAAAAATTATTTCAGAACTACACTGGAGGAAGTCTGGTATTCAAAATAAAAAACTGATCTCTAAACAGAAGAGAAGAAGCCACACCCATTTCCTACACTCTTGCTTTATGACCTTTTCCACAAGAACAACCAAGAAACTAAATAATTTTACTTTTACCTAATGATACAGTATCTATATGTGCTCCTATACCAAGGTAAAGTTTTGAAAATTCCTTTCTCTGAGCAAATGGAAGCTGATGGAGGGCAAAGAGGGATGATAGCCAAGTTAATAAAAATTAACATACCTTTGGCAGGAACCGTTATCTTATCAATGCGTTTTATGGAGTCTTGTTTGGTCTCACTCTGGGTCTTCGAAGCCCAAGGTCTGTTGTAAGGATCCAGGGTCTATTTGCACAGTGACAGAGGTACACAGGCTCATATATTACACTAGCAAGGCAAGTACACTTGTCTTTTTCCTTTTTAATATCCTTCTTGAACACTGAACATTAAAATCAATGTGCAAATATTTACAAGAACTAATTTTCCTCTCTTTTCCCTCCCATTTTGCAATTTACAATGACAAAATAACCTGTGAAAAGTGTAACATGTAAATGAATGCAAAGAACAGGTAAACACGGAACACAAGTGGCAAACCTGAGCAAACTGAACACAGGCCCCATTTACACTATTTGGAATACACCAGTAGCTGTACAACTGCTCAAGTCCAATACTAGGGGAAAAGAATTTGATAAGCTACTTCTTGGGTTCACTATTACTTCAGGTTCTCTTGTAAAATGTAGTTCTGTGATGTATGTTTTAGTGTTAATATTCATAGCAATATGAAATGCACTTAGTGAAGAAAGCCTGCAACATACCTGTCTGTGTTTCTTATTATGCATGTGTGTGAAAAAGTCAAACATGGTCCCGCAGATGGTATTGCAGTCTTTGCACCAGTGGTTCCCTGCATCATAATATTCATAAATATTGGCCAACTGGAAAGGATGTTTGGAGGACTGTGAAGAGGATTCTGCTGGCTTCGGGCTTCTACCTCTCGATTTCTCATTAGTAGTTTTTGATTCCTAAATTGAACAAAAGGAAACACTTCTCTAAGACAAGGCAGGACAGACATAATGCTCTAGAACTCAGAACCTGCCTCCAGCAGAAGCCATACACGCCAAAAAAAAGAAAAAATATATATCACCTGCTTTTCAGCGCCCAGGTTAATTCCAGTTTCAGAGAGCTGGTACTGCCGACTAAGATGCTGCGAGGCTGCAGTGAAGAGTTTCCAGTAAGGCTCCCAGATGTAATGGCTGGATGGTTGTAGGTAATCAAGGAACCAAATGAACAAATTCCCTGTGGCATGCACCTTTCCCACTTTATTGGTTTCACGTAACAGTTCCCATTTACCATACTAGCCAAACAGTGCCCAGAAGACCTAAAATGGTTCCCCTAGAGGCATTCAGAAATTACTTTTGTAATAGTAGCTTGGATGAAAGCAGAATGGAAAAGGAAGTTGACTAAAAGTATTTAACTCCATCAGTTTTATCAGATTATTTGAGTGTTTCTGAATTCTCCAGAAAACTTGTTGCTTCATAATAAAAGAAAGATGGTGTTTTGATAATTACCTAAGCATATAAGGTGAAGTATCTTGTGTTTTAAACATGTGGTGTTTGCACTTACATTAATCTGTACAGAAAGACGCCATATAGTAATATACAGACATTTCAGGACTCCATCTAAAATTAATACTAAACTATCACTTGCAGCAAAACAAATATTATCTGAAATATATCACGAATGAGCCCTGGAAATTTAGATTATGATAGCAGTAGATGTATTTTGAGTTTTGAGTTACATTTTCAATGGCTTAAAGTCCATCATGTTATCCTTTTGCATGGCAGTCTGGAAAGAACAGCATGTTAACTTAGCAGACTTGAGTTGGTTGCATGATTTCCAAGTTATTCACTACCAGCACTCAACAAATTTATTTAAGCAGGTTCAAAATTGTTAAATAACATCTGCCTTACTTTAAATTCCTTACCACCACGCCACACAACATGCATTATAAAGCAAAGAATGAAGAGACAGCCAGGCCACTATGCACCCCCCCAGATATCCGTATCCCAATAAAATTTAGTTCTTGGTAGCAGAGTAAGAAGTGACCCAATGAATATTTGCATGTATTCTGTCTGCAAGAACATAGCAGACATTCTCTTAAACAATGAGATCAACTTTTATGATCTGCAGGAGGTGCATGGAAGGATGTTCACAATGTCACAAAAGCATCAATGTTTATGTTATTTATAGACATAACACCTATAAAAATACTATCTCAATCAGAACTTTAAAAAGACAACACTTCTCAGATAGACCGGTGACAGCCCACACTCAACTCCAGTCTGTGCATTATCCCAGCTCAGAGAGTCTTTATAATTTGCTACTATTTAGAGCCCAGACAGGGTGATCTGTCTGTTTAGCACATTAACACTGGCTTCACCTCTGCACTGACTGTGTAACTACAACACACAGACACACGTTCAGCAGCAAGGGTCCACAAGGTACCTTGCAAATAAGCAGAAAGGCAAAGGCTTTTGCCCCCAGGTTGCCAGAGTCAACCAACCTCAGTGTTGTAAGGCCTGCAACATCTTTCTTTTAATCAAAAAAAGTTAACAATCAGAATTACAAGGTGAATTTTAGAGGCTGAAGGCCATGTCCTATGTGCCTACATATGTATGAAAATATTTAATATCTCTGTCCAGAACTCTCAACTTTCCACATTAAAATATGGAACTATGAAAAGGAGATCAAGTCATTATGGGTTTGGACAATACAGACAATGCAAATTAAAATAATGAAAAGTATATTCACACATGCCGGATCTCAAGAAAAGAAAGCAATATAACTTAATGCAATGTAGGACTTAAACATTTTTGCCTACTTTATGAAGTGGTGACTGAAGCAAATGATTTATTAAAAGTAAGTGGACAGTAAACTTCAGAAACATTTTGAGAAACAACAAAAACAAAAACAAAAGCAAGCCTTTAAATTAAAGATACCTAATGAGTTCTCAGACCACAATAAAGCATAAAGAAAATTTTACAGGATAAACACATTTGAGTGACCTTATAGGAAATACAGAATCACAAAACAGGTAAGGTTGGAAGGGACCACAGGGGGTCATCTGGTCCAACCTCCCTGCTCAAGCAGGGTCATGCCAGAGCACATGGCACAGGATTGTGTCCAGATGGTACTGGAATATCTCCAATGAGGAAGACTCCACAACCTCTGTGGACAATCTGTTCTGGTGCTCAGTCACCCGCACAGCATAGGGGTTCTTCCTCAAGGTCAGGTGGAACTTCCTGTGCATCAGTTTCTGCCCATTGCCTCCTGTCCTATTGCTGGGCACCACTGAACAGAGCCTGGCTCCATCCTCCTGGCACCCTCCCTTGAGATACATTGATGAGGCGCCCTCTCAGTTTCCTTATACCTCTTACCCTACTAACATTTTCTTCTCTGCAAAAAATACATATGCTAAGATCTACACAAAATTCACCTACAATTTCCCATTACCTATTTCTGTTACATATTTGAATAAACATCTGAAAAACAGGAAAACTGATTTCCTGAATAAATGCATAACCTTTCACATGGGAGTATCCATACTACTTTCAAACTGAAAACTATCTTCTAGAATGCAGTAAGCCTGTTCTGGTACATCCAGCACAGAGTCGTACAGACCATGTCAGAGAGACCATACTGATGCATGCTGACATTTCTTAAGAGAGAACTCACGTACATAAAAATCATGTTAAGCTGACAATCACATATAAGTCTTGTGATTTGTTACTGTCATTACCCAGTGAGAAGACCAACACGCTCCCAGCTTTCAGAGAGCTTTACTGCTACAAACACTCCTCCCTGAAAGGCCATGCCAGAAATTTTGTAGAGAAAAAAAAGTCTGTCCTCCTGGTGCAGTATTGAGACCAAACAGCTACAAATTCTCATGATACTGTTCAATCCAACCAACACCTCAGCAAAACCAAGATAAAAAACAGTGAGGGGGTCTGAACTGCACAAAACCTGAGGGACATTATATACACTGATACATTGACTCTCACCTGCATGCACCATCAAAGCCAGTGTATGAGATGTGGTAACAAATGATATAAAATGATTCTTTAGTAAATGTTTGGGACCAGCTGTCTCCCCAGTGCCCTCTTCTCTTAATGGGAAAACCATTAGGACACAAACTATAAGACTTTACCTTGTTGGAGGAAGACGTTTTCTCTACACCTTTTGCATTTTCTGACTTGCTGTTCTTTTCTGAGGAGTCTTTAGTTTCCACAGATGGTTTCCGGGGTTTTTCAAATATGTTAATCCCCAGGATTTGTGCTACTTTGTCAAGCTCAGACTGCTTCTTGTCAGCCGCATCAGATTCTTTATGCAGCTCTGCAATCTCCTTCATAATATTCTCTTGTAGTCTGTTCACCTCAACCAACAAGGGGTCTTTGTGTCCGTCCTTCTCACGGCGTTTTTTCCTCAACATCTCTCCTGCGACAATCAAGGAAACAGAAGAGTCAGAAGTGCAACAGGAAAATTGACTTTAGATCTGTACAATAATTCCAGCAACAAGTAAAATACTAATATAAAATATTGTGGGTAAATCTTGACTATAAAGTTGTAAAGATGGAACTCTCAGGTACAGCATCACTAAATCTGCATGATCTGCCTCTATAGGGACTGCCATAATACACAACCTAAGAGAGGCACCACAATCCTCCAGAGCACGAATTTAATAATCACTGTTTCCCTGTGACCAAATGAGCAAAAGTTAAACTGCATATTCTAATCTGAAAGTATTATTTTCCAAAGGTGAGGGAAAAAGTATTTACTTGAACCAAACAAGTTTTAAAGACACAAAAATCAGCTCTGTTGAGAGAGGACTTTTCCAACTCCAGATGATACTCATGAACAATTGAAAGGCACAATAACATCTTTAGTTAGTATTTTTCACTTCTTCTAAAGAAGCACTAAAATGCATAAAGTACAATTCCTTTAGGTTATCAAGCTGCCAAAGAAGATGCAAGAACAACTATTTGCTTCAGTGTAACAGCCAAATTTTGATGTAATTGCTTCTAATATAGTAACTAGGTCGCTGTTTTCTGAAGAGTTTTGCGTTGCCAGGAGTATGAAAATACTGTTATGGACTATTATTACTTTGGTTCTCCCCTCTCCTATTAGGTACCAAGACTTGTGACACATCCCAATATGGGAAAAAAAAGAAGCAGGGGCTGAGGCGTGGGGGAATAATACACTTTACCTTGCTGTTTACGAAGCCTGTCCAATTCAGTCTTGAGATAGTAAAGCTTCTTCTGCCGCGCTTCTCGATCATTCTTCAGTTTTTCTCTTTCTTCTATCACCTAAATAAATTGGAAGCTGTCTGGATTTTCTTCTCTTCCCAACACCCAAGTTAAACAGTCTTGCAAGAATGACAGGAAGACTTCAGCCTTCCAGACACTGCTCGCAATTCCCAAAATGTTCTTGAGTATTTTAACACAATAAATACACCTCTCTCTCCGTATCTGAAGGTAACTGTATTGTGTGGTCATGCTTCAACCCCGTTGGTAGGCAATTCTTTTTCTTTTGGGCAGTGTATTCCTCTAAACTGCTCTGTTTGTTGCACCACTTCCCAAGGCCCTTAGGCTTAGCTGACTATCTTCTACAGGGCTAATCAAGACCAATGCCAAATGGGTATTCAAAACCCATGCAGCACCTCTACAGCTAGCACGTAGCCTTCACAGCCCTTCACCTTGCCTCCTGCTTTGACTCTGGCCCATTTTAGCTATTAGTTAGGTTTTGCTTCAATCTGAAATGAAACATCAGGATGAAATTTGCTTCTTGTTCAATAAGGTAAACTGTAGCATGAGGAGCTCACAAATCCTTCTTCCACTGATTTTCATTGATTCTCGTAGAAGGAAACAAAGCAATATGCTAAAATGAAACCTAGAAAGTTCTTTCAGTTTCATTTCCAGCTTCATTTTTCAAGAGACAAATCCCAATTTTTTTATTATCTTCACAAGGCTCTTAAAACTTACTAGACTCCTCCCTTAAGAAACAAGTGATCTTGACTTCCCTAGACAATCACTTCTACTATGGCAACATAAATGTTGGCTGGATCCCTGAATCCTTCCTGAAGTAGTTCTACCAACACAGTTAAGCCACATCTTAAACACCACAAGGATTTTTTAAATTATTATTTTGGTTTTGTGTGCTATTTTTTTTATCACCAAAGCATCACTCTCTCCCTCTGAGTTTTCTGCAGCATGGAGGCATCAACTGGAGCATGCAAATTTTTACACTCCAAGCCATCCCAGCAAAAAAACCCAGTGGACTAAGCCCAAGTCAAAGATATCTGTAGTGCAGACAAAGCCTTGGAAGTTCTACCAAGATGCACATATGAGCTACCAGGGTATGGCAGGGCAGGAGAAAACCACAGACCTTTAGCCAAGAGAGCTATTACAAAAGTACTAATTTCACTAAGAACAAAATTTCAGCTGTGTCAGCTGAAGAAATTATTTTTCCTGCAAGCAGTGGAAGCTCACATACTTGCTGATGTAGCACTTCATGCAAGTGAAGAAAGGGCTCTTATAATAAAATACCTTATTGGAGCCTCCATACTTAAAGGGGATGTGGAAGAAAAATGGGTACAGATATTTTACCAGGGTCTGTAGTCACAGGAAAAGTGGCAACAGTTTCAAACTAAAAGAGGGTAGATTTAAGTTAGATATAAAGGAATAATTTTTTTTACAATGAGGATGGTGAGGCACTGGGACAGGTTGCCCATAGAGATGGTGGACTCTCCAACCCTGAAGTGTTCAAGGCCAGGTTAGATGGGACTTTGAGCAACCAGGTCTAGTGGAAGATGTCTCTGTCCTTGGCAGTGGGGTTGAAACCAGATGATCTTTAATTGTCCCCTCCAACCCATATAATTCTATGCTCCTATTTTAATAACAACGACCAAGTAGACATCAGTCCGAAAACTCCAACAACTTTCGGGAATCTTCCAGTTCTTTGACAGTTGTGTAACTACAGTTTCCTATATTAAAATACATTCTTCCCCACTACTCTCTAATTATTGTACTAACTAAGGTAATTAGAAGAGGAAAACATTAACACCCATAACCTGGTGTCAGAGCCTCCAAGTAGAGTTTCCCTTACATTCTTCTCATTTTGTGGTTGTTGTAAAAGAGTTAATATAAATGTAGAGAGAAGATTGCATGTGATGGTGAATGCCAGTATCCTTTAGTTTGTATTTAAGAATGTCTAATACAGGTACAACCATTGTATTATTGTACAATGTAGCACGTTCAGATGGAGCCTCCCATGTTTCAGTTTGTGCCTCTTGCCTCTTGTTCTGCCACTGGACATCAGTGAAAAAAGCCATTTTATTTTCTTAACACTGTCCCTTCAGATATTTACATATCTCCACATATCTTCAGGTATTTCAATATCTAAAGCTCAGCAGAATAAAGCCAAGATGCAGCCACCATGTGTTTTCTCTGTAAGATTTTGGATGGTCCAAAGAACTTCAACTTTGTTTTTGATTTCATCTGTTCTGCCATACCCAATGGCATACAACTTTGGGGGTGATGCCTTAGGATTTTAGCTTTTATATTTTTCATATCCTGTAATGCTTTAGTGTGTAACTCTAAGACTCCATATAGCCTGTTAGATACTATTCTCCCATTCTGGTCAGACAAAACAAATCCTCTCTAGGCCTGAACTTCAAGGACACCTTAGGGTCTCAGGCCCCAAAATAGGTTCACAAAGTGGCTTAACGGGGGGGAGCAAACTTGGGGTAATGACTTCATTACCTGAAATTGTAATTGGAGAATTAATCCTGATAGGCAAATGGACCAAACTTATAAAAGTATGAAAACCTGTGACCCAGTCACCCATTTTGGGTGTAGCCTCTTTGAAGGCTTTTGACTGCCCAATGTGTACCTTGTAGGCACTTCAATAAATACCCACTTTTATCCTCTTAATTTTGTCTAGCCTCTGTTTTCAGGTAGCCCCATCAAGGCATCAGGGGATTTGAAATGCATTTTTCTAAAGTGTCACAGATTAATGCAGACAAATCCTTAGAAATCTTTAACAAAAGTAAACTAGGTCAAACTATTTTTAAACTGGAACAACTCAGAAAAAAAAAGGTGCATCCAAAGAGAAAAACCTTCCACCCCACCAATCACATAATCCAACACATTCTGAAGTATCACAATACCTAACATACCTTCTGCTTTTGAGCTGCCCGATTTTTTTCATCCGACATCCTTTCTGTGGTATTTTTGAGAGCGTGTGTAGACAGACGGAGGGGTGCTTTGGAATGAGAAGGAGTGGTAGGGACTTGAACGAGCACAGAACCATCTCTTTTTACATCAGGGACATCCTTTCCCAGAGAGACTGTCTCAATCACCCGGAGATTGGGACGTGTGGGGTTCGCTGACATGGCCATAGAAAGAAGACCATGAGCTTCTGGGAGCGTAGGATTGGGCTGCTGGGCAGGAGGGTACATGGGCCAGCCAGGGGCTGCATATGCCATATAGTGCCCATATGCATCATATCCTGGAGGAGCCATTGTGGGAGGTGGATAGTTTTGGGGCATTTGAGCGGCAGTGTAGTGGGAATAGTTGGGAATTTGGTATTGGGAAACAGAAGTAGGTGTAGGTGGCAAACTAGGAGGAGTTGGTGGAATTGAAGGAATGAGAGAGACAGAAGGAAGAGGCTGTTCGGGCACATGTGGAGGTATCTCCTGTCCCACTGGATTGTTCTTAGTATATTCTGATTTCTGAAGAGAGGACGCATCTTTAGACTGCTGGAAAGAGCCTGGAGGGGACGCTGAACGCTGCTGGCCTGACTCGGGAGAACGAGTGTCACTGCGGCTGCGGCGCAGGTCCCACGCGTCCAGTCTGCGAGTGTCTGCAGAGCGACGATCTGGAGAACGAGAGGCCAGCTTTTTGCCATGAAGGCGTTCCTGGGTACGAACAGCCAGCTTTCCAATTTCAGCAACACCAATGTCAAGCCCAATGGTTTTGAGTAAGTCGTGGATCTTTGCATACTCTGCATTTGGCTCTTCTAAAGGATCCATCTTGACAGCTGGAGCAGGAGAAGGAGGTGGGCTCATTTTTTGGATTATTATCTCATTGCCACAACTCACTGCGGGCTTCTCGATGGGGAGAGATTCAATTTTGGTCTCTTCATCCTCATCACCATAAAGAAATTTCTCTTCATCCTCAATGTCAGGAAAGCTACGCCTCCTCTTCTCCTGAGCACTGACAGAATCAGCCATCATGCCCAGAATTCGGGAGAAACCACTGCCATCCTGACTGGCCCTCTCGTGAGGCAGCAGGAAGTCAGTATGGCGATCAGTGGGCTCTGCCTTGGGTTCTACCTTTTCTTTGTGACTTAAGAAGGTTCCAAACTTCTCTTCAAACATCAAAGTGTCTTTGGGAGGCCCAGAGAGCTGGTTCCACTCATACAAACCTTCATGCAACTCCTTGTTTGCAGACTCTGCAAGAGAGTCTTTGTTAAACCGTTTGAGAAAGTTTTCCACTTCAGAGGCAAAAGGAGCCATGCTGTTGCTCTGGGGCAAAGACGACTGACTAGAAAGAAGAGGAACATCCTTGCTGGGGGCTGGACTGCTTGAAAAGCCCTCGGGCTGAAAGAGAGAAGATGCTATTTACTACAAGGCCTTCTAAGGCACCATGCACTTCACAGAACAAACAAAGGAATGTGTTCATTTCTCCTTGAGTCCACAGCTCAATAAAAGTGTTAGAAGAGCCAATATACAGTTGAAAGAGAACACAGAAGATTACAAACCAAGTTGCTTGTTGGTTCTGGAATGCCATGTCCAACACTGAATGTTTATCTCAGAGAATACACAAAATCACAATTATATTTCACAAATCTTTTGCAAGCATTAAGAACTGAAATTTCAAAATTGAAACCCTAATAATAATTTTGGATATGCTTTGAGTTTAGTCATAGTCAAATAGTATTTCAATACCTTAATTCAGGTAAAAACTACTGCATTGGGGTTATTCCCAATCACTTCTTCAGATATTCATAGTTAACATGATATTAAATAGCATTTCCAGTAATAGGAAATAGGAATGGGATCCTCAGTATCAGAGCACTCCTGAGATAAACATGTCACTGTCAAACCAACACTGATCAGTACAACAGGCAAATCAAAGTGACATGTTAAACACAGAAAGTCAATTTATCACAGTAGTCACAGCCACTTATCTGTCCATTGCTCTAATTTTGAGACTCAATTGGTATAGGTTTGGTACAAATTAAGTAGGGCTGATCCCAGCCTACAGTCCAAAGGGAAAAAAATAAGGAAATTTAAAAGACATTTTCAGAGGTACTGAGGATGCATTAGGCAGTTCTCTAAGTTTATAAAGAAACAAGAAAGAGACACTGCGACAGGGGAAGAGCTTCAATAAACATCCTGACTGCCTGTGGTACTAAAAGAGTCGGCTTTTCTACAAAAGCTGGCCCAGATCTCTGCATCCTGGGTTGAATTTCCACAAAGACATTTTATTCTGTCTCAGATTACATATATGTATGCATATACATATATATGTATGTGTATGATTCCTGATTAAATGCCATAACCATTTAAAGTTTCTAATGCAATTCTAACTAATACAGGCCTGCAAAAAGATACCTATCCTCTTAAAGACAGGGAAACAAAAATTTGGCTTTTCTATTTTGGAAATCCAACTAACATTCTGTATCATGAAGTAACTGTTTTGGAAAATAGCAGCACATTCACAGACACACAGAGACCAAACCTGAACAGTAGACTCTACTTCCATCTCTACTCGTTTCTTCAAAATAGATTTTTTGGGCATGGGTGGGATTTCTTCAGGTTTATATGTATACCGAGGCTCAGAAGTCTGTAGTGTGTTAGTCAAGCCAGGGATCACGTAGCCACTGCCTGAAACATCATGATTCGAGTTTCTACTGCGCTCTTCTTCTTCTCTTTTCCTCCTTGCACGGTCAAGCTCTCGGAATTCTTCATTCGGGTATGACGGGCTCAGGCTCCTACTACGGCTGCGGCTTCGTCTGCGGTAGTTTCGTGTTCCTGATGAGAAACCCTGATGCTCTCCACTCACACCATGCATCTTCTCATCCTTTTCATACCGTGGACGCTTTATTTCTCGTCCCCTCTCCTCTGTCCTCAGTGGGTAGGGGGATCTCCTCAGTTTGTCACCATCTCTGTCAGATCCACGAGGAAGCTCCTCCCGACGGCCATAGTGTGGACTGTAATCTGAACGGTGGAGGAAAACGTCTCTGTTGCGGTAGTCTTCATCGTGCCTCGGAACGAAGGGACTTGAAGGCTGATCTTCATGCGCCGGGTATCTCTCAAGGCCTCGAGGACATGTGAGGCCTCTAGTGAATATTGGACCATCAGCCATATCATCCCTGTGTAAGAGAAACACAGAATAAATATAAGTACTTGAATCAGAGTAAATAGTCTTACTCCTACTCGGGGGTAAAAAATTTCCAAATCAGTTTCAAAACTCCCTCACTAAACAGAACCAACATTTTATGTACTTAAAAGGCAGGGTAGAGAGGGAGACTTATTTTTAATGGTACTGTACATCCCTCCTAGGAAGTTACCCTCAAACACAGTGACATGAACAATTCAACTCATACTGAAGAATAAGAGCCTTGAAAAATTGATAGGATGGATTAATTTCTGTGAATGTGAGAGACTACACATTTTAAAAAAACCCTTACTATCATATTTCAGATCAGAATCCCTTTCCTCGCCTCTCCCAGCAAGATGCCAAGGTCAGATTTCGTATGAATTATTCAAAGTGTTACTCAGTTTCGCACTGGCAAATGCAACCAGATCCTCTTTTTATCTTCAGCTGCGGACAAGGACCACAAATTCTAACAACATTTTCTTTTGCAACAAATATGTAGACGGCACTGTCGCTAATCACATTAATGCCATACCCAAAAAGAAGCACAGTTTCTGACACCTATAAACCAGGGGGATTAAGTGCAATGGTATCATTCTTCTGTGCCAGCCCCTGCATTATTACATGCAGTGGATGTGCAACTGTCACAACATCAGAATAACCAGCTTCTTGTCTTGGAGTATCTTCTTTTGGATCAATTCCTACACACACCTCCAGTTAGGAGTACTGTTTTAACTAAGACCTTTTTCTCCATGCCTAAAATCTATTCTGGCACTTTTCTTTAGATAAGGCAGAAACAAATCAAACTACTTTAAAAGTTACCAGCTGCTGGTTTTACTCATTGATATTTCAAAATCTATCAAGATCGTCCAAGAAAGAAAATGTGCTCCTTAAGTGAAATCAATGAGACAGAAAACTCCTTCCTGAGTGAATCAATTTGAGATAAGCTACATTTAATGGCCTGAACCCTCAAAAATCACCTCCTCCTACTCAAAAAGGTCGCTCCATAGATTTGAGAAGGGGCAAATCAAGTCATGCCAGAAGACAGCTTCAAAAAATCTGCAAATAAATTACAGCCCCAGTTTTTCACATCAGACTAAAGGATAACAGATATGCACAGACAAGGTCTTTTTCTGAGTATTTTCATAGTTCACATATGCATATTTAAGAACAAAACCAACACAAAACTTCACTTTACCTTGCATCATTGGAAAGCATTTAGTACTTTATCAGTCCAATCTTATAGAGCAAATCTGGCATGCACCTGTATCTATTGTATTACATGGTATCTTAACAGTTTTCAGCAAACTACACATATCCACCTCCTCCAAAAGCACAAAAATATCTAAGAATAGCTAAATTAAATTTCATAAATAAATGTTGTTGTCACATCCTACATAAAGGTATGTCTGTTCCCAGTGTCACATTTTCTGAGAGCCTGCTAAAGCTGTACAAGCTGCATGAACAAACCTGATGGAGTTAACAGATGTGTTTCACCATATACCTTCAGCTGACTTTTGTGCAAATAAAATTATTTAGATGCATGTCTGGCAGCTGTCACCTACAATTCAAACACTCTGACTGCAGTGACAAAGCAAATTTTTAATCATACTTTGGAAAGAAACGAGCAGCAAACCTACTGTATTTACAACTAGCAAGACATTCCAAATAACACTCCAAACAGCTAAGATGCAAATTTAAAACCTGAAAATTAAATACTGGTGTGAGAAAAACGACCACTTGCCTTACAGGATTATTTGAAACGTTTTCTGTGCATACAGTCCAATAGAGATTATGTCCCTCTTAATTGGTTTGGATGCTTTCAGCCAGTAATGTCAACTACTGGCCACTGCATCCCTGAGAAAGGACACAAGGCAACCATCCCAATTCCTTCACCAACAGAGAAGGATCACTATTAATCACTGGAATTTGCAGTTTCAGAGATGGAAAATAGATCACAGGCTACACACATGATACCTCAGAGACCTACAACTAGTGTAAGGTAATTTACTTTTTGGCATATATAGTCACACACAGAGAAATAAATAGTGGTAGTCTGCTGCAAGCAACCAACAGAACTCCACTTTAATACACAGTCTTTGAATAGCGAGTCAGATGAGCTGTTCATATTCAAGCCAACTGTTACTCTTGATATTATGCCAAAAATGCTATTTCAGAACACAGCTTAATGCAGACCAAGTCTCTGCAGTGATACGGTCTATCCTTTGTATTAACCTCAGATGAAAGAATTGGTGGGATGCTCTCTATGGCTTATGCCAGATAGTAGTAGAATGTCTTAAAATTCTGAGAGCTGGAGAGATGAAAGACAGGGAGAGGGAAAAGACTTATCTTTCACTTTGACAGATTGAGATTCTGGAAGACAAAAACATTGGTCAAAGTAGGAGACTGAAGCTGCTTAGGTGACCTTGAAGACACAGTCCAGCAGCATTCAGTATGCCTACTTAGACATGTGCAGGAGACCAGCTGCCCTAGAAACTTGGGGTCAGTTCTTATAGATGTTTTGGGATGGACCTGCATGTGAACACAAACCCTGAGAAACTCTCCTCAGGCATCCTGAAAATCCACTGGAAGCCTCCCTGACTTCCATCTTTTGGTATTTTATTTCCTTTATAGGCTAATCAACCTCTCTACCATCCCAAGGCCCTACAAATTACAGAGAATAATGTGTCAAAGTGATTGCTTGAAATACAGAAGTAGTTAGCAAAAATAGCTGAGAATAACTAAATTCAGAATTATTTGCTCCAATTACTCCAGAATTTGAAGAGACATCTCCAGGAAACACTTTTTTCTTTTGCCCCTTTTTTTTTTTTTAATTAGAATGAGAAAATACCACATGCCAAATAAAAATGTGATATGACCAGTAACAGCAGGGACCATTTTACAGCCCAGAGACAGAAATAAAGTCACTGTCCCAGTACCAGGGCAGCCTCTCAGAGAGGGGGAAAAAATACATGATGAAAAATACTTGATAAATAATGTCCCTAACCAAATACCAAGTGTCTTTTGAAAACAACCAAAATGGCAAGCAGTGAAAAAATTTAGAATTCAGAAGTGGTACCTAGATGACTTAGGAAAAGCTAACAGGTGACTTGGTCGTCACATACTTTAAACTTCTGGACAATGGGCATCACTCAGAAAAGCGCAGCCAGCACAGATTAGACAAAAAAAAAAGAGTAAATGTAACAACATGAAGTTCTTGCATACTTACACTACAAGTACACAGGAAGTCACTTAAAGATTAAGTCTACATGGTCTCACTTTATCTTCTTCTCATTCTAACTCATCTGTCACTTTTAAACCTTCTCTGGAGTCTATTCTTACCATTCTTTTTCACATCTATGGGTTCTGTAACAGAGAAGTCAACTTTTGTGATTTCTCACTCTTATGTTAGATAAACTCCACTATACCTGATGTTACTTCTAACCACGCATCAGCACCACAGAACAGGTTAAATCTAAAATCCCACCTGAGACTGGGAATGGGACAGACACCACCACAGCCTGCCCTCAAATGTTCCTAACTTGCCAAAGAAGTGCCAGTTCTCCTACATACCACTTCCTTCTCCTTCCAACCACTCTACTATCCCTGAGCATACGCACTCCCTTCATTCAGAAGATTGCAGACTGCACAGGGGATTTACAAATCAAACACTAATGCCAGGAGAACTGAGGTAAAGGCATAAAAGTGACAGTACCGAAAACCAAACACTCATTTGGTTTTGTATACCTGCTGAAACTTAACTTTACACCTGAGAAAGATAGGAAATTCACTTATTCTACTCACTTCCCTTTCTCTCTCTTTTTTTTTTTTTTTCAACAGTTGATGATATTTGCATCAAAAATGGAACTCATAGTGCTTTTTTTGTACTGGATGCTTATCCCTGACCTGAAAGTGCAACTGTATGCTTTGGGGCACAAGCTATGCCATCTTTAACTTTGCAATTCAAGACAATTATTTGCACAGTTTTCTGATTTTCTTTCTTTTGCCAGATTATACTGGTTCTCCTACTGAAGGCAAAGATTTCCAAATTGTATCTACTAATATTTACACTTCACTGTTCACAGCAGTATTTTTAACACAAAAGAATTCTCTCCATTAACTGTTTCTCTCCAGTTTTAATCATGGGATCCTAAGAATTCTAACACTTCTTTTATAATGTATGAGACTGTCTGACTATGTTCTCTTCTGCAAGGTTTTTAAAGTCAAAATAATAATCTTCTTCACTGCTCTAGAGTTTTCTTCTAGACTAGTCTCAAAAATCAGGAAAGTAGACAATTTCTCCCAATAAATGAGAAAGTTGAAGCTTTACACTATCCTTATACTAAACAACCTTTCTTTCAGTAAGGACTAGGTAGATTCATAAGAAACAGAAGGCAGGTGAAATAGTGAAATGTCAAATGAAGTGTCTCCATGTGACATCCCACCCTTAAGGGGAAGGAAGCACCAGAGGGTTTGACATCACACTCCCTCCTGCAATATATGCTGTGCATACTTAATTTATACGGGGTTTAGAAGCAGCTGACAAAAATCAGAGAAGAAATACCTGTTTAGAGTTATACAGGCAGAAACTTTTGTTCAAGAATTCCCTGCACCACAACTTGAGAGAGGCTGGGGGAATATTGCTGGGAAGCATCACTACATGCTTACCCTCACTCCCCAGGCATTCAGTGGGCTAAGGAGATGTTTGGTCTCATCCAGTAGAGCCATTCCCATTCCCACACTGTTTCACCCACGTGAATCCCCACCTGCAGAGGACCGTACCTGTCACTCAGGTTATCAGCTGGTGAGCCCAGTCTATCAGGCAGCCTCCTTCGCTCCGGCGTGCCAGTGCAATACCGGTCATTACCAACAGTAATCCGCAAACTGTGCTCCAGGGAAGACTCAGAGCGGAGACTCGGTGAACGCCTCTGTAAATTGAAGAAAGAGTGCAAGCCCATCAATCAGGGGATTTTAATCTCAGCTACAGAAAGGAAAGTGATTCTGCTCTGCTTAATAAATGCTGCTTGGGGGGGATGGATCAATTAAAAACTCAGACTAGAAGAACAACTGTTCCAAATACTTCAACTCTATTTAGTTACTAAAGAAAGGGGAAGGTATTGACTGCATTTAACTTCTCATCCCAGGTGCTAATAACATGCTCTATACTTAAATTATCCAGAAATTTTCAACTCAAAAATACATTTCATAAAGCACCATTTTGGAAGATGTAAAACCAAAGAGAAAGTCACAGAGTCTCAAATTTGCTGCTGTCCTTCTTTCTTTCTAGAGAAGAAGCAGCTAAACAAACATTGCATAAAAAATAGTGCCAGAAATTTCTTAATAAAGTGTCTGGATTTCTGGCCCCTTACACCTTCAGGAACAACATGAACCAAAGTATAAACCAGTGTAAACAAAGATTTTCCTAGCAGTGATGTTTTTAGCAGTTTTTCTCACCTCATGCTGCTTTCAGCAGATAAGCACAACATAATACTAAAAACACCAATGACACTAAAAACACCTTCTATAGTAGAATTCCCATTACCGTTATTTATTACTGGTGGAGATAAACCAGAGTAAACTAAATAAATCTGCCTCTGAAAAATCTACAGCAGAGAAGACTTGAGCTCATTGCCTCTGCACATAACTTCCTTTGTACACATACACAGTGCACCAAACATCATCACTGGTAAGTTACGCTTAACCAGTTACACCTCACATTATCCTAAAATGTAGCACTGGAATACAGGAATGATCAGAGTTACAGGGACTTCCATAAAGAACAGATGAGACACCTAAAGACAGAGATACTTGATTTGCTTTTTTAAACCAACACAATTTAGATTCTGCTTAACAGGAAGCAGGGAACCAGCTTCAGTTCTGCCAAACCAGTCATGCACTGCACACCACTTTTACTGCTGAAAACTGCAGTAGCAAGCAGCAGGTGCACTGAATTGCCTGCATCCACCCTGAGAACATGCAGCAGATTCAGCTCAGTCCTCCAAGAGACCAAAAGAATATCACATAATCTCCAACAGAAAGCAAAAGAATTCCTTCACAAGTTTACCTAACAAAGTTTGCTCGCAGTACAAATCTGTACTAGAATCCATTGTCCATAGAGCTTTATTCTAAGGTAACATATTAGTGATTTCTGTTTTGTCCAATTAAGCTGAATCCCAGCATTTAACAGAACACACTTTAATTACTTTCTAAGACCAACTGTCTTGTCCAGCACAATATGATCTTGCAACAGCCTGGCTGAGATACAACATATTCAAGGTGCACGTGTCTCATACAAACACATTCTGAAGGCTCACTTGTGCCCAATGTAACACTGAATTTTGAGGGCTGCCTCAAGAAATTACTATCTTCAAGGCCATCTTCTTGCCATCAAGACTGTGGGCATACAGATGACAATCACCTCCACTGAAGACAGAGAAGTGATGATCACATCCCAGAAAAAACTCTGGACAAAGGAAAGAAATAGTTCACATTAAGAATGTTTGGATTGCCTATGACTGGCCTATACAGATTGCCCAGAGACAGCAGCTAGGGCAGTAAATATTTGAACTTCATGATTTTTGATTTTTTTTTTAAACTGGAGAAATTCCAGTTTTAAAAGGTTTTTGTATTTGGAGCACTGAACACCACCACTAGTCACACCTACATGTGCTCTGCACTGCATTTTTCTCCCTTCCTGTTCTGTCACCTAAACCACAGTTACCACTGCCATATTACTGAACAGGTTCCATACCTGCTTGTCATTTCTCCATTCTCTGTTGACCCCACATGCTCCAGTCCTCTAATCAGCCAATTTTCTTACAAGAAAGCAAAGAAGCTAAAACAAAACCTTTAAAAAGAACAAGCACGCAGGTCAGCAGGGATAAATAAAACCAGCATGTGTCAGCGTTGCAAGAACAAATGAAAGTCTGCCAAAATCTGTCACTGTAAAGCCCTGATCCTCTCCTCCATTACATTTCTCAGTACTCACCCCAAACCTTTGCTGCCACTCCACGTTCTTCCAATCACCACAGTTTTCCTCAGCTATTAAGAAACTAACACCATCCCTACTTACAACATCCAGTACATGGCTCCACCGTCAGCATCCCAGTTATGCACAACAAAATGTGCAACAATGCTGCTACCTGGAATTGCATGTACTCCATCTCACAAATAAGAATTTAAAAAAACAAAAAACACATTAAAAAAAATCACAAAAATCCCAATCAAACAAATGAACAAAAAAACCCCATTCCTAGAATCAAGAAAATGTAGTAAGAAATCTCTAAGGCTCCTCCTTTCATACTCCAATTCATATGAAGGATAGGGACAATAACCTGGAGCTTGTACTCAAATATTTTCTCCATTTCAACCCCATGCCCTTATCTCATCCATGTCTTCATTCTACATACTACATCTCCCACCCTTATGCATATATTCCCCTCTTCCAAGGCCTCTTTCTTTGTTGCAACTTAAATTCCTCTTCCTCACGCTTCTGAGTTCATGTCCTTCCAGAGACAGCTCCAAAATCCCACTTACTAACATATTTGTGTAACTCTCCACATCTGCACATTTTGTATTCTCAGACTTCTGAAGAGAGGGGGGTCTTATGGCATAAAGCCCTAAAAATTTTATTAAAACTTTACCCTAACCAGTCATGACAACCCAACATATCTGCTGTCTGCTTTGTTTCCATCACATTTAGTCTGACTCTTTGGAAAACACCAGCATAATCCCAGCTTTTATCTTTCTCTAATTAATGCTACTTTTGTAAACAGTACTTTTAAAAAGTAAAATAAACCTATATATGTATTTTATGCTTTGTAACATCACTTTTGAAGAAGTAGTGTCAGTTGTCAGTGAAACACCTGTTGGGGGACAAAAGCTTCCGCGGAAAAAATGTGGATGTTACACTCTAAAAATTACTTACACTGGGCTTTAGCAAACGCAAGAGTCAGCACAATTTAGGTTGAAGAGCTCTATTTAATTGTCTCAAGATCTCTCTTATTGTGACAATTGCTTCCTACAGAAGGGCTTTCCTTAAATGCAGTAATCCTGTAAATAAACAAAAAATCCATTTGGCTCATCAGTTCAGCATTAGCTTACCTGCTAACACCTAATTTCTGGGAGTAATAGTTTTTCAATCCTTCTCTGAAGTTAGAACAGGCAAAAAGAACATTATTAATCTCTAACAATTTGCTGAGATGACTGATTTAACGTGAGCCAGGAGGGTGCAAAATAACACTAGAAGAAAGGTGTTTGTCAAAAATGTTTGTGTAAAGTGGACGTTTTTGGTGGCCTTTCCCCCTACCCCCCCATCAAAGGGAGAGTGAGAGACTTCAAGTCAAAACTTCTAGATCAAATCTCTCCAAGTCTGAAACACCAACACAATCAGCATTGAAAGTTTTGTTACAGTCAGC
Organism: Ifrita kowaldi; assembly: GCA_013398055.1. Taxonomy (NCBI): domain Eukaryota; kingdom Metazoa; phylum Chordata; class Aves; order Passeriformes; family Cinclosomatidae; genus Ifrita; species Ifrita kowaldi. The sequence goes on along the minus strand of VZRS01008986.1, from coordinate 954,274 downwards.
ACAGGTTCACAGCCTATCACGGATGCAGTGAAATGGGAGACAGTGATGGTGAAGTCAGTTTAAGAAAGCTCTGTCCTGGATCCCAGGCTGCCACCCATCAGTTGTGAACACGCAACTGTCTATCAAGCCACAACACAAACTGACATGGACCAGATAGAAAAACATTCCCTTCTAAAAAACTACTTATTTTCAACATGGATGTTACAAGTAATGCAATTTGCAAGGGTACCATACAGGAAACTTAATAGGATGGAGATAAGGGTGAAATACCACGTAAAAACAAATGGCCAGAGGCAAGTTTCTTAGCCTGTCTTGGCTTAACTGTCAAAGACAACATTATCTTCCTGCATCTCCACGACAGCTCACCTTTCAATAAGAAATAACACCAATATCTAAATTTTAATGCCACTACGATCACCTGTGACCTCTTCTATGGCTGCAGCTCCAAAGAAATCTGGTAAGAATCTATATCACCATGAAAAAGAGCAACCCCCATTCTCTCTTAGGGGGTCCCACCAGGCAATGAATCAGCAGATAACATACTTTTGTTGAACTTCCAGCTACATCAGCCCACCCGGCAACTCACAAATCCAAGCCTGAGCACACGGGAGAGGGCAGAATATACTGCAAAGCAAGAGGAAAAGGCGAGTATACCGTTCTTTCCAGCTGCATGTGTGCTGGATTGAGTGACCATGCAACCACTGCCTAGAATACCCCAGTAGGAAAATCTCTTTTTTCACGGTAATACAAACGCACAATGAACTTATTACATACCACAGCTTAGAGTCACTAGACAAAACAATCACTGCACCAAGGAGCAACAAGAGAAAACCTAAGTGAGCGGATGCCACTCACGCAAAAAAAAAAGTATTCACACTTCGATTTAGTACGAAGGTATCTGCATCCAAGGTGCCATCCACTTCAGATGCCAAAACAGAGCTTTACATGCCCAAATCAGACTTTGCCAAGGCAGAGTGAGAAGACTGGAACACCCTGTGCACAGCCCCAACTACAAAGCAGTGCCTATTAAAGAATACCTCTCAAAGATATAAATCAGTAACAGTCCTCTTTGTATGCCCGCCGTGACAGCAGGAAGAATTCAAAGTACTCACTCAACATGCTATCTAAAAAGTTATATTCCCCTAAGTTAAACGATATTTATGCACTAACACAATCCAATGTGTTAAATGCAGGAAAACGACTAGTTACATCCTCTGCCTTAGCAAAAGACAGCATCATCTTTGAATCTTCTCTAAAATGGCTCTAGCCGGTAAGACAAATAAAAATTCAATGGAAACTAGTAGGAAAACATTACTTAAAATGGAAATAAATTTTTTTTTCCCATTTGGCTCTCTAAGGAATAGGGGGGAAACTGCCGCTCTCCCTTCGCACAGGTAGAGCCCGGGGCCGGTGTAATTTTGCAAGGACCTCACCGCGCCAAGTTTGGGGCTCTGACAGCCCCCCGGGAGAGGGGGCAGGACCCGCACCGAGACCCCTCGGCGCACGGCAGTATTTACCCGGCTGCTGCCGCCGTCTCCGTGCTCGCTGCCCCGGCGGCCCCGGGGCCCGCCAAGCCCCGCTCCTCCCGGCGGCGATGGCAACCTCCGGCTGCGGTGCGGCGANGGGGGGTGCTGCCGTGTTCGACCGTGCGGTGCGTCTGTGCCTCCCTCCGCGCTTCGGTCCCCGGCGGCCATGACTGGGGCACGCTTGGCTTTGGTGGCTTTTTGGTATTTGGGTTTTTTGTTGTTGTTCGTTTGCTCGCATTTGTTGTTAAGTTTTTTTGTTCCCCCCTACACACGCACGCACTGTGCTGTGGAGCTGGTCGGTACGGGCGTTGTCCTCAAGCAGAAGTGTGTTCCAAAGCGATCCTTGCCTGATCGGTCAGACGGTGCTGAGGCTGAGCCTCCAGCTCAGAACATTCCTGAAGCGATTTCCGTGCTCTTGGGTGCCGGGAGCAGGGATGGCAGGGTAGGAAATGGCTTCCCGCCTCCTCCCTCTCCTCAGCCGACCGCCTGCTGCCGGCCGCGCTCAGTGCGGGGCACTGGCTGTGTGTGACAGCTCCGGTTCTCGAGCGACGGCCCAAGCATTGCTCTTACTTGGGGCTGGGGACTCTCTCCGGACAGGAAGGGGGTTTTCAATTAACTTAAGATGGGCTAGCGGTCAAAAGAAGTGAAAGCAGAGAAATGAAGGTTCTCATAAAATTCTTCAGCTTCATTTCCAAAATCTACAAGCTTTTATATCGTGATTTGTAATTTACTCATAGCTGGATGACATGTGAGGGCTTGTATTTAAAGAGCCAGTCGATTTTTGGATGAAATTTTGCCTGTGTTTGGGAATGTATTTGCTCGAACGTACACAGCATTTTGAAGTGTACCACTTATGAGTAGTGGCAACAAAGAGCAGCAGGATGGTGATCTGTCTGATAATAAGATAATCGTGCTGGGAGTGGTGTAGTACAACTGTATTAAAAACGAGCTCCTCTGAGATTTTCTGAATGAGTGCATCACTACCCAGGCTCAGGAAATGCACTCAATCATCAAAATAAGCGTGAGCTATATAAAGACTTATTTTCTGTTACCGTTGTCCTCACCTTTCTGTCCTCTGGATTGCAGTGTTTATCAGCGACCTTAATTCAGTTGTAAGTATTCCTGGGATAAGAATTTCATCTTTGAGGATGCCCAGCAGACTGCGGATCTGCTTCTAGCAGGAGCCATGGATGCTTAACCTGTTCCAATTAAGCACCCTAAGCAGCAGGCTCAGTGACACTCAGAGAAGCAAAACACTTGGAGATAACCACAAAACTGATGTATATGTAGGAATTTTCTCTCTAGTTTTTCATTGTGGATCACATCCAAGTAATATATCACTACAAGGAATATACTGTTATCCCAAATGTGTTCTGTTTCTTCATTCAAGGAAGAACAGGTTTTCATGCATTAGTGTCAGGTGTCTGCATCAAGCACACAGTTTCACCAACTGAAGTAAATAAAAATAGCTGAGTGTAATAAAAAGAGTGAGAAAAATGACTTGTTTGGTTTTGGATATCTCTTCCATGCTGTTGCTTTCTTTGCATCAGTTTTAAGCCATAATTTGGCTTCAAAGCACAAGTGAAAAGCCACAAACCCAAGAAATGCAGCAAAACATTTTTTAAAATCAGTTTTCTATAATATTTATACATGTAATATCTAAAAACTTTGCGAAATGTCAGAAAAGGAATTTTTTTTCTAAGCTGTTTGCCTTATGTCCAAAGGAGGCCTACAGGAGGTGTTCTGGTAATTTTTGATCATAGATTTTGGTGGCATTTGGAAGGTGAAAGAATCCAGATAATAAAAACTGAAGAGAAAGTTTATTAAAATGTCTTATCTGCACACCAATAAGAAAACTGCTTATGGGAGAAATGATAAAAAAAAAGCAAATACCCTATGTGTTGTGATGTTAAAAGAGCTCACAAGAGAAAAATTCCATTTGTTGGAGGCTGACCAGTGCCTATTAGAATTTTGTAGCACCCTGTCATCTTACTGAGCATTGCTTTACAATTACAATTTATAATTGCAATTTATAAACTCATTTTCAACTAGATGTAGTGTCATCATTTAACCCCATGCCTTACTAAGTTAAGTTTTTAAAAGGATTGAGCACCCATAGTGGGATCCAGTTAAATTATTCCTAAAATTGGTACTGAAATTTGGGCGCAGTGGTGCAGACCAAATTGGGAGTTCTCACATCTTTGGAAGAAGCAGCACTACAGTTTGTCTCAGGGATTGAAAAGGTCAGGCAAGGTCCCTTACCTGCTTTGCAGAGGGTTTTGTAACATCCCTGCAACTGGTGCTCTAGACTCAGTGGATGACAGAGGTGCCAATCAGTCTGTTCTGCTAGAAGTTCAGCTCCTAAACTCCTCTTTGAAATTCCAAGGCTCATACTTGAACTTGCAATTAGCTACTGCTTGGAGAGGCTGTAGCTAATTGAATGCTGAGGGCAATGCTGGGGTAATAAGGTGTCTCTGAATTCTCATTAGGCCCCAAATAAGAAAAGGGAGCAAATGACATTCAGAAAGAACAGAATGAGAAAGGTTAGCAGTAGCTTTGTATAAAGAAGTAAACCAAAATCAGAATTGAATTAATTCAGGTTGGACCATTAGGTTAAGAAGCAGAACAGTAACAGAGGAAAACGTAATACCTTAATTATAATTTTTTACCTTCTTGTCTGAGTCAAGACTAGATCCAGGGGCATGACACAACCACCTAATGTTGAATGGCTAGGCTATGAGTAACAACAAACACAGTTTCTGTGTTTTTATGACAGAATTGGCGTTCTCATGAGGAGATGCGATAGAAGATACTCCTCTGTCTTCTGAACTTGGCATTAATTTTTTCCCTGGAAAACAGGGCACAAAATCTATCCCGTGTCTTCAGGTCCAGGCAGAGCAGCCTGTTCATGAAAAATTTTGGACTGAGCCAAGTAATCAAACCTTCCGTGGCTGTGTCGTCATGGAATTTGAGGATGGTTCAGCTGATGGCAGAGTCCTGGCTGGGAGCACAGAAAACGCATCCAAACAGACAATTGCTTTCAGAGATTTTACATCTATAATTACAAGGTTGATAATTCTGAATTTAAGGCTTGTCTAGACTGGCTTCTGTTTCAGCTCAATATTTACTTTTTGCTGGGAAGTGGAATGGGCATGCAGCCTGCACTGATTCCCTGAGTCCTGGGATTGGTATTAAGTAATCTATTACAGAACAAACTCATCAGAGAAGGAGAGGGCAGTCTCCCTTTGCCAGACAGTGCTTCCTCACTGGGGATTTATCAATAGAGAGCACTAACAGACTCTGGATAATAGACAGTGAATAAAATCTGGCCTGCATGGCCAGTGGGGATGGATTAAATTAAACCCGATGTTGGTAGGGTTTTTTTTAAATTTTAAATGCTCTTTTTTATAATTGCCAGGTGTATGATTATTTCTAGTGTGCAAGGTACTTTGTAAGCAATACAACCACCAGCCTCCGCTCCACGTGCTGCATGTCTTAAATCAGTCAAATACATAGCAGTAAATGGCATAGGCAGCTATATTCAGGAGCAGGGGAAATAGCCAAAAGGAAGCGAAAAATGAGGAATGTCTACTTCAATTCTTGCTGTGATGCTATTTAAATGCACTTACGCAGAACAGGCAAAGTGATTTCTGATCAGTTAGGGTGGATTGGTATTTTCCCGGAGTTCCTTTTTTAATACCCTTTGTGTTTGTTTTCCCATAGGAGTGTAGGCAATGCTGTCTGGACCAAAAAGGAACCTGTGGCATCTGAAAGTTGTCCATCTTTCAGCTGAAGTGATAAAGTTCATGATTTTGAACCTGAAGAAGTTAGGAGAGATGAGCAAGCAGGATGAAATGATGAGCAGCACGTGAAAAAAGAGAATGCTAAAGTGCAGTGTGGCTGAATGGAAAAGCTCTGAGAGTGGTTAGCTCAGGGGAGAAAGGTTGTCCCTTATTGATATCTGAGAACTACTCTGCTATCTTATTAAGACACGGGAAGTGGTTGGTTGGTTGGGGTTGTGGGTATACTTGGGGGG